>CAUYUJ010016088.1:144193-176693 GCA_963575745.1 Prorocentrum cordatum | reverse complement strand
GGACTGGGGGGCGCCCCCCCAGGCCCCGTTCCACTCACCGCAGCTGCCGCCACCCGGAAAGAAAAACACCGGCCACGGCATACCTGCTTTGGTGATGCTGGCCCATTTCTAGTCCGGGGCCCTACTCCGAACCGGGGTCCCCTTGCCTGGGGTCCTGGCTATACCAGGCAGGAAATGGGCACGGACAGCGGCTGCGTGTACAGCTCGCCTCGCGGAGCGAGCCGACAGCTCTCGTGTTCGCCGCAGGGCTGTCCTGCGACCGTGGGCGGGCTTCCGGCCAGGGATGCTTCGGGCCAAGCCCTCTGGGACCGAGGATACACGATGATGCCAGGGCCGACACAGAGATGGCCACATCGAGTCGTCTCGCGCGTCGTGCTGGCCATTCGCAACCCATGTCTTTGAATCCAGCCCTGAAGCGAGGACGGATCGTAGAGAGGTACAGCTAGCAAGCAGCAAGCAAACTTGAGACATCCTAAGGATATCCTCGGTCAAACAAAGATGCCATGGCCGAGGATCGGGGATGCGGCAGGCTCGTGAACCGAGGATGAAGGGTACGAGCCTAGAGATCCGACGCTTCGAGAAAATTGGAGCGGCGGGTTTGAGGCAGTTGTCAGTCTCTTGGGGCCCTCGCTGGGCCTCGGGAGTGGTCCGGACTTCCGGGATCCACGCATCGAAGAAAAAGGAGCAGCCAGATGTCTGGGAATATGCGCGGCTCGAGGATCGATGGTGTGGCAGGTTCGTGGACCAACGACCGAGGATACGAGGACCGAGGATACTGTAGGCTTGCGGACCGAGGATCGACGATCGACCATCGCTTGCAGGGATCGTGATCCAGGGATTGAGAATACAGCCACCGTGCTACCATGCGGAACGCTGGATGAGATCGGAAGGAAATGTTCTGGCCACGGTGAGCCTCAGCCACGAAGAGGCACTCCCCCGATCCGCATCCGAGGGACGACCCCCGAGAAGCACAGCCCCCACCCCGAGCCCAGAGCGGTCTTTGCTCCAGCGTTCTGGCTGCCAGCCCTGCAGGCCTGTGGCACGCCGCCCTGCCTCGTGGGGCGGCGGCGGGCTTCGAAGAGAGGCTCGGAGAGCTGGCGCCGGTGGGCGCCCCCCGTGCGCCTGGCAGGCCGGCCGAGGGGCGCGCCACGGCTACCGCCCGGGCCGCCTCGTGGGCGCCCACGAGCGCGGGGTGGGGCGGCCGACGTTTGACTACCTACCAGACCACCCCAACCCAACCCGAAGACCCGAATTTGACCCGAATTTCGGGTTGGGGGGGGGTACGGATACCATGTGTTTTTTCAACGTTCCCCGACCCCCCCCCACTGGAAATCGAGGATAAATTTGGGCCTTCGGGTTGGGTTGGGGTGGTCTGGTGGGTGGTGAACGTTGCGCCATGCCGCCGGCCGTGCCGCCTCGCAGGCGACGGTGGGCGCCCCGTGCACGGGGCGGGTCGGCCGAGGCTGCGCCGCAGTGCCGCGCGTGGCGTCTCGTGGGCGCTCGTGGGCGCCCCGCGGGCCGAGCTTGCACCGCACGGCTCGCACCACACATTCTTGCACGACACAGTGCTTACACCACATGCGTCACACCGCGAAGCCCACACGACTTCCTTCGAAAGAAGAATCGACTCTACCGCCTCCCGCCGGGGTTGCCAAGCCCCCCTTGGGCAATCAAAATTACAGATGCTGATGCCGCATCGTTTAGTTTCCACATGAAGACATACCATCCCAGCCCAACCGGCGTCGACCCCCCCCATCCATATCCAATTATATCATGCGCAAACCCTCCTTCATCTGACGAGTTATGCGTTCACAAACCCTTGGCGGAAAAAAACACGCGCACACACATACACACACAAACAAACACAAACACAAACACAAACACACACACACACACATACACGGTCCAAACGCGCAAGCACATGTCAAAATACAAGCAACACACATTTGCGTCGCAAGCATTTCAAAATAAAAGCAAAAGAACCCCACTGGCCCTTCAGGGCACGAGTGGCTCAGAGCGCTTCCTCTTCCAGCCCCCTACCAACCGCTGCCCCACACTCACAGACACCCCCTCCTCCACCCGGCTGCGGGCCAGCCCCGGACGTGCCGCCCCCTCCCCCACCGCCCCTGCCAGAGAACAGAGCAGAGCGCGCTCTGTCCCCAAAAATCCTCGAGCGCGCGCGGGCGCCCCGCGACCCCTCTCTGCACGGGCCTCGACAGGGACGGCGGGGGTGCCGGCAGGCTGCTTTGTGGCGCACGAGCCGCGCGCAGGCCGACCGCCCCCGTCGAAAAAACGGTACACCCTGCGAAATGCTTTAGAAATCATGGGTTAAGAAATTGAGAGTCTCAGAATTGAAATAAAAACCCAGAATGTCCATTCAAATCTTAGGATTTAAATTGAAACATTAAGAATAATCGAGACTCTGGCCGAAAACTCAGGTTTTCTTAAGCATCGCCTAAGGTGTACAGAGGTGCACTGCGCCTCCAACTCCGGAAGGCACGCGAAGGGCGCCGCGCGGGGCCCCTCTGCGGGTGCCCCCCGCGGCCCCTGCGCGTGGGCTTTTGACTGACGAGGCCGGCGAGGGTGCCGGCATGTGGATATCGAGGCGCGCGGGCCGGCCGTCCCTGGCCAAGAAAAGGCCCGCTGCCTGCAACTCTGAGGCACGCGCGGGCGCCCCCCTCCGCCACCTTCCTCTGTTTTCCACTAGGGTACACCTTGCGAAATGCTTAAGAAATCATGGGTTAAGAAATTCATAGTCTCAGAACTTGATTAAAAACCAAAGATTTCTATTCAAATCTTAGGATGTACATTGAAACATTAAGAATCATCGAGACTCTGACCGAAAACGCAAGTTTTCTTAAGCATCGCCTAAGGTGTAGGGGGGGGGGGGGGGGCAGCCCTTGTGCACAGCGCGCGGAGAGGAGGACTTCGCGGGCCTCCCGACTCCCCGTCTCTTTCCCTCTTTATTCCATTCTCGGTCGGCCCTCCGTTTGCTTTTTATGGTGGATGGATAGTCTTTATGCTGAAGCACCTCCGGGCGTCCCGTGTCGCCCATTTCGCCATGTCTGCACGGTCCCACCTCTCAGGGGTTGCAGGGCCATCATCGGAACAGCACTCGTCGATGCCGGGCTCGTCGTCCTCCTAATTGTGCGTGTCAACGACATCCCAGCCCACATCGTCCCACGGAGTCGTCGGTGCACCTGAACCCGTGGCGCACATGGCATGCGTGGCGCTCCTCGGCGATGTGCTTCGGAAGGCGTCAGGCTGGGTCGCTTTGTGAGGGTCTTAACGGCTCTTGGAACCGTCTTAGTGTCCTCTGGGGCATCTCTTAGGGCTCTCTCGGGTAAATTTGGGGCTCTCCAGCAGGCCAAGAGGCGGCCGCCGGATTGAGGAGAAGGAGTCAGAAGCATCATCAGTGTCATGATGATCATCGTCACCATCACCGCCTTCCTTCATCATCGACGTCTTCCTCAACAACAGCATCACTATCGTCGGGAGAGCCATGGACCGCATCATCACCATCAGAATCATCATCATCATCATCATCATCATCATCATCATCATCATCATCATCATCATCATCTTCTTCATCATCTTCACCATCATCAGCATCATCATCAGCATCACCATCATCATCCACAGCATCATCATCATCATCATCAACATCATCATCATCGTTCTCCTCGACAGCCTCATCATCACTAGCAACAGGAGCATCATCAGCATCATCATCAGCATCATCATAACCATCATCAAGCGCATAATCATCACCATCAGCATCGTCATCATCAACATCATCATTACCAGCATCAACATCATCGTCATCACCATCATCCTCATCATCACCAGCAGCATCATCATTAGCATCATCACCATCAGCAGCAACAGCAGCAGCAGAAGCATCATCATCATCATCGTCGTCATCATCATCATCACCAACATCATTGAAGGGGCCCTGGGACACAGAAATAAATACACACAAATAACAGGATTCCCCATAGATTCCCATATTTTATAGGTTTTTGTCTTCCCCCCCAATTCCCATATTTTCCCCTACTTTCCTGGGAGTCGAGGATGAATTGTGCCTGTGTGTTTCTTTCCCTCCTGATTCATGAGCATCATCACCATCATCATCATCATCATCATCATCATCATCATCATCATCATCATCATCTTCATCATCATCATCATCATCATCATCATCATCATCATCATCATCATCATCATTACCATCGTCATTATCTCATCATCATCATCATCATCATCATCATCATCATCATCATCATCATCATCATCAGCATCATCATAGTGGTCGTCGTCATGATCATCATTGTCATTATCGTCAGCACCAACTCCACAATCATCATCACCAGCAGCATCAGCATCATCATCATTGAAATCATCGTCATCATCCTCATCCTCATCCTCCATCCTAGTCATCATCATCATCATCATCATCATCATAATCGTCATCGTCATCGTCATCGTCATCGTCATCGTCATCATGATCATCATCATCATCATCAGCATCATCATAATCATCATCATCGTCAGCAGCATCATCGTCATCATCATCATCGGCATAATCATCCGTCTCATCACCATCCATACTGGTAGCATCACCACCATAACCATCATAACCATCATGACCATCATCATCAGCTGCATCGCCATCACAATCATCATCCACGTCATCACAATCACAATGACAATCACCATTACCATCATCAGCACCAGAATCATCATCCTAATCCGTCTCCGCATCAGAACCAGCAGCAGCATCATCATCATCATCATCACCACCGACGCCATCATCAGCATCATCATAACCATCATGACCATCATCATCATCGTCATCGTCATCATCGTCATCGTCATCGTTATCGTCATCGCCATCGTCATCGTCATTGTCATGATCATCAGCAGCAGCATCATCACCCAAACCACCATCATCATCATCAGCATCAGCATAATCATCATCAGCAGCAAGAGCACCACCACCACCACCACCACCATCGTCATCATCATCGTCATCGTCATCGTCATCGTCTTCATCCTTATCATCATCATCACCAACAACAACATAATCAGCAGCAGCATCATCATAACTAGCATCAGCATCATCATCGTCATCAGCATCATCATCATCATCATCAGCATCATCATCATCATCATCATCATCATCAGCATCATCATCATCATCATCATCATCATCATCATCATCATCATCATCATCATCATCCCAGAACCTATCCCCTGGCGGTTTCTGGGTCAGAGCTCGGGTTTCCGGCGGCCCTTCGGAACGATCCGGGCACCCCAGGAACGCTCTCGACGAGGCGTAGCCGCTGAAGGTATCGCAAGAGTCGCCGCCAAGAACCCTTTTTAGCCTATCCCCCTTAACGTTTCGGGGAGACGTGAGACTCTGGTGCCGGGGACTCGGGTTGGCCTGACGTGGGCGTCAGGGAAACGACGAGACCCAGCCTGAAACTTGACACCAGCTCCCGATGCAACCATCCGACAAAGCCTGGACCGTCGAAACTCAGGACGGGCACGCCAAAAAGCGCCGTCAGACCCGAGTTCTGGCGAACTCCAGTCTTTCGGCGGTGGACGAACCTCCCTTTAGTAGACCTCCCCTTAGTGAAAACGGCCTGGGACCGAAACCGACGGAACTGGACCCGCAAAAATGACGGCCGCGACGCCCTCTCGCGAACCGAAAACGGCCCATTCCTTAATCGACGTGTCAGGGTAGGAGGTCTGTCCACCCCCGAGTCTTGCCTTTCCCCTCAACGTTGCCCCCGATCCCTCCCAGCTAACCGCCGAGGAGCCTCGGCGCCGCCCGCTGCCGCGGGCGCCTCCGAGCCCAGCGGCTGCGGCCGCGGGGACCTGCCCGGGGGCGCGCCCGCGCGGAGGGGGCCCGCGCAGAGCAGGGCCGCGCCGCGCCAGGGCCGCCGCCGCCGCCGTCGTCGTCGTCGTCGTCGTCGTCGTCGTCGTCCTCCTCCTCCTCCTCCTCGTCGTCGTCCTCGTCGTCGTCGACGTCGTCCTCGTCGTCGTCCTCGTGGTCGTGGTCGTGGTCGTGGTCGTGGTCGTGGTCGTGGTCGTGGTCCTGGTCGTGGTCGTGGTCGTTGTCGCGGTCGTTGTCGCGGTCGTCGTCGTCGTCGTCGTCGTCGTCGTCGTCGTCGTCGTCGTCGTCGTCGTCGTCGTCGTCGTCGTCGTCGTCGTCGTGGTGGCCGTGGTCGCGGTCGTCGTCGTCGTCGTCGGCAGTCGCTTCGGTGGAGGCAGGCGCCGCCCCGCGACTCCTCCTGCCCGAGGGGGGGGACTCGCTGGGCTCGCTGCTCCGTGCGCGGAGGCGGCGCCCGCTGCCCCTTGCCCGAGGGAGACGGGGGGGCCCTGACTGCTGAAGCCGGCCATGAAGGAGGAAGCGGAGGAGGCGGAGGCGGAGGAGGAGGAGGAGGAGGAGGAGGAGGAGCAGAGGAGGCGGAGGAGGAGGAGGAGGAGGAGGAGGAGGAGGCGGACGACGACGACGACGACGAAGACGAGGACAAGGACAAGGACGAGGGCAACGAGGACGACCACGACGACGACGACGACGACGACGAGGACGACGACGACGACGACGACGAGGCTACGCATGCCCGCCGGCGCTTGGCGGCGAGACGCGAGACAGCTGACAGCTACAGAGCGCGCGCGGACTAGTCAAGGCGGGCGTGGGCGCGCGCCCGAGGGAGGGGGGCAAGCGCAGGCCGTGGTCTGGCAACTTGGCCCTACGCGGGCCCGCATCGATGCCAGTACGCTGCAGCAGGCCCTCTCTCGCGCCATCCACGACATCCCAACCATCCAGAATCGGAACGGAGCGGCGCCGGCACCAGGCACCGAAGGACCAGTACCCTCTCTGGGCAGGGCGCAAGAGGCCGTAGCCTCAGATCGTGTGGGTGTAGAAGGTGTGGCCGAAACAGTGGACGAACTGGCGCATACAGAAGACTGGAGGGAACAAGGCGCGAACCGGCACAAGCAGAAGGCGTGTACGAGATAGTACACGACCCATGGCAAATGGAAGATGAGGAAGGCGATGTTCAGGATCGTGCTCGTGGTCGGTGTTGCCTATTGGGCTGTGCTTGCACTGTGGTCCGAGCCGATGTGGAAAGCTGCCCTTGGACTCGCTCTCTTCTGGCACCGTTTCGTTTGGAGAGCGCCCACCCGTCCCCACACGGCCGCGGTCAGCCTCCAGCAACTGCGCTTCGGGGGGGGGGGGGGGGGGACACCGTTCCCCCGCTGGCCGCCATACCTTGCGACTCGTGCACCGAGGGGCCGCTCAGCGCGGCCGCCATCTCGCTTTCCAGGGCAGGGTGGAGCTCTCGAGGTCCCCCTGAATTTGTGAATCCCTTCTGGACCTCAGCGCCCCCCTCCAAGGTGTTTCACGGGTGGACGGGCACGAGCAGCTGGCCACCACGGCGGCCGCCAGGCCGGGCTGCCGACGTGTCGGCAGCCATGGCCGCGCGGAACTCGCCTGGCCTCGCCAGGCAGCAGGGGGGCACCCTGTCGGCACTCGCACGGTCGAGGCCTTTTGCTTGGCGTGTCGCAGCGGCGGCCCCGGCGACACGCCATGCCCTGCAAGCTGATAGAGCAGGGGCCCGACCACAAGAAACCTTCCACAAGAAATCCAACCCTGAGACCCCAGGACGTCCATGGGCTTTTGCTGCGGGAACGCCACGCCCTCCGCAGCAAGCCCACCCCCACGGGCCCTAGCATATATATATATATATATATATATATATACACCATGCACTCCCGGCGTGAGCCTTTGCGCGGTATACGCTGCGGCACCTGATGGGCCGCAGCGCAGCATGGAGGGCCGTGGATGGGGTGGTGTCGTTGGATTTTCTGGTCGAGCCTGGGGACAGCGACGTGTCGGCGAGTCGCGCCGAGGCACGGTGGGCCAGCAGCGGCGCGCGCGACACGCCGAGCCGGAGCTCCCGACCGCCGACGTGAGCGGCAGCGGGGCGGTCTCGCTGGCGCGCGGGCTCCGGGGCTGTCGGGGCCCTGGCGAGGGCCCGAGCTGCTGGCCACGACGCTGCCCCACTGGGGGCCGCCAACATGGGATGCCAATCGTACCCGATCGCATGCAAGAGCGAGGCATTGAGCAGACATGGGCCGCTCAGCCCCCATTGAAGAACCCCTGTTGCAGACCCCCTCTTTCACCCTCCAACCCAGGCTGCCCGCATGGGCATCCCAGCGATGGGAAGGGTGTAGGGGGAGAAGGGGGATGATGATGATGATGATGATGATGATGATGATGATGATGATGATGATGATGATGATGATGATGATGATGATGATGCTGCTGCTGCTGCTGCTGCTGCTGCTGCTGCTGCTGATGATGATGATGATGATGATGATGATGATGATGATGCTGATGATGACGAGGAGGAGGAGGAGGAGGACGAGAAGGAGGAGGAGGAGGAGAAAGAGGCGAAGGAGCAGATGGAGGAGGAAGAGGAGGAGGAGGAGGATGAGGAGGAGGAGCAGGAGGAAGAGGAGGAGGAGGAGGCCTGCGTCACCGTCTCGCGGCCTGCCCGAGAGCAGAAGAGCAGCGGCCCCGCACAAGCCCCTCCTCGGACGCGGAGCCTCATGCAGGGGCTGCGAGGGCCTGCCTGCCGGACGCGTGCCCGGCACAGCGGAGGTGGCCCAGGGGAGAGCCCAGCTCTGCATTGGGCCCCTCGCCTGGGCACCGGCTTCGGAGTGCCAGGTCTGGTGTGTGCAAACAGGGGTTTTGAGCTCAACGCCCGCACAGCCTTGGTGAACACAGCAGCGGCGGCTGGGACAGCGCTGCTGCTGGCAGTGAGGGGTACCTCACTGACCGACAAGAGTTACACGCGCAGTGGACATTACATTGTTAGCGCTGCTGGTTCGCTGTGGTGTGCATGCGAACCGGCGTGATTTGTGTCACCTTCAGAGGGTCGTGTAGGTCGCCTACGTGCCCAAGCGTCGGGCGCCGCCGAGCATCTAGCTGCTGTGGCTGTGGGCTGACTCTCGCGTGCTGTGAAAGCGACCTTTTAATATTACAAAAGGGGCACCCCAATTGCACGGCAACGAGGACGACCCAAGTCGCAATCGGTGAGCGGGCTTCAAGGTGCTCGCCAGCGGTGGCTCTTTCTCGCCTGTGGGCGGCACCAAGGGTCAAGGCAACTCAGGATTCAGAAGCCTTGCCCTGCCTATTAGTCGCGAAGAGAGAAGCGTGGCGGAAGGCCGCGATGCCGCCGACCTCGCTGCGCCGAAGCCGCCGACTCTTCTGGCATGCAACATAGCGCTGCTGAGCCAGGGTGCTGCCGGGAAGACTTTTTCGTTCGGCGGCGCCTTGGATCGTAGCTGCGGTCGTGGCTGCGGCAGGGCTGCTGCGGTGCAGGCCGCCAGGATGACATCCGACTTCTTAACAGGTCTCCTGGGTGTGTGGCGACGGCCCTCGGAGCCTGGCCAGCCATCGCCCCACGACGCAACAAGGCCATGGCTGAGCTCGTGATGGGTCTCTCCCCTCCCTCCGGGGCCGTCTCTGCCCAGGCCTTCCAGGGGCCCGCGGGTTGCTGTCCCGACCCTGACCCCGCCCCTCCTCCGCCTCCTACTGGTCCTCCGCGGGCCCCCTGCGAGCCCCAAGACCATGCCCACGTATTTGTGAATGGCAAAGGCCCACGCCGCTGCTCAATCTGTCGCACACGAGTGCGCACTGATGAGCAGTGCGTGGCCAGGTTGACCGAGCGCTGCCCAGGCCACTGCAAACACCTCTCAGACCTTGCGACGGATCCCAGGGGACATACTCGTTCCATATGGATCAGCCCGCTGGTTTCTTGGCCTGCCAAAATATGTGGCTCTTTTGCAGAGTGCGGTGGCAGCGGTTATCCAGCGTCTACCAAACGTCACCTGCAGCATAGCGACGCTGCTATCCAGTGAGCCCGCGCCCAGGATGGTCGACACCCACGGAGCACATGAACGGCTTCCCCCATGGGTACAAAAGGGAGGCCTCCTTAGTCTTCCGGGTTCCTCCAGGAGTTTGAAGGTTGGCCGACACCTCCAGGAGTACAGAGGCAGGCCCAAATAGTCTGATTCCCCCCGGCAACTCGCGCACGATCCGAAGGAGGGCGGAGGGAGAGTTGAGGGCACCCATTTTTAGTGGCGAAAAGCCGAGTTCAGCCCTTCCTGCAGTCCTCCTGGTCTGAGCTCGTGCGACACGCGCGCGCGGGAGCAGAGAATGAGCGGGAGGCGTGAAGTCCTCCAGCTGCTGCGGTGGGGCCGCGGCGGATTGAGCAGATATATTACCCAACGGTGTGCTCGTCCTCCTCCTCCTCCTCCTCCTCCTCCTCCTCCTCCTCCTCCTCCTCCTCCTCCACCGCCTCCTCCGCCTCCTCCTGCTCCTCCTCCTCCTCCTCCTCCTCCTCCGCCTCCTCCTCCTCCGCCTCCTCCTCCTCCATTCCGTTTCCTGATTCGTAACTCCTCCCTGTCGCACCCCGAGGCCGGTCGGGAAGGCGGGCCGAGCGTTTCGCCCGAGACTTCCTTACCATTTCTGATCCTGAAGCTTGAAACTCACAAGAGCTTCACACACGGAGGGCGGGTCGCTTCCAAAATGTGACTCTCGCCTTAGCGCCGCGCACATTCGTCTTTCAAAAAATAGCCTGGCTCAGAACCCAACCATATGCAGTTGTGAGCACCTCAGTTGTGAGGATCGTCTTCGGTGGAGCTCCCCATGGGGCCACGAAACGTGTGAAGGGTGTGCCGATTTGGGGGGGGGGCGTATATGAACCCTACCACTGGGAACTTCTGTGGAGCTACCTATGGGACCACGAAACGTGTGAGGGGTATGCCGAACGGGCGTGACGCCCACATGCGAACTGCGCCGCTGGGACCTTCCGTGGAGCTCCATACGGGGCAACGAAACATGTGAGGGGTGTGCCGGAACGGGCGTGACGCCCACATGCGAACTGCACCAATGGGACCTTCCGTGGAGCTCCCTACGGGGCCACGAAACGTGTGAGGGGTATGCCGAAACGTGCGTGACGCCCACATGCGAACTGCACCACTGGAACCTTCCGTGGAGCTCCCTACGGGGCCACGAAACGTGCAAGGGGTGTGCCGAAACGGGCGTGACGCTTACATGCGAACTGCACCACTGGGACCTTCAGTGGAGCTCCCTACGGGGCCACGAAGCGTGCGAGGGGTGTGCCGAAAAGGGCGTGACGCCCACATGCGAAGTGCACCACTGCCACCTTCAGTGGAGCTCCCTATGGGGCCACGAAATGTGTGAGGGGTGTGTCGAAACAGAGACGATGCAGGGATGGGAGGAGGGAGGAGGGAGTAGGGAGGAGGAGGAGGAAGCAGTGAACGCGGGGCGCTGTCTCTTCAAAACGAGGACCCAACACCGCAGGATGGTTGGGAATTGCCAGAGTTTCACGAATTGGTGGCGGGTGAGTTTCCAAATCTGGCTATCGCCCTAGCGCGGCGCACGCTCGTCTTTAAGATAATTGCAGGGGTTGCGCGAATTGACGGCGGGTGTTCCAAATATGGCTCTCGCCGTAGCGTCGCGTACGTTCGTTTGTATGTCAAAAATGCGAGAATGTCACGAATTGAGGGCGGCCCGCTTCCAAAATGTGGCTCCCGCCATAGCGCCGCGTACATTTGGATCAAAAGCTGCAAGAGCTTCACGGTTTGAGGACGGCTCAAATTCGCATGAAAACTGAAAGAACTTCACGTATTCTCATAATTAACGTACCAGAAATGATGCTTCGGAGCGGTTCAGGATTGTCTGGGCGCAGCAGTTGCATTGAGTCGCGGTGTCGAAGTCCCAGGAATGGTATACTGGCATGATTCAGCAACGTCAAGACGCATCAGGCAGGTTGGCGTTGGAGTCCCGAATGGTGTTCTGGCACGCGTCGGGATCTTCAAACGGTTGTCTCCCAACGGGACACTTCCATCAGTGGGAACGAACCAGAGTAGGGGCATATGAAGAGGGAGGTTTGGGGGGTTATTCAAACATCGTTGATGGGTCTTGGGTTTGCACTGGTCCTCGTCCTCACCATCATCATCTTCATCCTCCTCCTCCTCCTTCTCCTTATCATCCTCCTCCTCATCCTCCTTCACCCCCACCTCCTCCTCCACCCCCACCTCCTCATCCACCTCCACCTCCACCTCCTCCTCCTCCACCACCTCCAACTCGTCCTCCTCCTCCTCGTCCTCCTCCTTCTCCTCCTCCTCCTCCTTCTCCTCCTCCTCCCCCTTTTCCTTATTAGTACGAACTTCCGCTCTACAACCCAGCTGGCCGACAGCCGCCCGACCAGGGTGGTCCCATCCGACCTGTGCTGAACTCCCAGTCCACGTGTTGCGTCCCAGCATGGACGTTATGTCGCGTATGTTGCTGTTGCAACATACGTGGCAAGAACGGGACGGGGCGCGCACCCCGCGCGCGAAAGGCCAGAATGCCGGCATCGCCTCGGCGCCGCGCCCATCTCCAGAGAGCCCGCTCGGGCGCGGCACGCGCACGCTCGCCCGCGCGCGAGCGGGCGCAGGTGCCGCCCTCGCCGCGGCGCCGCGCCGACGCTGCCCGCAGGCGGCGCTCCCGCCCCGACGCGGCGCAGATCTGTCGCTCGCCAGCTCGGGGGGGGGGGGGGAAGGGCGGCGCGCGAGGTGAGCGACTTGCCGCCCCCTCGCCCGAGTGCGCCGTGCGCAGATGTGGCCCCCGGAAGCGCGGCGCGCTGCAGCGCGGGCGCGGCGCCGCGCAGCAGGCCAGGCGGCGGCGGCCGCGGGGGCCGCGCGCGAGAGAGCGGGCGGAGTGCCGTGCCGCCCTCGCCCCCCGCGCCGCGCAGCCTGCGAGGGGAAGCGGCAGTGCCGTGTCGGCGCGGCGCGCGCGTCGTCGTCGCCGCGCCCCCTCGGGAGGCTGGCCGCTCGTGCGGCCCGTGCGCGGCCCGCGCGGGTCTTTTTCTCCTCGCCGAGGCATCGAGAGCGGAGGAGCGCGCGAGCGCCTTCCGTTTGCGAGGTGGGAGCGCGTTCCAACCCCAATGTCAGTGTGTGCCCCAGTGGACTATCGCAGGGTGGGAGTAGGTTGGGCCCCACGACTCGCTCGACCTGGCTAACTTGACTCCTGCTCCTCCTCCTCCTCCTCCTCCTCCTCCTCCTCCTCCTGTTACTCTTTCTCCTTCTCCGAGTACTTTTCCTCCACGAGGAGGATGAGCAGGAGGAGGAGGAGAAGGAGGAGGAGGAGGAAAGAGAGGAGGAGGAAGAGGAGGAGGAGGAGGGGGAGGGGAAGGGAAAGCAGGAGGAGGAGAAAAGAGGGGGAGGGTGAGAGAGGAGAGAGGAGGAAGGAGGGGAGGAAGAGCAGCAGCAGGAGTGAGGAGGAGGAGGAGAAAGAACACTAGGATAACTAGAAAGACGAGGAGGAGGACGAAGACGCCGGCGACAACGACGAGAGAGGATCAAGAAAGGGTGAGGGACGAGTCGGGTGATGCTGGCGATGATGAATATCTATGATAACAGTGATGATGACGATTATGCCGTCAACGCATCATGAGTCATGAAAAGCCCCTGTTACAACCCGTTTTCAAGGAAGGGCCAAGAACGCTGCTCGGCAAAGCAGACGATGAGCCGCTGGCCAAAGCCACCATCGAGAGAGAAGTGCACGACTGTGATGATGACGGCGACGACGACGACAACGATGATGATGATGCTGACGATGATCGGTGCGCCGAAGACGAGAACCAGGAAGAGTCGGGGGCGCGCATCATGGCCCGAAGCATGCGCGCGGACGAGGGGGGGGGGCAGGGAACGCGTTGAGAGAAGACGCGGGGGATATGAAACCCAGTGAGATATGTGCCCAGGCCATCACATCCACCACCACCCCTAGTCGTCACCCCCCTCGTGGACGCCCCCACAGTGACGAGGGCCTGCGCACCCCCCTTGTGGTGCCGAGAGAGTGTCACGCCTGCCGCGCCCCGCGACCCTGCGACGGACGGAGACCGCGGTGAGGGACCACCCCCTGGCGCACGCCTCTGCGGTTTGGCGGCGCGCACAAGGGGTGAAGGGAGGGGGAGGGCTTCTTAGAAGGAGGCTGCTTCTTAGAAGGCGCTGGCCTTACATCTATAGATAAGGCCCGCGCCTTCTAAGAAGCAAGGGTGCTTCTAAGAAGCCCTCCCCCCTCCCCCCACCCCCCTCTGCGCGTGGCTGAGCGGTGCCGAGCAAGTGCCACGCACGCCACGCCTTGCGACCCCCCCCCCGGACCCGGTCCCGGTCAGCTGGGCCAGCTGGCTCCTCAGCCCCTTCACCTCGGCGTGCAGCGTCTTCGCCCTGGTCCACCTGGCGCCCGCCGCCGCGGCCGCCGCCGCCGCTGCCGTCGTCGTCGTCGTCGTCGTCGTCGGCGCCGTCGCCGTCGCCATGGCCGTCGCTGTCCTCGTCGTCGTCGTCGTCGCCGCCGTCGTCTCAAAAGCAGTCACCCGAACCGCCCCAGAACCGCGGAAAAAGGAAGCGGAGGAGGGGGAGGAGAAGGAGGAGGGACAGGGGAAAGAGGAGGGGAAGCAGGAGGAGGAGATCGAGGAGGAGGGGAAGGGGATGAGCAGAAAAAGGGCGAGCGGGAGGGGAAGGACGGGAAGGGTAAGGGGGATGTGGGGAGGCTAAACAGGGAATGCGGGAGGAGAGGAAGGATAAGGGGGAGAAGAAGGAGAAGAAAATCGCACACAGGCTCAACGGGCACAGCCCACTACCGCACAAAGCAAGGAGGAGGTGGTAAATAAAGCTGGAGAAAAGCGAGGATGGAAGGATGTGAACGCGAAGGAGAAGAGGAGAAGGAAGAGTGGAGAAGGAGGACAACGACGACGACGAAGATGCCGACGACGACCACCACCACGAAGACGACGACGACGACGACGACGACGACGACGACGACGACGACGACGACGACGACGACGACGACGACCGCGACAAGGACCACGACCACGACCAGGACCACGACCACAACCACGACCACGACCATGACCACGAGGACGAGAACGACGTCGTCGACGACGACGACGACGACGACGACGACGACGACGGCGGCGGCAGCGGCGGCGACGGCGACGACGACGGCGACGACGACCACGACGACGACGACGACGACGACGACGACGACGACGACGACCACGACGACGACGACATCGACGCCCATCTTGCGAATATGCGATCCCCGAAGCAGTTGTGACTTTCATCTGCTTCTCCCTCCACCTCGCCCCCGCCATCGGCGTGCACAGACCGACCCCCCTTGGGGGGGAGCCTCTTGCCATGCCAGCGCCCGGGAGAGGCACTCTGCAGCGCGCTCCGCGTGCGCACCGCGTCGCCACGGCCCCAACGAGCGCCGACGTGCCCGCGGGCAGCTCACCAACCCGAACAGCGAGGGAGTCTCCCGGCGAGGCGAGAGCGCCGCTCCTCCTCCTCCTCCTCCTCCTCCTCCTCCTCATCTCCTCCTCCTCTCCTCCTCCTCCTCCTCCACCTCCTCCTCCTCCTCCTCCTCCTCCTCCTCCTCCTCCCTCCTCCTCCTCCTCCTCCTCCTCCTCCTCCTCCTCCTCCTCCTCCTCCTCCTCCTCCTCCTCCTCCTCCTCCTCCTCCTCCTCCTCCTCCTCCTCCTCCTCCCTCCTCCTCCTCCTCCTCCTCCTCCCCCTCCCCCTCCCCTCCCCCTCCCCCTCCCCCCTCTCCCCCTCCCCTCCCCCTCCCCCCCCTCCCCCTCCCCCTCCCCCTCCCCCTCCCCTCCCCCCCCCTCCCCCTCCCCCTCCCCCTCACCCCTCCCCCTCCCCCTCCCCCCCCCTCCCCCTCCCCCTCCCCCTCCCCCCTCCTCCTCCTCCTCCTCCTCCTCTCAAGCCTCTCAAGCCATCGAGCACCTGGTCAATCCATGATCAGCCGATGCTAGACTACAGTCAGTCCGAGTCGTCAGACTGTGAACGACCGCCGATGGGGGGGAGGAGCAGTGCCTCGTCCTCCTCGTCCCGCACGTTGGCGGGCGGCGGGGGCGGCGGAAGAGCAGCAGGGACCCCAAGCCTGGGACCAACCTGAGGGGCGAGGGAGGACAGAGGAGGGAAGGACGAGAGGGGGAAAGATTGGCCCAGCTTGTGAGGGGTCCCTGGGAGCAGCCCCCTGAGGAGTTTCGACCGTTCGGCACTCTTCTGCGGGGGCTGACATCTCTCAAGGAGGCGTGACCCAGCCCTGGTGCTGGCGAAGCCTCCACAAGAGGAACAGAAAATAACAGGAATATCAGAAGTGGCAGGGGTCGGCTCGAGGCGAGCCCAGTGCAAAGAGTGTCCTAAACCCCCTTCCCCCCTCAGGAGAGAAGCCAAAGACGGGTTAGGACCTTCGCACTTGGTCTTGCACGAGCCCGTGACAACCCTCAAACAGTTCTTGCAACGCAGAACGTTCCCATGGGGAACAGGCTGGTGCTCAGGGCCCTCAGGCTTTGGGACCTTGGCCTTCGTAGGCCTAGTGAGCTTCCCATGGATAGATTCGGTGGACGGAAAACAAACAAGCACAGCAGTAATACCTTCTACAAGACTGAGGTACTCACGCTCTCCTCTTTCAAAGTCAGACAACTCCTGGGGGTTAAGGTTCTGACACTGGGCTGCAACTTTGGCAAACTTGTCTGCATAATCTGATCCGATGATGGTGCACCTGTCGCATTCATCAACGGCCTGGTCAATGGATCTGTGCGCCTTAATCTTCTTTAAATCCACCCAAGGGCCTTCGAGAAGCCTCCTGGAGATTTCACGCCAAAAGAAAGAGAGCCTGGACGCCCCCGACAGGGCCCTAGGAGGGTCACGGGTCCCGAGAAACAGGGACGCACAGTCGACAGAAATGGGCTTCGGGACCTGCTCAGGGGTGGGGTTTTTCCTCCTGAGGCAGGCCACCGCCAACGCACCATGTTCGGCGTCGCTGGCAGCCTGTAGGAATTGGGCAGGGAGGGGGCTGTAAACTCCTCGAACTAGCTGGTCGCCTCTCATTTGGACGACCGAAATACCAGCCCTCGCAATCTCCTCTGTCTCAGGCTGGAGGCATGACCCGTCTGTGTACAGGTCATCCTCTGCTTCAAATTGGAATTCGTCAACTGGGGTCCCGTCACTCCCGAAAAAGAACAGCATCCAGTCTTCCACAGGAGAAGGAAGATCGGGGTACGGGACCCAAAGCCTGGAAAGCAGAAACGAATTTTGATCAGCCCGGTGGACCTGCTCCAAAAAATCTTCTCCAAAATGCTGGGACCGCACCTGCACCACACTGGGGTGGTCACACTCCCAAGCGCGATGCCACTGTGTGTCTCTACACCTTCTGCAGAGGGGGCACCGCTGGTCGATTTGATATCCCCACCCTGCAAGAGCTTCAGCAGTCGGGAGCGATCCCGAGAGAACTTGACAGTACACGTGCAACTGGGCTGCAGGGAGGCTTCGTGCTACTCTCTGCATCATGGGTAGCCATAAGCCTCTTGCAACAAACTCTAGACCCCCAGGAGTGTCTCTGAGTTTACGTGTTATAACTTTCTGGAGCATAGTGTACCTAAGATCTGAAACGAAAGCTTCGGCGACCTGGGCTGGAGGTCGCTCCGTGAGGATCCAACGAAATCCAGTCCGAGAGACGAAAATAGCAGGACTCTCCCAGCTCCATCCGCCAGCTTCCAACCACAGCAGCATGGCCGACACAGGCCCGCGGGTCCGATACAACCATGGCTTCCGCTCTGTTTGTTTAAACACTTGCACTGCTGCATTAAAACTTCGGCTCAGTTCGCCAGGGCTCATCACATCTTGGTGCCTGGGCCTTCCACGAGTAGTCGGTTCACTTGTGTGCCACCACTCCCAGGCATATCTCTTCAGAGGTCCTGCAGCAAGAAACAAGGGGTCACCTCGGTACTTATTTATGGCCCACTGGAGTTCGAGGACACAACCCTTCTTTGAGACCCCAGAGGCCCTGGCCGCGGCTCTTCTTATGTGTAAGATCTCCCCTGGGGTTACTCCCTGCACTTCCATGCCATATGAGATAGTAGACAAAACTCCAGCCTTGAAGAGCCGAGCCTTCACTTTGCGAGGAAGTTTCATGGTCCCCAGGCGTTTGTGTCGATGGACAAACTTAACCAGTCTCTTTCGACGGATAACTCTAGCAGCACAAACCTTCTGATGACGTCCAGTAGTGTAAGCCACTCCGAGGTTCCCAGGAGCCCAAGACGTAGTCCCTGCAAGAAAACCCAATTCAGACTTCACTTTGATCAGGAGGTCCCTAGAGTTGGCGGCAGCAAACATCTTCCGCTCCGAGAGCGGCACGCGCAGGGTGGTGGAGATGTGGTAGGCCAGCGTAGTAGCCAACCCTTTGAGCTGGCAAATACACTCTTGCATGCTAGTACTCCAGCTATGAAGCGACAAATCATCAACATGGAGTCCCTGGCTGGTCCCTTCGAAAACTCTCCCACTGACGACCGTATCCCAGAGAAACGACTTCGCTTCATATGTAGCTGAAGTGCTGCCTGCCACTATGCCTTGCGTCGGGAACAGCGGCGGCGAGTACGCTCCGTCTAGCAACAAGTGGCGCCTCCACCTATACGTGGAGAGTGTGTACAGCATGACGTGCATGGGGAAATGGCTGATGATGCCCTGCCTAACTAGCTCCTCGTGGCCTATGTGCTCATAGAACTGCATGAGGTCCCACAGGAGGCTGGCCCAGTGGATCTTCTCCCCTGAGGCTCTCTCTGAAGCCACAGACTGTCTCCAAACAATGTCTAAACTGCTCCTTCCTTGGCCCATGCTGAACTCGGGCCCAAGGCCGACTTGGGCCTCCCAACTTCGGCACGGGTCTCGATGTGTTTTTCCATGCAAGCGTTCGAAGGCGTGGTAGTGGCCAATGGGCCTGCGGCCCTTGTCAGGTCTCCCCATAAGGAACACCACCAATGACTGGGACTGCTTTGGTCCCTCCCCCACAACGTCCATCAAGTGGTACATCCAAGATAGACAAGACAGCGCGGACTCCCCAAGCATGCTGAAGTGCCTCGGGTGGAAGCCGTCGGGGCAGCAGGTGTTCTGGGGGAACCTCGAGCTAATGTGCCGAAGACGTTCGCCTGGAACAGGTCCTGGGACGTGCATGGGGAAATCGCATCCCTGAGGCAGCCCGAGGTCAAGAGGGTCCCTGGAGGCTTTCCACGCTGCACCCCAGGCGTCTGTCTCGGCTATTAGTCTCGCAGGCAAAGAGCTAGAAAAACTGTCAGCAGTACGTGCAACTTCTTCGTGCACAGGCTCGCCAGCACGCAGATAAGCATAAGCTTGCCTCCCTCCTTTGCTGATAGCCTCGCCGCACCAAGTTTTCCAAGATTCTCTGGCTTGTGTTCTATCTTCAAGTTGCCCCAAGCAAACCCATGGTTCGACAAACAATTGGAAACTGTCGAGGAAATTGATGGAACTCTCAGGGCACTTTTGCTGTAAGAGGCAGTCAGCAACTGAGGCTAGTAGCGGATGCCAATACTTGCCACCTTCTTTCCAGAATCGGCGAAAAGGTCCCCCTCGTTGAGGAAGATCACGCCACTGGTGAAGGAGCAGAGAGCGATACTGCACCTTGAAATCAGGCCGAGCGAAAAGTGATCTCAACTCCTTCACACGCAGATAAACCCACTGGATGGTTCTCCCTGGAAACGATGCAGAACGCTTCTTCGTGGCAAGGAGTTCAGACAGCCTGGTCTTGACAAACTGGAGAGCAGCGCCTCCAGGCAAACCTGTCCCCTTGACCTGAGTGGCTGCAACAACTTCTTTCCAAGCCCGTGGAATCCAAGCCTCGTAGACACGATTTAGAAGCTCCACTCCACGACTCTTTTCGTTTCCTACAGCCATGAACGTCGACCCCGCGTCATTCAACCTGGGCTCAAGGAGCGCCTTCAGGTCGTCTTCCAGATCAGTGAAATCCCCTCCAGGAGGGACGGGGCCAATACCAGGGCAGGCGGGAGCCTTGAGGTACCTCTTGGGCACATCAACAAAGATGTCCTGGATCGCCCGCTGGATGTGAAGCTGGACAGGTCTGTGGGGGCTGAAGGGGGCACTGTAGTCGGTCCTAACCCATGGCACAGCGTGATCCAGATTCCTATGCAGGACGAAGAAGTCGATGGTGGAGGATCCTTGGGGCACAGCATAGGTGGGGACCTCGGGAGCCCGAATGACAGCTGAGACCTGGCCCATCGGGGATCCGTCGAAGAACACACTAGGGCTCATGTTGAAATCTCCTCCAAGGACATATGGGAGCCCATGTTGAAAAACATCCTTCCAGACAGCATTCATGATGCTGGTGTTGTACCCCCTGAGGCCCTCGGAGTCCTTTAAATAGATCGAGTAGATGGCGAAAAGGCCCAATTCACTGCTGCGGAAAAATGCTCGCGCAACTCTGCCTGGCCAAAGCTCAGCAGACTCACCAGGCGGCACCCACGCGTCGTAGTGCTTCCTGGTGCAAATAAATGTGCCACCAGACGGGTGGCCACTCTCTGACTTGATGCACTCACAACCAAATATCCTCCAACCAGCTCGCTGAAGTCTGGCAACGGTCCGTCGATAGAGAGCTCCATGCAGCTTGTGCTCCTGTAATAACACCACGTCTGCGGAAGTCTCCCTCATCAAATCATTAAAGCCAGGCGTAGACTTATCCCGACTTTCCATTGATTCACTCTCTCGTGACTCAGTAATCCAGCTAGACCCATTGAAAGTGACAAAGTCCAAATCCCGCTTCACGTCAGAAGATTTAATACGCTGGCATCTCTCTCCTGACGTCAAATCACTATTGGTACAAGTAATAGACCCTGAAGCTGGTGCAGAGCACGTGATCTGCGATCCACTCCCAGCAACCGTTCCACCGCATCTCGATGTCTGTGGCAAAGATGACCCAGCCGTCGAGGACAATGATGCACACGTGGATCTGGGAGTCCATGGCCTGACACCCTCATCAGGGCCTGTGGCCTCTGGGGGGCAGGCACAATCATGCAAATCGGAACTGGGTTCCGAACGTGAAGTGGCAGGGCTCGCAGAGGTACATGTCCCTCGCAGTGAGGGTGTGGGCAACTGGCTAGAGATCTTCTCCAGCCCCTCCAGCCTCCTCCCACAACTTATTTTCAGCAGCAGATCCCGTCCGCGACTGAGCAACCCCAAAACTTGGCTCGATATGTGGTCCGCGCTGTCCACCTGCAGCTGGGGAACGAAAACGTGGCTTCTTGGCAGCCACTCTGAGGTTGTCGAAAAGCTGCCTCTTGATCGCATCCGAGCACCCCTCGACTGCTTCGACAGCCTCGATGATGATGGTCTCGTCGACCTCCATAGTAGTGGCTGCTGGAGGTGACGCTGGGGCTGGCCTCTCTGGGCCTGGCATTGCGGTCCGCAGCTCATCAAGAAATATCCGATACTTGTCTTCCAGTGAAGACCGTAACTCATCAGATTGTACACCAGAGAGAGTGGCCGTGAAACCCGATAACTGCTGAACGAAACCCTCGAGACTTGGTGGGGCAGAACCCCCCACCGTGGGTAGTGCTGCTGCAGCCTTCGCTGCAGTCTCCTTCTTGAGATTCTCGAGAGCCTCTTCTTCTGACTTGACAAGATACGTGAGCTCCTCCTTCTTGGTGAGCAGCTCCTCCACTTGGACTTCGATTGCCTCGAGGTCCGACTTGAGCTTGTTGATCCTCTTCTCGGCCTTCTGCTGGTCCTGCTCAGCACGGAGCAACACTCTGGATGGCGGCACAGAAGCACGGCGTTCGGCTTGAGCCATTTCCCAAGCTTGAGAGATCGCGGCACAGGACGCATCTGGTAAAACTCCCTTGAGCTTTCCTCCCGAGACGAGTTGGGACAGGCGGTGAAGCTCGTCATGTGCAGACACACTGTTCCTGGGCGGCTTCCGATCGACGTCCGTTGGGCCTCCACCTTTGCCTTTCCCATATCTTTCTTTGACTCCTTTAGAACCTTTCCCGCCAAGCTTACCACCCTTGCCACCTCCGACGACAGAGACCCACGGGGCGTAAGTCCACTCACGACGAGGAGGAGGAGCACCAAGCTTCGGCAGCGTTTGTTTGCAATGGTAGCAGAACGAGAAGTACGACGGGTTCTTCCTGCAGCCGCAGCTGGGGCATACAACCCCTCCACCGCGCTCATAAGAATCACCACCTGGGGCCATCCCACGCGAGGCGGGCGGCCGACGAAGTGGACACTGGGGTCCACACGCGAAGCGGGCACTATGGGGGCCCTTCCCGAAAGCGACAAAAAGGCTGAACCCCTTGACCGAGGTTGGGAAGTTAAGGAGCAGGCCCCTTGAGCCAAAATGGCTACGGCTCCCCCTCCCCCTCCCCCCTCCTCCTCCTCCCCTCCCCCTCCCCCTCCCCCTCCCCCCCCCTCCCTCCTCCTCCTCCTCCTCCTCCTCCTCCTCCTCCTCCTCCTCCTCCTCCTCAGCGAGGCGAGGCGAGAGCGCCGGCCCGGGCGTCGGGGAATAAATTGCGAGGAAGTGTCGAGCGGCAGTCGTTGTCGTCGTAGCCGGGCCTGCACCAACTCGAGTGGCTTGCGAAGGAGTCGCGCGCGAGAGCGCCGGTCCCGACTTGAGGTGCCTCTCTGGCAAGGGCACCTTGGCTTGAAGGGAAAAATCGAACGGGAGCAATGTTCGTTGCAGCGGGGCCTGTACCAACTTGATTGAATCGGGGGGGTCTCGAGCGAGAACGCCGTTCCTAGATTTGGGGGGGAGTCTTTGCCTACAGCGTCTCGGAGTAAATTGTGAGGTATCATCGAGCGGGAGCAGTTGTCGTCGAAGCTGGGCCTTCACCAATTTGAGTGACGTTCGACAAGTCTCGAGCGAGAGCGCCGCTCCTGAGTTCGGAGTCCTCTCTGGCCAGGGCGTCTTGGGATAAACTACAAGGAAGTATCTGGCGGGAAACATTGTCGTCGCAGCTGGACCTTCACAGACTTGAGTGGCTTACGATGAAGTCTCAAGCGAGAGCGCCGTTCTGAGTTGGGGTACCTCTCTGGCAAGGGCGTCTCGGGGCAAATTACGAGGAAGTATCAGGCGGGAGCCGTTGTCGTCGATGCGAGGCCTTCACAAACTCGAGTGACTTGCGCGAAGTATCGACCGAGAGAGCCGTTAGTGAGTTTGGGGGGCCCTATGGCCAAGTCGTCCTGGAGTAAACTGTGAGGAAGTATTGAGCGGGAGCCGTTGTCGTCGCAGCCAAGCCTTCAAAGACACACATTCCGAAATTGCCGGCATCGAGGCGAGAGCGCCCAAAACCGCTTCCAGAGATCAACATACATGAGTAATTAGTCGACGAGGACGAGGACGCCAACGCCGACGCCAACGCCGACGACCACGCGGACGACGACGACCACGACGACGAGGACGACGACGACGACGACGACGACGACGACGACGACGACGACGACGGCGACGGCGACGGCGACGGCGACGGCGACGGCGACGGCGACGGCGACGGCGACGACGACGCCGACGCCGACGCCGGCGACGACGGCGACGACGACGACGACGACGACGGCGACGACGACGGCGACGACGACGACGACGATCGCGGCGGCGACGGCGGCGGCGGCGACGACGACGACGATCGCGGCGGCGGCGGCGGCGGCGGCGACGACGACGGCGACGACGACGAAGATCGCGGCGGCGGCGGCCTGCGAAGAGCAGCACGGCGGCGGGGCCTCGCGATCCGCTCCTTCTCCTCCGGGCTCTCGTCGCCCACTGGGTGGGTGAGCTTGTCCACGATGCCCTCGAACAGCTGGGAGCCGCCGGGGGCGCGGGGGCCAAGCTCCGCGGCGAGGAGGGGAGGAAGTGAAGAGGGAGGGGAAAAGGGAGGGAGGAAGGGATTCAGACCCCCTCGCGCTGTGAAAAAAACACGACGGGCCGACGGGAAGTTTTTCGCTATGTTCGGCCTCCGGGGGCCCTTTCCAGGCCTCGGGACCGTCAACAAAACGACTCAGAACGAAAAACCGGCCCCGGGGAAGGGGCCCAGACCTCTGAGGGTCGACGCTGTGAAAAAAATCACGACGCCAGGGGTCTCGGGAGGGATGAGGGGAGAGAGAAGGAAGGACGCTTTGGACCTTCTGACCGAGCACCCGGGAGGGTCGTGCGCGGGGGAGGGCAGGGGGCGGAGACGACCCCCGCACGGCGAGCCCAGACCCAGGCAGGACCTAAGCCCAGGCACCTCCGCGCCGCAACAGCCAGACAGCCATGCCCCCCACCCCCCCCCAACGGGGAGCTGCCATGGCGGAGGGGCCGCCAGCGTCCCCGCTGGGGGCGCGCCAGGGGGGCGGAGGCGGAGACGAAGGCGGGGGGCGGGCGCGGCAAGGGCCCCCCAGGAGAACTCCTCGAGGCCCCGAGGAGACCTCCGCGAGGCCCCCGAGGCACGGCGGCGGTATCGGCGGGAGGCCACTGGGTCTATTCTACAATGGCTACCTGAAGGTGTCTCGGGCTGCTGGTATGCATGGCGTCGAATCGGGCGTGGAGCCTCCTAAACTCTCCGTTGCTGCAGGACGTGTTGCCATCACGCGAATATTGACGCCACGTCGGGCACCTTTCGCATGCGCTCGCCTGCGTTCAAATCCGCCGCACCCCGCAGCCTGCCGCGGGGATGCTTGGCGTGCCAAGGTTTACAATATCGCTCGGCCCCTCCGAAAAAAAGGTTCCCAACGGCCACTGGTCCAAGCCGCTGGTCCCGCAGGGAAAGTGGGCCCTGGCTGACGTCCCGTTGAAGACGGCCCTCGCCAGAGGGCCAAGACGGCCCCAGATGGCCTCCAAGACAGCGAAGATGGCCCTGGCAAGGAGGGCAAGAGAAGCAGGAAAAGAACCCCTCGAGCTCTCTCCTGCGCCGTCCCCTCAGCAGAGGCGTTTCTCCCAAGTCCAGAAGGGAAATCCAACTGGCGGGGGGGCAGGAAAAGAAGGAGGAACTCTCCTGTCATGCTCCATCAGACATCTGACGCCTTTATTTTCTCGACGCGGGGTCCCTGGACCAGTCACGACCCGTTCCCCCGGGGCCGGCTTCTCATCCCCAAGTCGTCTTTTGACGGTCCTGGGGTCGATCGCAGCTCCAAATTGACTTCTTCAAGACGCTGGATGAGGAGGAGGAGGAGGAGGAGGAGGAGGAGGAGGAAGAGGATGAAGAGGAGGAGGAGGAGGAGAGGAGAGGAGGAGGAGGAGGAGGAGGAGGGAGGAGGAGGAGGAGGGAGGAGGAGGAGGAGAAGAAGGAGAAGGAGGAGGAGCACGCAGCTGATGGGCAGTTCGTGTGCCAGGGAGAGACTCATAAGGCGTGCATGCACAATGTGCTGCAGGGGCTCACACTCACGCTCATACGCAGAGGCAAGAGCGAGCGGACACAACGACGGGCTCGAACGAGTGGACCGACACCAAGGAAGCCGGCGGGGGAGGAGAACGACGACGACGATGACGACGGCGACGACGACGACGAGATGCCCTCCTGCCCTTTGCTCCCTCCCCTTCCTGCACCCCAGGGGGCGGAAGTCCGAATTGCCCGTGCGCGCGAACCACTGGCGAGGCGAAGCAGATGAGGAGGAAGAGGCGGAGGAGGAGGCGGAGGAGGAGGAGGGGGCGGACGAAGAGGATGCAGTAAATCCCTCATGATACATAGATCGGAGAAGGAGGAGGAGGGGGAAGAGGAGGAGGAGGAGGAGGAGGAGGAGGCGGAGGAGAAGGAGGAGGCGGAGGAGGAGGAGGTAAATCCCACATAATAGGCCGATCTTCCACCACCACTACCACAGGTAGGAGAGGGAGAAGAAGTAGGAGGAGGAGGGGGAGGAGGAGGAGGAGGAGCAGGAGGAGAACGAGGAGGCGGAGGAGGAGGAGGCGGAGGAGGAGGAGGCGGAGGAGGAGGCGGAGGAGGTAAATCCCTCATGATAGGCCGATCTTCCACCACCACTACCGTAGGTAGGAGAGGGAGGAGGGGGAGGAGGAGGAGGAGGAGGAGGAGGAGGAGGAGGAGGAGGAGGAGGAGGAAGAGGAGGAGGAGAAGGAGAAGGAGAAGGAGAAGGAGAAGAAGGAGGAGGAGAAGAGGGGAAGGCGGGGGGGAGGGGAGGGCGCCTCATGGTACTTGCGCTCCTCCTTCATTCCTGCTCCTCATAGACAACTCCTCCCTGTCGCACCCCGAGGCCAGTCGAGAGGGCGGGCCAGGCGTTTCGCCTGAGACTTCCTCACCATGTATGGTCCTGGAGCTGAGAAATTGGCGACAGCTTCACGAACGGAAGGCGGGTCGCTTCCAAAATGTGGCTCTCGCCTGAGCGCCGCGCACGTTCGTTTTGAATTTCTGCCAGAAGTTCACGGATTGAGGGCGGGTCGTTTGCAAAACGTGGCTCTAGCCTGAACGCCGCGCACATTCGTTTCAAAAATTGTAACCGAAGTTTCACGGATTGAGGGCGGGTGGTCTTCGAATTGTGGCTCTCACCTCAGCGCCGCGCGCATTCGTTGTAAAACTTTGCAAGGGTTCTACGAATTGAGGACAAGTCTTGTTCAAAATGTGGCTCTCGCCTTGGCGCCGCGCACATTCGTTCTAAAAATGTGTAAGAGTTCCACGTCCATGGACTGAGGACAGGTCGTTTTCAAACTGTGGCTCTCGTCTTGGCGCAGCGCACATTCGTTCTTTTACACTTGCAAGAGTTTCGCGAATTGAGGGCGGATGGTTTTGAAAATGCGGTCCTCGCCTTCGCGTCACGCACATTCTTTCAAACATTTGCACGAGCTTCACGGATTAAGGGCGCTTCCTTTTTAACACGTGGTCTCACCTTAGCGCCGCGCACATTCGGTTTTAAAGTCGCAAGATGTTCACTGAGGTTCGTGATTAACGTACCAGAAGCGGTGTTGTGTAACGATTCTGTATTGGTTCGTGGTTAACGTACCAGAAGCGCTGATTCGCGGTGCTGAAATCCCAGGAACGGTGTTCTGGCACGGTTCAGGATCGCCAAGACGTAACAGTCAGGTTAACTGGTGGCGTTGAAATCCTGAGAATGGTGTTTTGGGACGCTTCGGAATTTTCACACAGTTGCCCCCCAACGGGACACTTCCCTCAGTGGACATGAACCCTTGTAGTGGCCTATCAAAAACGGAGATTGGAGGGAGTGTGTATTCCAACATCGTTGATGAGTCTTGGGTTTACGCTGGTCCTCCTCCTCCTCCTCCTCCTGCTCCTCCTCCTCCTCCTCATCATCATCCTCCTCCCCCCTCCTCCTTCCTTCGCTCTCCGAGTGTCCATGTTGGCACACCAAGCGCGCAAGCCCGTGCTGGTGGGATACCCTGCAGGCCCGCACCAATGGAGGCCTCCCAAGTGGGGTCCGAGTAGACGGGGTCGGAGGATTGCGTCACATTGCCGATGCATCGCCGATGCATTGGAGATGCATCGGCGACGTCGGCGAAGCATCGGCGCCGTCTGCGTGGAGAACAACGGGCTCCACATGGAGCCGCATCGCCAATTCATCGGCGATGCGACGCCATCCCCCGACCCCATCTACTCCGGCCGTATTTGGGAAGTGAGAAATGGGTGCCGTACAGAACGAGGTACGGGGTTGGACTGAGATATGTAAGAGATAAGACCAGTGGCTCTACCCAATAGGGCGTATGGGATGAGGCAGGAATGTTTTAGACGCATCAAGACCCCAATGACGCGATGCCAACAATTAAAATCCGAGCATGGAATCGGCAGGCTGTCCTGCCGCGGGACCGTCATCGCCCCTTCCTCGCAGGCGAAACGAACACGCGTTTAGGACGAGGCACGGTGCCTGCCTCGACGATGGTCACGTGTGAACGCTTCGCATTGGCAGCACACTGCTCGAACCGATACGGCCGCGTCTCTGCGACCGCAGCATCTACCGCACTTTCCCCTGGAAGCTGTCTTCAAATCGGCGGCGAGCGAGGGGGGGAAATGAGAAGGAGAAGGCCTTCTCAGAAGGCGGCGGGACTTCTCAGAAGCCCTCGCGCCTTCTGAGAAGCTTTTCTGTCTTCGAGGAGGCCTAAAAAGCTTCTCAGAAAGCCAGGGGACCTCCGAACCTTCTGAGAAGGCCTTCTCCTCCTCACCTTCCCCCCCGTCGATCGCCGCCGATCAAAAGCTGGGAGGGCGCCGCGGCGCCTCCTTCCGCATCTCCGGCCTCGAGGGGCCGCGGGGCGGCCGCACGATGCCATGCAGGCTGGCGGCCACCGTGGCGGGGACCTCGCGGCGGGCGGCCCGCGCCAGGACGCTGGGCACCGGCACGGCCACTGCCACCGCCGAGACGACGGCGACGACGACGACGACGACGACAGCGACGACGAGACCGACGACGACGACGACGACGACGACCTCCGTGGCCCTCCATGGCGACGGCCGCGTCCTCCGCGGCCGCGGCCGCCGCCGCCGCCGCTGCCGCCGCCGCGAACGTGAGATAAACACGGGCAGCGCGCGGACGCCCGCGCAGTCGACGCCCCTGCGGCGGGCTCGTGCCGTGACGACCTGCGCGGTGGTCTCTGCCGCCGCGTGGATCGTTCCGCCCGGGACGGCCGCGGCTCTCCGATCGCGCTCGCCGCCGCTGCCGCCGTCGACTCCGCCGCCGCCGTCGCCGCCGCAGCCGCCGTCGCCGCGGCGCCACGCCCCGGTCCATGAGGCCGGCGCGTGGCGCTCGCTGGGCTGAGAGGTCGTCGTCGTCGTCGTCGTCGTCGTCGTCGCCGCCGCCGCCGCCGCCGTCGCCGCCGCCGCCGCCGTCGCCCGACGCCGTCTCCGTGGGCGTCGCCGTCGCCCGACGCCGTCGCCGTCGCCGTCGCCGTCGCCAGCGGCGAGGGCGGGCGGGCGACCGTCTCGCGCTTCCTCACGAAGTCCTGCCGACGCTGCCCTCTGCTCTTTCTGCTGTTCCTCCTCCTCCTTCGACCCCTGCTCCTCCTGCTCGTATTTCACCTCCTCCTCTTCCTCCTTCTCCTCCTCCTACTACCCCTCCTCCTCCTCCTCCTCTTCATCCTCCTCTTCATCATCCTCCTCCTCCTGCTGCTGCTGCCGCCGCTGCTGCTGCTGCTGCTGCTGCTGCTGCTGGTTTTCCTCCCCTCCCTCGCTCCCTCCTTAGGCAGAGGAGCAGCAGCACTCGAGGGCGGAGGAGGGAGAGGGAGGGGAGGACAAGTAGGAGTTTCACCCGCCCTCCCCTCCCTCTCCCGCACCCTCTGGCCTGGCGCTCGCTTCTCTGCAGCTTGGCTTTCCTCCCACGGCGGGGGTCGACCAACCGCCAGCGTCGCCGCGCGCCCCACTGCCAAGCATGATTCGCCCACTGGCCTCGCTCGCTGGCTTCGCTCGCTGGCTTCACTCCTTGCGGCGCGCGTATTGTTTACGGCCCCGTCGGACGTCGCGCTCGTCTCTCAAAAGACACGCATCCAAAGACAACAACACAACACAACCAAACACACAATCAAACAAACAAACAAACAACCTCAAAACATACACGCACGCCCCCCCAACCCCCAACCTATCGACCCCTGCCCGTGGACCACCGTTTCAGCCCGCGGCTCATCCTGAATCGTTCCTGACGGTCCCAGGGTCCGAAGCTGACTACCTACCAGACCACCCCAACCCAACCCGAAGACCCGAATTTGACTCGAATTTCGGGTTGGGGGGGGGTACGGATTCCATGTTTTTTTCAATGTTCCCCGACCCCCCCCCCACTGGAAATCGAGGATAAATTTGGGCCTTCGGGTTGGGTTGGGGTGGGTTGGTGGGTGGTGAGAAGCAGGCCCCCAAGGGCCGACCATGCAAGAGCAACTACTCGGGCAAAAAATCCGCACTGGACAGAACCCTGGAACCTGCTGCTGGCTTCGCTTCCGCAGCTTCTTCTGCGGGCCCTCCGCCGGCCGGCCTCCGCCTGCGGAGCTGCCCCCGCCTGTTCTTCCTTCCGCTGGCCTCCTCCTGCCTTCCCGCGGGGGGGAGGGATGCGACCAGCCACAACTGGGGGAGCTGTGGTCCTTACCCCCCTGGGGGAACCCATCGCATCGACGATCTCTCGAGAGGGGTGTCGAACTCGAGGGGTCCCCCAGGGGGGTAAGGACCACAGCTCCCCCAGTTGTGGCTGGCCTGGAGATGCCAGCTCCATCGACCCCTCGAAAGCGAGACCCTTTCTGGAGCGCCCCACTTTGGGGATCTCCTGGCCCGGATAAGTCCAGACCCGGGTGAGCCAGGCCCTGCATGATCCTGCAAGGCCCTGCAGGATCGTGCAAGATCCTGCATCCACACCCGGGTCAATGCAACCTTGGCGCTGCAGGATCCTGCAAGATCCAGCGCTCTGACTAGGGGAACGAACAATGACATAAACATGAAAACTCGGAGGTCCGCGCGGATATCTCGGATCCGCGCTGGACCCCCCTGGCGGCGCCTCCGGCGCCGCCCCTTGCACGCTCCGCGCGACAGGGAGGGGGGTCCAGCGCCGATCCGAAAAATCCGCGCGGACCTCCGAGTTTTTATGTCTATGTCCTTCTTCGTCCCCCTGCTGACTGACCCCCGTACATATGAGAAATCATACAAAGATCGTCCCAAGACTATTGTCTGACTGTTCTTGAACATCCCTCCTGTAGGGGGACATGCCCCACCCAGTCCTTGGACGAAAGACACACTGCCCCGGACCCCTTGGGGCGCGGGAGCCGCGGCCTCAGACCTCCATCGCGGGCTCAGACCCTATAGGGCGACGAGGGGGCGCCGCCTCGGTGGCAGCCCCTCGCTGGCCCCAAAAATTCGGACGACGACGACGACGACGACGACGACGACGACGACGACGACGACGACGACGACGGCGACGGTGACGACGATGACGACGACGACGACGACGAGAACGACGGCGACGACGATGACGACGACGACGACGACGACGACGACGACGACGACGACGACGACGACGACGACGACGGCGACGGCGCCGGCGACGACGACGACGACGATGATGGTGAGGGCACGAGCACACCGCGGGGAACGAGCGACGAGGGAAGCCGCTGGCCTCTGGGGGCCGCCGATCGCGCGCGGGGCGGCAGCGGCTGGGGGGTGCACGCGGCGTCCTCCCAGTGGCGCCGCAGGATCTGCCAGCCTGGGGGCGCGGCGTCGCGCGCCCACTGCCTCCCTGCCTCCCTGCCTGCCTCCCTGCCTCCCTCCTCCCATCCCTCCCTCCGAGCGAGGCAGGGGGAGAGAAATAGGTGGAGCACTCGCGCGGAAGAGTCGTGTCCCTGCCGCAACCCAGCCAGGCCACTGCTTGCTGCCAGGAGCACCGACGATGCCCGGAGTGGTGGCCTTGCGCCTGCGGGCAGCAAAGCGATCAATGAGGGAGGGATATCTATCTGCCGATCTGGCGTGTGGGTTTTTGTTATATATGCATATTAAAATAAAAACTTAACCTTCAGCTCTGCTGACGGGTTTGCCGTGGCGGCTTCCGAAGCCCAACGACCCAACAACGAGCCAGCCCTTCAAGGAACTAGCCCGCCATCAAGCTCGATCGACGGACACGACGCAAACATTCCATTCCACACATACTGCCTAAGGCGACTCGAAGAGGCTCCCAAGAGGCCCCCAAGAGGCCCCCAAGAGTCCCCCCCAAGAGGCTCCCAAGAGGCCCCAAAACTGCTCCCAAGAGGCCCCCGAGAGCGCTCCGAAGAGACCCGAAGAAGCATGCCTGAGAACTCTGACCCAAAACTCAAGCACGGTGCCGGGATGGGCCGCAGGCCATTAGATTTAGGTCGGGCATGTCCTCCTACAAGGCGATTTTGAGCGAAAAATGACAAATACCACAAAACATTCCAGAATGGTCAGAAACACTCAGAAATCGTCCCCAGGCTATCTTTTCACTATTTTTGAATATTCCTCCTGTAGAGGGACAGGCCCGACTTAACATTAGATGCTCATCCCTCAAGCTGATCACGCCCCGCAGGGAGCTGCAACGACGGCTCCAGGGACAAGGCTCGCACTCCGCCGCTCCGCCCATTTTGGCACATCCTTCATGCTGATCGTGGAAGTTCTGCGTACGGCCGGGCCGAGAAGATTTGCGCGGCGTCACCGCGCATGTTTCGATTCACCCCTCCAACAGATCGGGGCCCCACAGTGAGCTCCACCTGCGGCCCCTAGGAGAGGTTCACGTGGCGTCCACCCCACCATTGGAGGAGGCATGCCCCTGCGGCATCGTGATGGCCCCCCTGGAGCGCCATCATCCCCAGCTGCATCACGGCATATTCGGGGATGGACAGACCCCCCTTTAGTAAAACGTGGTTTAGTGACAACGACTTCGGGCCCAAACCTGGCGGGCGCAAGCCTGGAAAATAACGGCCGCGGCGCCCTCTCGAGAACCGAAAACGGACAATTTACTAATCGACGTGTCACTGTTGGGGGTTCTGTCCACCCCCGACATATACTCTGAGTACCTCAATCGTTCTGGGCCCCCGGACTACAAGTGCCCCCCGGACCACCAGGGCCCCCCCCTCCTTGGACTACAGGGCCCCCCCCCCGGACTACAGGGCCTCCCCTCGGACTACAGCCCCCCCC
>CAUYUJ010016088.1:105543-140543 GCA_963575745.1 Prorocentrum cordatum | reverse complement strand
GGCCCCACGGGGACTCCAGGAGAGCCTCTAAGATGGCCCTAATCGTCCTTCGAGAACCTCTCACAACAGCATATCTTCGAAGCCCAACTTCTCATCCTCCTTGTCGTCGTCCGTTTCTTGCCTTCCTCCCTCCTCCTCCCCTTCCTCGTGCCGGATTTATCCTCCTCCTCATCCTCCTCCTCGTCTTCCCCCTCCTCATCCTTCTCGTTTTCCTCCGCCTCCTCATCATCCTCATCCTCATCCTCCTCCTCCTCCTCCTCCTCCTTCCTACCCCCAAGATGGTCCCAGGAGGTCGAGCATGGCTTAAGGTAGCATCCGACAGACCTCCAAGAGGCCTCAAGGCAGCCTTTAAATTAGCCCAAGATAGCTGAGAATGCCTCGAGCTAGCCTCCGACAGCCTCTAGCCGAGCATGGCTCAAGATAGCCTCCAAGAGGCCTCATGAAAACATCAACATCTGGTCGTGTCTGGATGGGCTGGTGCGGGTTACGCCAAGCGTCAAGAATCATTCCCCGTGGGGCCGCATGCCGCTGCTCGCTCCCGCCTGGGCCTTGAACCTTGAGGCTCTCGTGGGGCCGCTCCGGGATGCTCTTGGGTTGTGTGGAGAAGCTCCCGGTGCATGATTGGGCTGTACGGGAGGCCTCTTTGACTACCTACCAGACCACTCCAACCCAACCCGAAAACCCGAATTGGGGGTACGGGTTTCGTATGTGTTGTTTCAATGTTCCCCGACCGCCCGCCCACTGGAAATGGAGGGCAAATCGGGGCCTTCGGGTTGGGTTGGGGTGGTCTCTTGGGCGGTGACTCTTGGGGGCCTCTCGGGGGTGTCCCAGGAGCCTCTTGTGCCCTCTCGAGTTGCTCTGGGGAGTCCTGGATCCCCCTGGGGGCTCTCGTGGGCCGTCCCGGTGCCATCTTTCGCCGTCTCGGGGCTCTGAGACTGAATTTTGCTTTTGGGCGGCTCGTCGGCCCCCCTTTTGGGCTCCCCTGGAGCCCTCTGGAGCTTTGCCTGCGCGCAACCTATGCACGGCCGTGCAGGTAGGCGGAGCAAAAAAAAGGATGGCCCCCCTCCTCCTCCTCCTCCTCCTCCTCCTCCTCCTCCTCCTCCTCCTCCTCCTCCTCCTGCTCCTCCTCCTCCTCCTCCTGCTCCTCCTCCTCCTCTTTCTCCTCCCCTTCTCCTCGTCCTCTCCCTCCTCCCTCCTCCTCCTCCGCCTCCTCCTCCTGCTCCTCCTCCTCCTCGTTCAGGCTCGTGCGTGCTGTGAGCCCGCTATCCTTTTGAAAACCCTGCGGTGACGTCTCGTTTCCGCTTCGGCGGTCCGCCGCCGCCCCCTCGGGAGCCCACTGGAGAACAAGCTGGACAACGAAGTTCCTCCTCCTCCTCCTCCTCCTCCTCCTCCTCCTCCTCTTCCTCCTCCTCCTCCTCCCTTTCCTCCGCCTCCGCCTCCTCCGCTGCTGCTTCTCCTCATCCTCCTCCTCCTTCTCCCTCCTCCTCCTCCTCCTCCTCTCCTCCTCCTCCTCCACCTCCTCCACCCTTTCCTCCGCCTCCTCCTCCTCCTCCTCCTCCTTCTCCTCCTCCTCCTCCTCCTCCTCCTCCTCCTCCTCCTCTGGACAACGGAGCAGAAGAAGCGGAAAACCATCGAACATGAAAGCACGCTGTCAAGCTCGACTGACCAGGGCCTCGCCCTGGGCGTTTCGGATGCTCGGGGGACCTCTTCGGCCACCTTCCGATCTCATGGAAGACTCGTAGGTCGTCTTCACACCCCCTGGAGCCATCTCGGGCCGTCCGGGCCCTCTTGGGCGCCTCTCGAGGCCAGGAAAATGCAGGACTACAAACCACAATTCGATGCGGGAATATGTGCCGAGGGGGGGGTAAGGGCTGGACACTCCGTAAATCAAAATGTATGAGAAAGATGCATGTGCGCATACCTAGATTGCAATAGGAATGCACTTGGAATCAGCTGGATCTGGAATCTGCCTAATTGGAGATAATTCGATGCCACTAGGAATACAAGTGGAAACAGCTGTATCTGGGAGCTGCTGCATTCCACTTAGATTCGAATTATATTCCAACATGAATCGAATTGTAATCAGCTGGATCTGGGGTCTACTTAATCCGAATTGAAATATGATTAGATGTCAATCGGAAGTTATGTTGAATAAGCTTGATCTGTGATCTGCCCACTTCCAATTCGGTTCAAAATATTGTATTACAATAGGGAATCCAATTGGACTCAGCTGAATCTGGGACGTGTCCAATTTCAAGTGCACTCTGAAACAAACAAATTGGAATCAATGTGTAATCATCTGGATCTGGGATCTGCTCCATTTCAGATAAAGTCGCATTGTGCCTGGCAACTGCTAACTTCTAAGTCGATTATATCTTAACTAGATCCCAGCAGGAATCCAACAGGAATCAGCTGGACATGGAATATGCAGCATCCCACGTCGATTCTAATTTGCTTCCAGCAGGAATCGAATTGGAACCAGCTGGATCTGGGATCTGCGCAATTCGAATTATATTCGAAATAGTGTTCCAATCATAACAATGTTGGAATCAGCTGGACCTGGGGCCCGCTCCGCCCCAATTAGGTTCTGATTGAATCTCAGTAGGAATCGAATTGGAATCGGCTCGGTCTGGGATCTGCCCAATTCCAATGAGACTCGAATTCGATTGCAATAGGAATGCACTTGGAATCAGCTGGATCTGGGATCTGCACCACTTCTATTACATTATATGTGAAGTCCCTTGGGAATCCAATCTGAATCAGCTGGATCTGGGATGTGCTCGATCCTAATCAGGCTCTGACAGGTTACACTAATAATCCAAGTTGAATGAACTGGATCTGGGATCCGCTCACACCACGCAGACTACAACCGTATCCCAATAGGAATCTAAGTGGAGTCATCTGGATCTGGAATGTGCCTCTCCCTCTCTCTCGCTATCTCTCTCTCTATACATTTATATGTGTGTATATATATATATATATATATATATATATAGGTCGCGCTCTCTCTCTCTCTCTCTCTCTCTATATATATATGTATCGCTCTCTCTCTCTCTCTCCCGCTCGCCCTCCCTCTCCTAGACACCCAACACAATTCAACACAGCCCCTGTGAACTCACAAAATCTGCGATGTCAGGGGTACGGGAACCTTGTGGTTTCATTTGGGTGGTTGGGACTTCTTTGATGAAAAGTGAGGGAGCCGTGCGTTGTCATGCGGATGTTCGTCATTGTTTGGATGTTCCTCCCTCCAGCGACGACCAGTCCCAGGAGCCCTCCCAGGAGTTCCGAACCCCAGAATCCCAAACATCCAACAAATCGAACTGCAAACACCTAGTTTCCGCACATATCACCCCTGAAATCCCAAACATCCAACTGAAAACATGGTTTCCACACCCCTGACATCGCAAACCTTGAGTTTTCAATTATATGTTTGGGATGTCTGGGAAGAGAAATGTGGGAACCATGTTTGTGGGATGGCTGGAATGTTTGGAGTCTGGGGATCGGAGCTCCTGGGAGGGCGCGTGGCTTCGATGCTCGCTGGAAGGAGGAAATCCGTCATTGCCCAAACAGCACGATGAAGACACATGGTGCCCTCACTGATCATCCCAGACATCCCAACCATCCAAAATGAGAACACCGCAGGTCCGCACCCATGACATTGCAAGCCGTGTGTTTTCACAGGGATTGCGTTGTGTGTCTGAGAGAGAGAGAGAGAGAGAGAGAGAGAGCGAGGAAACATAAAAGAGAGGGAGTGAGAGAGAGAGAAGGAGAGAGAGAGAGAAGCGAGAACAAACGGAGAACAGAGAGAAAGAGGGGTCGATATAAAGAGAGAGAGAGAGAGAGAGACACAAAAAAACAGAAAAAGCGAGAAGGAGAGAGAGAGAGAGGGAGAACGCGAGAGAGAGAGAGAGAGATGAACGAGGAGGCTGAGGAGGAAGAGGAGGAAAGGACGATCACCACCATAGTAAACGAATGCTGGTAAGAATGGGTGTTGGGGGGCTGTCCATCTATGTATATTTACAAATATACACATGTACATGAATACACCCACGTATATGCACCCACGTCTATGCTTATACCGAAATACAAAAAGGTCCACCACCGTGCCTTCGGCAAGGAGTGGGGTGCCTCCTTTTCCTCCCTCTCCTCCTCCTCCTGCTTCTCCCCTTTTCTCCTCCTCCCCCAAGTGTTCCCCTCAGGGATTCTACCAAGGCTGGGGAACAAATAGTTCAATAGCTAGGCCAGACTTCGGCTCAACGTTCGGCCACCGTAGCGTTTCCACAAGGCACGGGGCGGCGGTGGTTCGCCGTAGGCGTCTTCGATTTGTATATCTCTATCTCTCTCTCTACTAGAACCACGCGCGCGAGTCGCGGGCGCTTAGGTTCTAGCGCAGGCCAGGGAAGCGTTTCAGCACAATGGGATCCTCCGCCTCCCCATTTTGGAAGACGAAGGACGGACGGGAGAGCGAAAGGGGCAAGGATTATGAGTTAGGGGGAAGGAGTCCGCCAACCCCCGCTTGCCCAGGATAAAAAGCGTGTAAGACATGTGGCTGTCCCCCTCCCCCGTTTCCCCCTCCCCAGGGGTCCAACATCAGATTAGAGGGGGGGGGGGGGCTCGAGCGGGGGGTAGACGAGCTACTCAACGCACCCCCTCCAGAGAGCCGCAACATGGTCCAAGAGAACCTAAACAGAGCGCCAACACAACCCAAGAGAGCGTCGGAACGATCGTGAGATCGACAGTGAGAACGACGGTGAGATCGATCGTGAGATCGATAGTGAGATCGATTGAGTAAGATCGACTGAGTGGAATCGATAGTGACATCGACGATGGTGAGACCGATAGTGAGATCGATAGTGAGATCCACTGCGAGATCGATATTTGGATCGTTTGTAAAAGTATCGAAAGTGAGATCAACAGTGAGATCGATACTGAGATCGATTGTGAGACCGCTTGAATGAGATCGATTGAGTGAGATCGACAGGGTGATATCGATTGAATGAGACGTTGGTGTGTTCCCCCACCATCACAACCTCCCTAGCACCTGACGAATGGTCGCATGCGGCTGCAACTAAATCCTGAGGGCTGTCGTTGCCCAAGGGACTTACTGCAATCCGCTTGCAACTGCAGATCGCGCTCTGGGCAGACGAGACCCGACTGAACCAGCAAGGTGCCCCGCTCCACGATGCACGTGTCGCGCTTTCCGCCCTCAGTCGCACGTGCACGGGGCAAACAGGAAGAACCGACGGTCTGAACATTGGTTCGAACCGCGGAGAGAGCGACTCCACACGTAAGGCTTGTCAGGAGTCTCGCGAGCCATCGTAAAAAGAATTGGGGAACGGAGGAAAGGGAAAACGGGAGGCGGGATGGAGCAGCACGGAAGAAGAAGAGAGGAGGGAGGATGAATAGGGAAAGGCGGGGAGCGAAGGAGCAAGGAGGGACGGAGAAACTGGGATGGCCCCTGGGGCTGACGTGGACTCCCGGAGCCATCTCTGACTGCAGACAGTAGAGGCAGAAGTCCTCACGACCCCGTAGCGACCCTTCTTGGGAACCTCTGATGGCTCCCGGTCGACCTGTCGGCCAGCATCTGGGATGGCGCTGTGGCCCTCTTGGGCTTTCGATGCGCAGGGCGGGAAGGGGGGCCGGCCTGGCGAGGGGGCGGAGGGGCCTCCCCGGGAGGTGGGCGGCGAGGGGCCCGAGGCCGGAAAGGGCGGCAAGGACCGCGAGGGGGGGGGGGGCTTTCGGGGCCCGTGGGGAGGCGCAGCTACCACGGCGCGGCGGAGCGGGCGGGGAGGAGGAGGACGAGGAGGAGGAGGAGGAGGAGGAGGAGGAGGAGGAGGAGGATGAGGAGGAGGGAGGAGGAGGAGGACACATTTCGGAGAACTGTCGGGCCATCTAGGGGCCTCCTGGGGCACTGGCTGGATCCGCAAGGCGCCCTCTGGAGCCCTCTGGTCTTTCGAAGCCCAGCTTGGGACCCTGGACTCGCCATCGCTCGGACGTACACTTCTCGTGTATTTTTCGATTTCGTGCGTGTTTTTTTCGCTGAGTCATCCAGGATGCTCCTCCATGTTCCTTGCCGAAAAAAAACATGCACACGTCCGAGCGATGCCAAGTGGAATGCCCATGCGAGGTGTCTTCAAAGTGTCATCCGCCTGTCCGAAGACGGTCGGCACAGTCTTCGACCGGCAACTTGCGAATCACAGGGATGCAACCGCAAACATAGGCATTGGTCGGAGGTTGGTCGGCTGGGTCTTCTTGGGGCTTCTGGCAGCAGGCCAGTTGGGCAGTCGTTTGTGCAGTCTGAGGAGGCGTTGGAGCGCTCTGACTCCTCCTCCTCCTCCTCCTCCTCCTCCTCCTCCTTCTCCTCCTCCTCCTCAGGCGGCTGTGGGCCAGCCCGCAGGGCCACCCTGGAGGACCCGGAAGTGTAGACTGGAGAGCGATCCTGGGGCCGCATCAGCGTTCCCGATGTCCTCGGGTCGGGGATGGACAGACCTCCCTTTAGTAAAACGTGGTTTAGTGAAAACGACTTCGGGCCCAAACCTGGCGGGCGCAAGCCTGGAAAATAACGGCCACGGCGCCCTCTCGAAAACCGAAAACGGACAATTCACTAATCGACGTGTCACTGTTGGGGGTTCTGGTTCTGTCCACCCCCGATCCTCGGGTTTCCATTGGGATGCCTCTCGGGCGCCCTCTGGAGGCAATTCTGAAGCCTCTCGGGGCCTGTTTTGGGCCTCCAGGGGGAGTCTGGAGGCCGTTTCCGGCGGTCTCACGGGGCAGCCAAGGGGTGGAAGGCTCGAAATGACAGTTCGCATTCCCCCTCTTGGACATCTCTTAGATCCCTCTTCGGGATCTCTTGGCCCATCTTGGGGGCCTCCCGGGCCTTCTTGGGGTCCTCTTCGGCTGCATTGGTGCTGCTCAGACCAAAATCACGAATATGTTAAAAGTGCATATTTGCCCTAATCATTGAGGACGGTTTTTTGATTCTTAGGCCTCTCTTTGGGGTCCTCTTGGGGCCCTCTTCGGGCGTCTTGGGGGCCTCGTAGGCCGTCTGGAATGTCCCCCTTTGAGGCCCTCATGGGGCCCTCTTGGGCCGTCTTGTGCGCCTCTTGGACCATCTTGGGGCTCTCCGGGGCCGTCCTGGGGACTTCTTGAGGGCCTGTTGGGTGGTCTTGGGGAGATCTTGGGGCCTCTTGGGCCGCCTTGGACGCTGTTAAGACCCCAAGGGCGAATGTGCTAAACATGTAAGTTGTATTTTGGAGATGGGGTAAGTTTGGGCCTTCTGGGCCACTCTCGGGAAGCATCTCGGAGCCTTCTGAGGGCGTATTCAGTCTCGGGCCCTCCTCGGTGGTAGCGACGACGACGACGACGACGACGACGACGACCTACGACGACGACGACGACGAGGACGACGAGGACGACGAGGACGACGCAACGTCGACGACGACGACGATGACGACGACGACGATGACGAGGGAAAGGAGGAGGAAGTGCTGGCGGGTTGGGAGCCTCTAGGGACAAAGTGCGCTTCCTAAGCGCCCCTTCGGCTTCCTTGGGCCGTCGAGGAAGCGTCGTGGGACATGTCTGTCTCCTCGTTGCTATCACAAGGGCGCGCTATGGGATCTTTGAGCCGTCTTGGCCCTCTCTTGGGGCTTTGGGGGATATTCGGCATCAGTGTGTTGTTCAATTGGGCTCGGCCATCTTGCGTTTCTCTTGGGGCCCGCGGGCGGGCCGGGGACCCCGGCCCCAGGTACGCGCAGACGCCCTGGCGGCCCCAGGGGCGCCCCCGTGGCCGCCAAAGTGGCCCCACGGGCGCACAGGTGGCCCACAAGTTGGCACGGCCGTTTACTGGATCGCCGCCGAGCGCCGAAGCTTCCATTCCAGGCTGCGCCAGGCCGTCCTGGGGCCCTCCTGGGGGCCTCCTGGCCCGTCTTGGGGCGGTGTTGGGGGCCTCTTGGGCCGTCTTGAATCGTCGGAAACTCAACACATGGAGGATCCCAAACACATGAAAAATTCAAAATGAAATCACACATGCCGTCTGGGGCCTCGGGCGCCCACTGAAGCCTGCCCAGGGCCGTCCTGGCGCAGCCTGGAAGCCCTCGGAGGCCGTTCACAACAGATCTCCGACGCTCTCGAGGTGTGCTGGACCGATCTGGCAGACTGTCGTACCAATTTGTGGACCGTCTGTGCGCCCATGGGGCCGCTCTGGGGACCGCGAGGGCACACCTGGGGCCGGGGGGGGGCCATGCGTACCCGGGCCCGTGGTCCCAGGACCACCCGCGGCCTACTCCGACATTCATACAGATACATGTGCGTAGATAAGAATTATATGCATACATATACACATACAAACCATCTATACGGGGACACATACAAACAGCACCACATGTATACATACATGGCTATAGATATACATACATACATACATACATACATACATACATACATACATATATGCATATGTGTGTGAATATTATAAACTTACACAAAAGTGCAACTGTGCATGCATATGTATATGCACATGTATGTGTGTCGGTTTCAAATGTTGGTACGCATGTGTATATATATATACATACATACACATATGTATGTATATACATATATATACATACATATATGTATACATCTGTATAGATGTATACATATATGTATACATATGTATATATTTATATATACATGGGTGTGTCTGCCCGTCTGCAAAAAAAACGCATACACATACGTGTGCGCCTACACATACACATACAACCATACATATGTGTATATATGTATCGGTATATAGATATGTACACGCATGGACATACTGATTTAACCACACATATGCATCGGCACATGCACATGCATATGCAAACACATACCCACAGTCTGATGCATGTACATACGCATGTGCATATCCCAATTTGTATATATGTATGTATGTATACATACATACATGCAGACACACGTATATATATAAAAAAAAATACATATATATATATATATATGAACACATTCAAATACATATACGTATACATACATATACACCTGTATACATATACATGTATATGTATATATATGTGGATGTCTACATATGCACATACATAACCATGTACATGTGCACGCATATACATATACACATGCGCAGGTGTAAACAAGAACATGTACACAAACGAGTACACATGCATCTATCTGTACCCACTGTATGGCAAACGTGCCCACTCACATATACATTGACATGTGCACACACATACCCATATACACATACATACAACTGCATGTACGGATACGCGCACATAAAAACAAACATATGCACACTCATACACAAATATATATATATATGTATGTGTGTATGAAGAAATATACATCTACATGCGCATCTGCGTACAACGTTTTATAGACATATACGGAGTGCATACACATATACAACCATCTATATATGTATGCATATCCGTACACCCATTCATACACACATGCGTATACACGTCCATGGAAATGCACACATGTACATATATGTACACAACTACATATACGTATACACATGCATCTACACTTACGTATAATATTACATACACACATACACACATTATTGCATAACGAATTCACACGCATGTATAAGGGCATACGCATGCGCAAACAAAATGCACGCATGCATATATGTATATGGATATGTTGGTGTATATATGTATATATATACACGTATATACATATGCAATCGTGATATATATACATATAGATGCGCATCTATACATGCTTACGTACAAACATGCATCCATAATCACACATAAATACGTCCAGGTAAACATGAATGCGTATACATATACACACGCGCCTCAGTACATATACATATAAATATGAATACGCAGATGCGGGTAAGTATACGCATCCACACACTCACCTGAACATATATATATATATATATATACACACACATGCACAAATTCACGCAGACCAAAAGATGTTCCTCTTGACCCCCGAGCGTCGGAAGCAAATGTTCGTCATCAGCCAACGCAGGATCCAATTGGATCCATCGGTGCTCTCATATTGTTAGTCCAAGAAGAAAAACTTTCGGCCTAGGGATCAAGGTTTCGGCACCCTTGTCGCACTTGCACGCAGGGCGGCGGTGGCAGAATACACTCACCATACATGGTGCGTCCGTTTCGTTATCCCCAGACATTTGCGAAATAGTGCATGCTGTTAGTGGGGGGAACGCAGTTCGAAATCCCAATGAAGGATTCGACGCCCTTCTCGCAGTTGCACACAGGGGGCGGCGGCGGCAAAACACACTCACCATGCATCAATCGTCTGGTTCATTATCCCCACACATTTCCGAAAGAGTACATGGCGTTAGTGAGGGTGACGCAGTTCGAAGTCCCACTTACGCAGGCCGAGAGATTGTCCTCTGGAGCCCCCAATGTCGGAAGCGACGGCATCCCGTCCCTTGCCCCCTCCCCCCCTCGCGTTCCTTCCTTCCGCCTTCCTTCCGCTGTCCTTGGTCATAGCTTTGGTCAGCAGATCCACAGTTCCGTAAATGGCGCGATGTTTCACGATCGGTGCCCCGCTGATCCCATTTCTCCCGGGTCCGGGATGTCCATTATTACTATGTATATATATATATATATAGATACCCCCGAAAAATAAGTTGACCCTTGAGTGTTATTCGCGCGCGGGAAATTGGATCCGCGCAAGACAGGAATAGGATCCACGACTCTGTCGCACATCCGATAAAAGGATCCAATTGGACCCATCGGTGTTCTCGTATCGTTAATCCAAGAGGAAAGAACTTTCGGCCTGGGGACGAAGGATTCGGCGCCCCTTCTCGCACTTGCGCGCAGGGGCGGCGGCGGCAGAACACGCTCATCTTGCATCATGCATATGTTTCATTATCCCCGTGCTGATGAGAGAAACGCAGTTCGAAATCCCACTGAAGGATCCGGCGCGTTTCTCGCACTTGCACGCAGGGGCGGCGGCGGCAGAACGCGCTCACCATACATCGCGCGTCTGATTCACTATTCCAGCACATTTGCGAAAGAACGCATGGCGTTAATGGGAGAGACGCAGTTCGGAATCCCACTTACGCTGGCCGACAGACTTCCCCCCCCCCCAGCCCCACACGTCGGAAGCGAATGTTCCTCTTGGGCCCCGAATGTCGGAAGCGACGGCATCCCGTCCCTTCTCCCATTCCCCCACCCCCTCGCGCCCCCCCCCCCTTCCCCGCGCTGTCCTGGGAAGACCCCCCCTTCCCCGTAGAATCGTAGCTTTGGTCCGCAAATCGGATGGCGCGATGCTTCGCGCGCGGCGCTCCGCGGGCCCCATGCCCCCTGGGCCAGGGAAGTTGATTGTTATTATCTATTTTCCCAGAAGAAAAAGTGGATCCACTGTTTCGTTCACGCGCATGAAATTTCATCCACGCAAGACTGAAATACGATCCACGACTCTGTCGCACATCCGACAAAAAGGACCCGATTGAATCCGTCGGTGTTCTCACATTTTCAATCCAAGAGGAAAAACCTCTTCGGTCTGGGGGCGAAGGATTCGGCACCCTTCTCGCACTTGCACGCAGGGGCGGCGGCGGCGGAACGCCCTCGCCATCCATCGCGCGCCTGTTTCATTATCCCCAGACATTTGCTAAATAGTGCATGGTGTTAGGTGGATAAGACGCAGTTCGACATCCCACTTGCGCAGGCCGAGAGATTTCCTTCTCGAGCCCCGAATGTCGGAAGCGAATTTTCCTCTTGAGCCCCCAGTGTCGGAAGCGACGGCGCCCCGCCCCTTCCCCCCCCCCGCGCCCCCCCCGCCCCCCCTTCCCCGCGCTGTCCTGGGAAGACCCCCCCTTCCCCGTAGAATCATCGCTTTGGTCGGCAGATCCACCGCTCCGCGGATGGCATGACGCTTCGCGCACGGCGCCCCGCGCATCCCATACCCCCTGGGCCCAGGATGAGAATTCGCATTATTATTGTTGTTATTATTATTATTATTCTTATTCTTCTTATTATTATTATGCTTAGTTTGATTATTATTATTGATATTATTATTTTTATGATTGCTATTACTATTTATATACATATACATATATACATATGTAGATACCCGGAAACTAAATGGATCCACTGGTTCTTGCGCGCGGGAAATTGGATCCGCGCAAAACAGAAATACGATCCACGACGCGGAAAAATTAATTTGACCCATCGGATTATCATATTAACGCTCGGCCTGGGGATGGGGGGCCCGGCGCGCCTCTCTCGCTTGCGCGCGGGGGCGGCGGCGGCAGAACGCGCCCGCCATGCATCGCCCGCCCGGCTCACTACCCCAGCACATTTGCGAAAGAGTGCATGGCGTTAGTGGGAGAGACGCAGCTCGGAATCCCACTAGCACAGGCCGAGAGATTTTCTTCTTTAGCCAAATGTCGGCAGCGACGGCATCCTCCCCCGTGGAATTATCGCTTCGGTCGGCAGATCCAGAGTTCCGCGGATGGCACGATGCTTCGCGCGCCGTGCCCCGCGGGCCCCATTTCCCATGGGTCCTGCATGCGAATAAGTAATATATATATATATATATATATATATATATATATATATGCATATATGTATACATATATATATATATATATACACACACCGGAAACTGAATGGACCCATTGGTTGGTCACGCGCGGGACATTGGACCCGCTCAAGACAGAAATGGCATCCGCGACGCTGTCGCACACTAGACAAAAATATCAAATTGGATCCATCGGTGTTCTCATCTTTTTAATCTAAGAGGAAAAACCTTCCGGCCTCGGGGCGAAGGATTCGGCGCTTTTCTCGCACCTGCACGCAGGGGCGGCGGCGGCAGAACGCACTCGCCATACATCGCGCGCCTGTTTCATCATCCCCAGACATTTGCGAAATAGCGCATGGCGTTAATGGTGGGGGGGGGGGGCGCAGTTCGAAATCCCATCGAAGGATCCGGCGCTCTCCTCGCAATTGCACGCAGGGGCGGCGGCGGCGGCAGAATGCACTCACCACGCGTCGCGCGTCTGTTCCATTCCCCCCGCAATTTTGCGAAAGAGCGCGCGGCGCCAGTGCGCGCGGGCGAGGGGGGGGGGCGCAATTCAAAATCCCAGTTGCGCAGGCCGAAAGATTTCCACGCGAGCCCCAAATGTCGAGATCGACTGTTCTCTTGAGCCCCCAGTGTCGGAAGCGACGGCATCCCGCCCCTCCCCCCCCCCCCTCGCGCCCCCCCCCTCATCCCCCCGCCCTGGGAAGACCAACTCTCGCCCGTAGAATCATAGCTTTGGTCGGCAAATCCACAATTCCGCGGATGCCATGATGCCTCGCGCACGGCGCCCCGCGGACCCCATTTCCACCGTGTCCGGGATGTGAATTATTATCATATAGATTCCCGAAAAAAAATTGACCCATCGGTCGTTCACTCGCGGGAAATTGGACCCGCGCAGAACAGAAATCGGATCCCCCCCCCCCTCCCCCCTCTCGCGCACCCCCCCTCTTCCTTCCCCCTTTTGTCCTGGGAAGACCGCCCTTCCCCCGTATAATCGTAGGCTTGGTCCGCAAATCCACAGTTCCGTGAATGGCACGATGCTTCGAGCGCGGTGCCTCGCGGATCCCATTCCATGGGTCCTGGGCGTGAATTATGAGTATTGTTATTATACTGATTATTATTCTTATCATTATTATTATTATCATCATTATTATCATTATTATTATGAGTAGTATTATTATTAATAATAATAATATTATTATTAGTAGTAGTATTATTATCCATGTGCTCCTGGAAAATAAATGGACCCATTGGCCGTTCATTCGCGGGAGATTGGATCCGCGCAAGACAAACATAGAATCCGCGACACTGTCGCACAACCGAAAAAGGATCCAATTGAACCCGTCGGTGTTTTCATACTTCAACCCACGAGGAATAACCTGCCGGCCTCGGGATGAAGGACTCCGCGGCCTTCTCGCACTTGCGCGCAGGGGCGGCGGCGGCAGAACACACTCGCATTACATCACGCGTCGGTTGAATTATCCCCGCGTTACTGGGAGAGACGCACTTCGAAATCCCACTGAAGGGCCCGGCGCCCTTCTCGCACTTGCACGCAGAGGCGGCGGCAGCAGAACACGCTCACCACGCATCACGCGCCTGTGGAATTGGCCCCGCACATCTGTGAAATAGTTCACGGTGTTAGCGGGGGCGACGCAGTTCGGAATCCCACTCGCGCAGGCCGAAAGAGTTTTTCCCCACATCCTGAGTGGGATTCTTGCTTTCCCAGAACATCCTCTCCTTCTCCCTCCCGCCTCCCGCCTCCCATATCAATACCACGCCTACCAGTCCAGCCTCCCATATCATACCATGCCTACCATTCCATACCATACCATACCTACCATAACATACCACACCCTCCAGGGAGGCCCCGCCTGAGCGAGGAGGGTACCGGAAGCCCATACTATCTACATGGTTTCGTGCCCCTTTCCACCTCTCCAGGGAGGCCCCGCCTGAGCGAGGAGGGCATCGGAAACCCACACGATTTGCATGGTTTCGTGCCCCTCCCACCCCTCAAGGGAGGCCCCGCCTGAGCGAGGAGGGTACCGGAAACCGGTACTATTTACATGGTTTCGTGCCCCTTCCCACCCCTCCAGGGAGGCCCCGTTTGAGCGAGGAGGGTATCGGAAACCCATACTATTTACATGGTTTCGTGCCCCTCCTTCCCCTCCACGGAGGCCCCGCCTGAGCGAGGAGGGCACCGGAAACCCATAATATTTCCATGGTTTCGTGCCCCTTTCCACCTCTCCAGGGAGGCCCCGCCTGACCGAGGAGGGTATCGGAAACCCATATTATTTACATGGTTTCGTGCCCCTCCCACCCCTCCAGGGAGGCCCCGCCTGAGCGAGGAGGGTTTCGGAAACCCATATGATTTCCATGGTTTCGTGCCCCTCCCACCCGTCCAGGGAGGCCCCGCCTGAGCGAGGAGGGTGTCGGAAACCGATACTATTTACAAGGTTTCGTGCCCTTCCCCCCTCTCCAGGGAGGCCCTGCCTGAGCGAGGAGGGTATCGGAAACCCATACTATTTACATGGATTCGTGCCCCTCCCACCCCTCCAAGGAGGCCCCGCCTGAGCGAGGAGGGTATCGGAAACCCATGCTATTTACATGATTTCGTGCCCCTTTCAGCGGGCCCCGCCAGAGCGAGGAGGGTATCAAGAAACCGTACTATTTACAAGGCTTCGTTTCTTGAGCACCTGTCCTCCCTCCCTCCTCCTATCTTTCTTCTGCCCTTTCGTGCGTACTTATTCGTTCGATGAGCTTCTCCTTCGTGTTGATGTTGTCGTACCCCATGGGTCCCACGAAACCGTCAATATCTTTATGGGGGGAACTCCGTTCGCATAATTTCTTGAACCCCAAATGTCGGAAACGACGGCATCCCGCACCTTCCCCCCCCCCCCTTCTCGCGTATCCTCCTTCCCCCCTCCCATTTCCTGGGAAGCCCCCCCGCCCCCCGTGTAGTCATAGTTTTGGTCAGCAGACTCGCGATGTTGTGGGTGGCGCGATGCTGCGCGCGCGGCGCCCCGCGGATCCCATGTCCCCTGGGTCCGGGATGTGACATATTACTATATATTTATATACAAATACCTATATATATATACATACATACATACATACATACATACATACATACAGACAGACAGACAGACAAACACATATATAATCTACAATATATAATATTTAATATAATATATATATATATACATATATATATATATATATATATAATGTATAACATAACATATATATATAATATGATATAATATATTATAAATATAAACATAATATAACATAATATAGTATAATAAAATTATAATATAATATAATATAATAGAATATAATTAATATATATAAATTATATATATATATATATATAATATAATATAATATAATATATAATATAATATAATACAATAGATATATAATATGATATAATATAATATAATAATATCATATAATAAATATAATATAATATAATATAATATAATAAAATATATAATATAATATAACATAATACCATATAATATAATATAATATACTATACTATAATATAATATAATATAATATAGTATAATATAATATAATATAACGTAACATAATATAATATAATATAATATAATATGATATAATATGATATATTATAATATGATATAATAAAAAATGATATCATATAATATAATACAATATAATATTATATAGTATAATATAATACAATACATTATAATACAATATAATAGAATATACTATAATATAGAATGATATAATATAATATGATATAATATATATAGTCCCGAAAAATTGACGGATACATTGGTATTGTTTCACACACTGGCTCCGCGCAAGACAGAAATAGGATCCGCCGCGCTGTCGCGCACCTGAAAAATAATCCAACTGGACCCATCGGTGTTCTCATATGTTTAATCCAAAAGGAAAAAACCTCGGCCTGGGGGCGAAGGATTCGGCGCCCTTCTCGCACACTTGCACGCAGGGGTGGCGGTGCCAGAACACACCCACCATACATCATGCATCTGTTCTAGAAAAAGTGCATGGCGTTAGTGGGAGAGACGCAATTCGGAATACTTCTGAAGGGCCCGGCACCTTTCTCGCACTTGCACGCGGGGGCGGCGGCGGCAGAACACACTCACCATATATCACGCGTCTGTTGCATTAGCCCCGCGCACTTGCGAAATGGTGCATGGCGTTAGTTTTCATACACGGGAAATTGGATCCACGCAGAACAGAAATAGGATCCACGACGCTGTCGCGCACCCGTCAAAAAATTATGCTAACGGAGTTCCCCACATAAAAATATTAACGGTCTCGTGGGGCCCATGGGGTACGACAACATCAACACGAAGGAGAAGCTCATCGAACGAGCAAGTACGCACGAAAGGGCAGACGAAAGAAAGGAGGAGGGAGGACATATGCTCAGGAAACGAAGCCTTGTAAATAGTATGGGTTTCCGACACCCTCCTCGCTCAGACGGGGCCTCCATGGAGAGGTGGTGGAAAGGGCACGAAACCATGTAAATACTATGGGTTTCCGAGACCCTCCTCGCTCAGGCGGGGCCTGCCCGGAGGGGCGGGAGGGGCACGAAACCTTGTAAATAGTATGGGTTTCCGATACCCTCCTCGGTCAGGCGGGGCCTCCCTGGAGGGGTGGGAGGGGCACGAAACAATGTAAATGTACAGGTTTCCGATACCCTCCTCGCTCAGACTGGGCCTCCCTGGAGGGGAGGGAGGGGCACGAAACCATGGAAATCATTTGGGTTTCCGATACCCTCCTCGCTCAGGCGGGGCCTCCCTGGAGGGGTGGGAGAGCACGAAATCATGTAAATAGTATGGGTGTCCGATACCCTCCTCGCTCAGGCGGGACCTCCCTGGAGGGGAGGGAGGGGCACGAAACCATGGAAATAGCACGGGTTTCCGATAGCCCATGGTTCAGGCGGGGCCTCCTTGGAGAGGTAGGAGGGGCACGAAACCATGTAAATAGTATGGGTTTCCGATACCCTCCTCGCTCAGGCGGGGCCTCCCTAGAGGGATGGGGGGGGCACGAAACAATGTAAACAAGTGGCACGCGTGCCCTGGCTCTTGCACAAAGGAGCTGCTGGAGACAGGAAGCTTTCGCCTCCTTCCTCCAGGAGTTCACTTTTTGTGGCCAGGGCCAGGGGGGGGAGGCTGGGTCCAGGACACCAGGGCCAGCGGGGCCAGGGAGGCCAGGACCAGGACCAGTGGCTCCCCAAGAGCCTGGGAAGCCTGGGCGGGGATGGGGCAGGGGGGGGGGCAGGGGGACGAACGACACGACACGACACAAAAATAAAGGTGTCCGAGGCCCAGAGGGGCTGCCCTGGGGAGCCTGGACGGGAGGCCCAGGGGGGCTGCCCTGGGGAGCCTGGACGGGGGGGGGCAGGGGGGGGCCAGGGGGACGAACGAAACGACACGACACGAAAATGAAGATGTCCGAGCTCTAGAGCACAGCTGTGCAAGAGAATAAAGATGTCCGAGCTCTAGAGCACAGCTGTGCAAGAGAATAATGTGTAAGTGTTCGGTACCCTCCTCGCTCAGGCGGGGCCTCCCTGGAGGGGTGGAAGGGACACGAAACCATGTAAATAGTATAAGTTTGCGATACCCCCCTGGTTCAGGCGGGGCCTCCCTGGAGGAGAGGGAGGGGCACGAAACCATGTAAATAGTATGGGTTTCCGATACCCTCCTCGCTCAGACGGGGCCTCCCTGGACGGGTGGGAGGGGCACGAAACCATGTAAATAGCATAGGTGTCCGATACCCTCTTCGCTCAAACGGGGCCTCCCTGGAGGGGTGGAAGGGGCACGAAACCATGGAAATAGTACAGGTGTCCGATACCCCCCTGGTTCAGGCGGGGCCTCCCTGGAGGGAGGGAGGGGCACGAAACCATGTAAATAGTATGGGTTTCCGATACCGTCCTCGCTCAGGCGGGGCCTCCCTGGACGGGTGGAAGGGGCACGAAACCATGTAAATAGCGTAGGTTTCCGATACCCTCCTCGCTCAGGCGGGGCCTCCCTGGAGGGGCGGGAGGGGCACGAAACCATGTAAATAGTATGGGTTTCCGATACCCTCCTCGCTTAGGCGGGGCATTCCTGGAGGGGTGGGAGGGCCACGAAACCTTGTAAATAGTATGGGTTTCCGAGACCCTCCTCGGTCAGGCGGGGCATCCTTGGAGGGGTGGGGGGGCACGAAACCATGTAAATAGTATTGGTTTCCGATACCCTCCTCGCTCAGACGGGGCCTCCCTGGAGGGGCGGTTGATATGGGAGGCGGGAGGCGGGAGGGAGAAGGAGAGGATGTTCTGGGAAAACAAGAACCCCACTCAGGATGTGGGGAACAATTGGATCCAGCCGAATTCTCATAGTTCAGTCCAAGAAGAAAGACCTTTCCGGCCCGGGGATCAAAGGGTTCGGCATCCTTCTCGCACTTGCACGCGGGGGCGGCGGGGGCAGAGCACACTCATCATACATCATGCGTCTGTTTAGTTATCCCCCAGACATTTGCGAAAAAGTGCATGGTGTTAGTTGGAGAGACGCAGTTCGAAACCCCACTGAAGGATCCGGCACCCTTCTCGCAGTTGCACGCCGGGTGGCAGAACACACTCACCATACATCACGCGTCTGTGTTGCATTAGCCCCACATATTTGCGACAGAGTGCTTTGTTACTGGGAGAGAAACAATTTGAACTTCCACTCACGCAGGCCGACGGATGTTCCTCTTGAGCCCCAAAGGTCGGAAGCGAATTTTCCTCTTGAGCCCCCAATGTCGAATGCGACGGCATCCCGTCCCTTCTCCCCTCCTCCCCCTCCTCGTACATCATCCCTCTTCCCTCCCCCTTCTGTCCTGGGAAGACCCCCTTCTCCCTGGTAGAATCATAGCTTTGGTCAGCAAATCCACAGTTCCGTGCATGGTATGATGCTTCACGTGCGGTGCCCCGCGGGTCCCATTTCGGGATGTGAATTACTACTATGTGTGTACACATATATAGAATAATAATAATAATAACCAGAAAGAAGAATATTCATACTAATAATAACAACAAGTCCCAGCTGCTAGCTGGATCTATTGGTTCTTCACACGGGAAAATGGATCAGCGCAAGACAGGAATAAGATCCACGACGCCGTCGCACACCCGAACACAAATGATCAAATTGGATCCATCGGTGTTCTCATATTTTAGTCCAAGAGGAAAAACTCTCGGCCAGGGGACGTAAATACATCCATGTACATTTATACATATACATATGCACATGCGCATACATGGACACATGCATATGCAAACACATACACATGCACAAACATATGTACACGCGTACATCACGATGTACAAATACACATGCATACGCATACGCACGCACAATAACATGTACATGCGCATGTACACATGTATACACATATACCCATAACGTGTTCACATCGAATTCAATATATATACACACATACTCATACATACATATATATACATACAAACATATATACATGTATACAGCTATATATATGTATATATATGTATATATGTATATATGTATATGTATATGTAAATGTATATGTATATGTGTATGTAAATGTATCTGTATATGTATATACACGCACACATCGGAGGAATAGACAGAGAGGGATGAGGAAAAAAAAAAGGATAAAGAGAGAGGTGCCGTCTCCTCCGTGTACGACGCCATTTGGTATGTCTCGTTGAAGTGTCCCGGGGGCCTCGTGGACGCGTCTTGAACGCCTTCTTCGAGCTTCTTGGGGGCGCCTTTTCGACCCTTTTGTGGCCTCTCGAGGGCGTCTTGGGGGCCTCATGGGGAGTTCTTGAAGGCTGCTCGGGGCTGTCATAGAGCCGTCTGTGGGAGCCTGTAGGCTGTCCCGAGGCGTCTCCCGAAATCGACCAGGCGGTATCACCGAACCGTGGTTTTTGATGATACCTCCTACGTCCCCCGTGGGAGCCTCCGGAGGCTCTCTTGGGTGCCTCGTGGGGTGCTCTGGCTCCTCTTGAGGCTCCATGGGGGCCTCTTGGGCGCCTCCTGTCGAGGCCTGCTCGGGTCTTGGGGGGTGCTTCTGGGAGCCCCGCCGCACCATTGGGGCACTGCGAAACACCACCGCGGGACATCCCCAGCCACCGCGCGCCCACCAGAGCTGGACTTTTGCATCCGGATCGCCCCAGCGACGGCGGGATCATTCCTCTCGCGCGCCCACGCAGCTTCGCCTCGCCCGCACGCACGACACGAACACGAAACCGAAACCGATTTCCTGGTGGGGGGGCTACCATCTCCACTGCAATCTCAACCCCAGACACTCCACACACACACACATATATATATATATATATATATATATATATATATATAACATATATATATATATATATATACAACAAAGACACGAACAAGGAAATACATTAACACATGTGCATGCCAAACATAACAGCATGATCACATCAATCCATAAACGAATATATCCATACATATATATATATATGTGTATATATATATATATATATGTATAATCGCCCCCTCCGGTGTCATACCTTTGGCTGTCGCTCCCATCTCGAATCTCCTAGATAATCCTCCTCCTCTCCTCCTCCTTTTCTTGCTGCTGCTCCTCCTCCTCCTCCCTCGCCTGCTCTTCGTCATCCTCCTCCTCTCCTCCTCCTCCTGCTCCTCTTCCTCCTCCTCCCGCTTCCTCGCCTGCTCCTCTCCATCCTCCTCTTCCTCCTCCTCCTCCTCCTCCTCCTCCTCCTCCTCCTCCTCCTCCTCCTCCTCTCCTCCTCCTCCTCCTCCTCCTCCTCCTCCCTCGCCTGCTCCTATTCATCCTCCTCCTTCTCTCCTCCTCGTCCTCCTGTTCCTCCTCTCCTCGTCGTCCCCCTCCTCCTCCTCCTCCTCCTCCTCCTCCTCCTCCTCTCCTCTCCTCCTCTCTCCTCCTCTTCCTCCTCCTCCTCCTCCTCCTCTTCCTCCTTTTCCTCCTCCTTTTCCTCCTCCTCCTTCTCCTCCTCCTCGTCCTCCCTCGCCTGTTCATTTTCATCCCCTTCCCCCGCGGCCTCCGCTCCCATTCCATTCTCCCTTTTTTTAACCGCGCTTTCACGTTCTAGCCGCGCCGCGATCAAGCCATGGGGCCCCCTAACAAAAGAACCCCGCTTGCCGGCGCAAGCTGGAGGCGAACAGAGAACGCGCCGCGAGGAGGCGCGCGGCTGCTTTCACTAAGCGGCCGCGCGCGCGCCGCACCACGGCGGCGGGAGCGCACGCGGCCGCTGGGGCGGCTGCGCGCGGCAGCGGCGGAGTTCCGCAACCGTGCCTAGGGGGCCACATGCAAATCCGACCCCTACCCCCCACGATTTCTGAGGGGGAACTCCCGAACGAAGTGAACTCCACCTTCCCCCTCAGAAATCGTGGGGGGCACGGGTAGGGTTCGCATGTGGCCCCCTACGCGCCGACGACATGCGGACCACTCGGGGCAAAGTCGTCTCCCAGTGCGCCGCGCCGCGCCGCGTCGAGCGCGCCGCTACTCGGCCCGTGTTCCGTCGGGCGCCGCGTCGTGCGCGGCGCATTGTGCGCCGTGCCGCGCGCCGTGTGCTGAAAGTGGCGGACAGTCGAAGCGTTGACCTAAGGAACCCCAAATAAGGAACGAGGCCCCTTTTTTTTCGTGAGTTAGACTTCGACTTCCCATCGAAAACAGAAGGGAAGCCTTAGGCAGTGTGTAGAACAATTAAGGGACATCGAGCCCCTCCCCAACGAAAAGGGTTCCTTCTTCAGCGCCCCGACTGTAACGCTGGAACCTGCGCGATTTCACAGGAGGCGCTCCAACCAGCGCATGCGGGCCGTGAACACAGAGAAACACCAGAAACAGTACTCAGCAGAGAACAGCAAACTGGCTTGGCAGGAAGCCGCCGATGTGGAAAAGGGCCTACCTGGAGGAGCACAGGCGTGCAACCCGAAGCTCGCAAGTGCGCTGCTGCGCGCCGTGCCGTGTGCCGTGCCGTGCCGCGTGCCACGCGCGCCGCGCGAGTCTCGGGCTGCGCGCTCCGCAAGGCAAAGCGGAGACGCGAGGAGGGCACGAAAAAGAGCGACAGGGAACTCGTCGACAAGAGCTCGGAGCTCCGCAAAGCGAGGGGCACCTCGACCAAGATGCGGAAGACGCCGCGCTGGACGGAGGCCAGGCTCAGCGATGCAAGCAACAGCTGGGGCTGAAGCGGCGCGAGCACCCACCCTTTGGGGTGTCTTTTTTGTTCGGGCATCCGACAAACGGATGCCCCCCACGCAGCAACCTGCGACCCTCTCGGGCATCAGTATTTCGGATTCCCCCGAGAATAGGAGAGCGACCTACGAGAAGACTTCCCTCCACCTTACTCTCTTTCCTCCTGACCTGCGGGCGCACGACGTCTCCCGATTAGCAAACAAGGGGGCACGCGGCAGTCGCGGCTGCGGCCGCAGAAAGAGAGAGAGAGAGAGAGAGAGAGAGAGAGAACAAAAAAAAAAAAACTGTTGTGAAAATACTGCAATTGTGAATGCCATCTTGGCCCGCGCTCCCTATGTGGCCACGGCTTTCCGCCGGAGCCCGACGTGCTCCGGGACACGTTCGTGGCCGTCTTCGCGGGCGCCGACGACGACAAGGACGGCGCCCCTCTCACCGAGGAGCAGAAGCAGGAGAAGGCCTTGAGAGCCATGAGGGAGGAGGTGGCGTTGCACGTCGACAAGGCGGAGTACGACGCCCAGGCGCGGTTGTTGAAGCAACACAACTATGGGGCCACGATCCTCGTGAGGGATGTGCCGCAATGGCCAGGGGCCGCCATGCGAACCCTGCCACTGGCGCCTTCGGTAGAGCTCCCTATGGGGCCACGATCCTCGTGAGGGGTGTGCCGAAATGGCCCGAGGCCGCCATGCGAACGCAGCCACTGGGGCCTTCGGTGGAGCTCCCTATGGGGCCACGATCCTCGTGAGGAGTGTGCCGAAATGGCCCGAGGCCGCCATGCGAACCCTGCCACTGGCGCCTTCGGTGGAGCTCCCTATGGGGCCACGATCCTCGTGAGGGGTGTGCCGAAATGGCCCGAGGCCGCCATGCGAACCCTGCCACTGGGGCCTTCGGTGGAGCTCCCTATGGGGCCACGATCCTCGTGAGGGGTGTGCCGAAATGGCCCGAGGCCGCCATGCGAACGCAGCCACTGGGCGCCTTCGGTGGAGCTCCCTATGGGGCCACGATCCTCGTGAGGGGTGCCGAAATGGCCCGAGGCCGCCATGCGAACCAGCCACTGGGCGCCTTCGGTGGAGCTCCCTATGGGGCCACGATCCTCGTGAGGGGTGTGCCGAAATGGCCCAGGCCGCCATGCGAACCCTGCCACTGGCGCCTTCGGTGGAGCTCCCTATGGGGCCACGATCCTCGTGAGGGGTGTGCCGAAATGGCCCGAGGCCGCCATGCGAACCCTGCCACTGGGGGCCTTCGGTGGAGCTCCCTATGGGGCCACGATCCTCGAGAGGGGTGTGCCGAAATGGCCCGAGGCCGCCATGCGAACGCAGCCACTGGGGCCTTCGGTGGAGCTCCCTATGGGGCCACGATCCTCGTGAGGGGTGTGCCGAAATGGCCCGAGGCCGCCATGCGAACGCAGCCAGTGGGGGCCTTCGGTGGAGCTCCCTATGGGGCCACGAAACGCTGTACTGGGTGGGTGAAACGCAAGGAAGAGGGGGAGGAGGGAGGAGGAGGGGGAGGAGGAGGAGGAGAGAATGAGAGGAGACGCGGGCCACCGTCTCTTCAAAACGAGGACCCAACACCACAGGATGGTTGGGAAAAAAAGCAAGAGAGGAAGGAATGGGGGGGACAGTGAGCAACGCTGCGTTTCCCAGCTTCCCCAGTTGTCCCACATGCTGACCGTTGAACAATGGTTTGTTCTCCAGCTGTCCCAAGATGCTCCAGACACTGACCGTTGAAAAACGCTGTGTCTTGCAGGTGTTCCAAGTTTCCCAAGTTTTTCCACAAACTGACAATTGCAAAACGCTGAGTTCTCGAGGTTTTCCAAATTTCCGAGGTTTCCCCAAGGACTGACAATCAAAAAACGCTGTGTTTCCAGGTTGTCCAAATGTTCCAAGTGTTTCGAGAGACTGACAGTTGCAAAACGCTGTGTTTCCCAAGTTTTCTCGATGTTCCATGTTTTTGCAGGCATTGAGCGTTTTTTTACTTGGAAACTTGGAAGACACAGCGTTTTGCAACTGTCAGCGTCTGGAAAAAAGTTAGGAACACCTGGGAAACACTGCGTTTTGCAACTGTCAGTGTCTGGAAAAACTGGGAAAATCTGGAAAACCTGGAACAATGTTGTTCAACGGCCAGTGTCTGGGAAAACCTGGAAAGCATGAACAAACACAGCGTTTTTCAACAGTCAGTGTCTGGGGGAACCTGACATACATGGAAAACACAGCGATTTTCAACGGTCAGTGTCTGGAGCAGTTAGGAGAAGCTTGACAATCTGGAAAACACAGCATTTTGCAACGGTCAGTAAGAGAGAGAGAGAGAGAGAGGGAGAGAGAGATGAAGAGAGAGTGTGAGATGCAGGGAAATATAGAGAGAGGAGAAAAACGGAGAAGAAGCAGAGAAGACGGATAAGAAACCGACGAGGACAAGAAGAAAAGGAAATAGGTATGATACTGGAGGGGGGCGCCCATATATATATATATATATATATATATATATATATATATACATATACATATATATATATATATAAATATATGTATATGTATATATATACATATATATATATGTGCACACATATATATATATACATACATACGTACATGCATGCATAGATACAGATACTTCCTACATGTAGATATATGCAACTACATACATATACAGAGACAGAGATGCATTGATTGTCTGACCGTCGCTGTAATGATGCAGGGTGCCGGCTGGGCCCTCGCCGGGGTCTCTGGAGGCCATTTTTAGACCGTCCTGGGGGCCTGGGCCATCCCTCCACACTGGAATTGTGGGGCAAATTGACGCCTTCGGGTTAGGTTGGGGTGATTTGGTGGGTGGTGCCTTCTCAGAATCTCGCCGCCCTCTTCGAGGCCAGACCCCCCCTGGCGCCACTCCCTTTTACAGGCGCCGCCCACGCAAGGGGAGCTCGTCGTAAGCCCAGGTCTCTGAGGATGCCCCGCCAGTCGGAAGAAGCACGTGGACGCACGAAGCGGGAAGGCAGATGCAGTAGACTGGGCTCGGGCCCACCCGAACGACAGCAGAAGACAGCAGAAACGGATCGGCTCTTCAAGCAGGAAGGCGCTCGAAGTAGATTGGGGATCTGGGACCTCAGAAACACTTACCTTCCGCGACCAGAGAGCATGCTTTGCTCCACTGGCGGTTTTGCCTCGCTTTCGGCCCTCGGGCTCCGCCTTCGGGCCCAGGGCCATCAAAACAGCACGCAAGGCGAGAAGCTGGCCCTGGGGAGGCGCTCGGGACCCCTGGTCGGGTCGGGCGAAAGGGGGGGATAGCAAAGGGGGGGGTTGAGAATCAGCTCACGTAGCTGATTTTCAACCCGACCCGCCCCGAACCGGCCCCGTTCGCCCGGCCCGACCTGGGGCCGCGGAATCCCCAGAACAGATCGGCGGATGTAGGGGAAGCAGCTCGCGCAGCTGGCTCCTCCGGCGCCTCCCGCCGCCCGAGGCCCCAGCGCATCGAGGGGAGGGGCACGGCGGCGGGGCCGAAACCGGCGGCGTGGGCGCAGAGTTCGCACCCCCCCTCACCCTATTTAAAGGGGCCCAAGGACACACAAATAAATACACGCAAATAAAAGGATTCCCCATATTTTTCCATATTTTCTGGATTTTCACCTTCCCCACCACTTTCTATTTTCCCATATTTTCTTCGGAATCGACGATTAATTGTGTCTGTGTGTTTTTTCCCCTCCTGACTATTCCTCCCTATCGTCCTACCCGGAAGGACCCTGTCACTGGGTCCTGAAGGCTGCACCTCGGCGCCGTCGCAGTCGTCGTCCTCGTCCGTGTCCTCGTCGTCGTGGTCGTCGTAGTCGTCGTGGTCGTCGTCGTCGTCGCCGTCGTCGCCGTCGTCGTCGTCGTCGTCGTCGTCGTCGTCGTCGTCGTCGTCGTCGTCGTGACGGCGACTGGGCAATGGCTCCGAAGGCGCCGGCAACTGTCGAGGCGTGCGAAAAACATAGAACCCGGCCAGCCAACTGCGCGGATGTTCTGAAAAATGCGGGCCCCCGGCGGCGCTTGAGAAACCGCCAAGCGGCCCGGGCACAGATCCGAGGATCCTCACGGACCTGCGACAGGTTGTGCTTGCGCAGTTGCTTACCGTCTTGGCATTATTAAAGATACCTGCAACGATTAGTATTGGTAATACTCCTGCCGCGCATTAGCAGTTCTCGTTTCCGCTGTCTCGGCATCATTCGCCTTATTATTTCTTCTTTTTGTCCGATCTCGGGGAATCAACCGATACCCCTATGGTTGTTTCGCTCTTGGCCGCGCGGCCCATCAGGCCCACACCACGGGGAGCTTCACGTATGCAACTACCTGCACTCAACGACAACAAAAAAACCGTCGCAGCTTCTGGTCGAAGCCGACGTCGACACGGTGGAGACCTGCCCGCCCGCCTACTGCTGCTTACTGGGGGGCGTTGCCTGGAAGCTGCGGAAAGGTCTGTGTTGAGTGGGCCCCGAGAAAATCTGTCAAGAGGGGTTTAGGGTTCAGGGTTTACACAACGTATTAGTGTCTGCGGGTGTCGCAACGGTCTCAATTGGCCTGCGCTATCACCGAGAGCGCTTCCGCGCGTACCCGCTCGAAGATCGCGGCCTCTCCCGCGCGGCGGCTGTCTCCCAGACGTCCCAGAAGCGCCCGTTGCGCGCCTTTCGCGCGTGCCCGCTCGCATGCTCGCATGCGGCGCACTCCGAGCTCGGGCTCCAACCGCGGAACCCCCCGGGCTCGCCCGGGGACCGCCCCGGGCCGGAACCTCCCCGGTACTCTCCTGGGACCACCCCCGGACACCCCGGGACCCCCTGGGGACGAAGCACCCAGGAAGGGCGTTCCGGGAGGCTCCGGGAAGCGCGACGCCTAGCGCTTTCGCAATGGCACCATTCGAGCTTGCTCAATACGTGGTGTTTTTCGTCTTGAGGGTTTAGGGTTTAGGGTTTAGGGTTGCAAATTCTCTCGAGATCAGTCCCCAGACCCCCCCATGGTCGAAACTGGCAAGTTTTTCGAGCCGCTTCCAGCTGTGGCGACGAGGGGGATCCCTTTCCCCCCCAGCTGGCCAGAACCAGTGCTAGACCACTTCAACCCCCGGGCCGGCTCCCAAGCACGGCGGCCTTGCCACAGGGCCGGCCTTTGTTCTCAATCGTTGCTTGACGGTCCCGGGGACCGGCGCAAGCCCCCAGGTCAAGGGAACGAGATTTGGCCCAGCTGAATTCGGCCAGCTGAACTTGGCCAGGCTGAACTCGGCCTGGGCCGAATTCGGCTTGGTGGAATTCAGCCCGGCCGAGTTCAGGTGGCCGAAGTCAGCCTGGCCGAAGTTGTCCCGGCCGGGCTGCGGTGCTGGAGGCCGCAAACCTGGGCCGAGCCCTATAAGGCGCTATCCCTGGAGGCCGAGCGCCAAAATTCGGCAGGGTAGGCGGTCTAAGACCTCCGGAAAATACCGTCCGCCTCTCTGACCTTCTCTGGGTCCAGACATCCGACGTCTCGATCTTTTCGAGACACGGGCCCCCAACCTCCCGACCACTTCCCCGGGACCGGTTTTTCATCCCGAGTCGTTGTTTGACGGTCCCGAGGCCCGGCGAGGGCTTCCAGAGGCCGAAAACGACGAAAAACCTGTCTCGATTTTTTCGAGACGCCCGATGTCTGGGGGCGCCGCACGCCCGGGGCGGGCGGCGCGTCGGTCACAGCGACGCGCGCCACGTCGGGGCGGCGCCGCAGCGGGGCCCCGAGGCCGCGCTTGCGGGCGCCGCCAGCTGCTCGGCAGCTCCCCGGGCCGGGCCCGCCTCCGACGTGTCCTGCGGGTGCGCGGGCTGGCCCTGCTGCCTGCCAGGGCACCAGAAAGCGTCGGGCACCGTGGCTACGGCTGGACCCAGGACGGAAGAGCATCCCTCTAGGACACGAAACCCTCCGCGGGCCGGGCAAGGGAAAACGTGTGAGGGTGCCCTCCCCCAGGCTACACAAGAGGGTCCGACAAGCACGAAGCACATCAGCCATCCCCGAACCGACCTCGATCTTATACCACGGTCCGACCGTACCTGGCTTCTCCCCGGGGGGCGTTCTGGCCACGACGTTCGAGGCGAGTCCAGCCATGGTGGCGAGGGTCGTCCGGCAGACGGGGGAGGGTCCCTCTTCGATGTTCGCTCGGTTTACAGATTCGCTAACGCATGGGATGGTGGGCGGCCCTTTTTTTACCCTGGCCCAGTCGGGCAGCTTCCTTGCCCGAGCACGCTCGACGACGATGACGACGAGGACCGCGGCGACACATACTCAAAAAGAATTAGTCGCCAGAGCGTTCTGGGAATTTGTTCGATATTCCTCCTGTAGAGGTGCACGCCCGACTTCATGCTGGTCTGGGTAGTCGAAGCCAATCTGGCGCCAATCTGGCAGGCCAAATCTGGCGAACAGGGGCAATCTGGCGAGGGAGCCAACGCGAATCCAGTCTGGCGAATAATCCAAATCATCCAGTTTGGCCAGGCCAGATTGGCCCGTAGGGCCCAATCCAATCTGACAGTCTGGTCTTCGACTACCCAGACGATGACGGGGCGGCGACGTCGCTGTCGGCGGCAGCGGCGGCCGCGACAAGCGGCCGACGGCAGTCGGCGCTGATACGGCGGGCGGCGGGGCGACGCGCGGGCGAGCCGCCCCCCGTAAAAACTTCTGGGGACCTCGCGCCTCCTCCTCCTCCTCCTCCTCCTCCTCCTCCTCCTCCTCTCCTCCTCCTCCTCCTCCTCTCCTCCTCCTCCTCCTCCCCTCCTCCCTCCTCCTCCTCCTCCTCCTCCTCCTCCTCCTCCTCCCCTACCTTCCTCCTCCTCCTCCCTCCCTCCTCCCTCCTCCTCCTCCTCCTCCTCCTCCTCCTCCTCCTCCTCTCCCTCCCTCCCTCCTCCCCTCCCTCCCCCTCCCTCCCCCCTCCCTCCCCCCTCCCTCCCTCCCTCCCTCCCTCCCTCCCCCCCTCCCTCCCGTCCTCCTCCTCCTCCTCCTCCTCCTCCTCCTCCTTCCTCCTCCTCTCCTCGTCCTCTCCCTCTCTCTTCATCCTCCTATTCCTTTCTCCCCCCCCCCATTATCCTCCTCCTCCTCCTCCTCCTCCTCCTCCTCCTCCTCCTCCCCTCCGCCTCCGCCTCCGCTCCGCCTCCGCCTCCGCCTCCACCTCCGCCTCCGCCTCCGCCTCCTCCGCCGCCTCCTCCTCCCGTCCGCCTCCTCCTCCTCCTCCTCCTCCTCCTCCTCCTCCTCCTCCTCCGCCTCCTCCGCCTCCGCCTCCGCATCCGCCTCCGCCTCCGCCTCCGCCTCCGCCTTCCTCCGTCTCCTCCGTCCTCCTCCTCCTCCTCCTCCTTCCTCCTCCTGCACCTCCTCCTCCTCCCCTCCTCCTCCCCCCCTCCCCCTCCTCCCCCCCTCCCTCCCCCTCCTCCTCCTCCCCTCCTCCTCCTCCACCTCCTCCTCCTCACTCCTCCTCCTGCTCCTCTCTCCTCCTCCTCCTCCTCCTCCTCCTCCTCCGTCCTCCTCCTCTCCTCCTCCACCCTCCTCCCTCCTCTCCTCCTCCTCCTCCTCCTCCTCCTCCTCTACCTCGCATTTAGCAACTGAGCGCGATCCCGGGCCATGTGGACCAGAAAATGCAACGTGCGCGCCGACCACCTTCAGAAAGAAACGGGGTCCGGAGCGGCTCCCGGCGGTGCCCCCCATTGGTTTTTCCATCGATGTCCGCGGTGTCCAGCACATACCCTGTTGCGCTTGCGCATGCGCAGAGCGCCAGCGCAGTGGTTTCACCTGAAACGTCCTCACCCACATGCTGATACCAGCAGCTCAGGTTCAGGATGTTTTCTCGTAGGTGTCTGACAGCCCCCGTCCGCAGTTCCATGCGGTTCCTGTTGCGTTTCTTCGCGGAACGTACGTCATACAATCTGCATTGTCTGCATTGTTGCGCCGTGCGTCCTCGCGGATACCAGGGTCCGTGATATGTGCGCTGCGTTCCTGGAGGATCTCACCGCCGCGCGGCCAACACAAAGCATTCCCACAACGAAACGCCCAGAAGAGTCAAAATATGAACTCTCCCCTGTCTGAGGAGGCCCAGCAAGTGACAACGAGGCAAGGGTTGCAGTGTCGGTCGAGATCGGCCCCGAGACTCCTCCCGAGGTGGAAACGCGGCAGATCTCCGAGCTGCGTGCCGCCGTGGCGACGAGGGGGCCCCCGAAGGCCAGCTGCCGCTGCCTCAATCCCTGCCCTGCGCGTGGGGGATCCAAACATGAAGGTGCCGATGCCGCTGCTAGGAGGAGGAAGAAGAAGAAGAAGAGGAGGAGGAGGAGGAGGGAGGAGGAGGGAGAAGGAGGAGGGAGGAGGAGGAGGAGGATGGAGAGGAGGAGGAGGGAGAGGAGGAGGGAGGAGGGAGGAGGAGGAGGAAGGGAAGGAGGAGGAGAGGGAGGGAGGAGGAGGGACGAAGGGAGGAGGAGGGAGGAGGAGGGAGGAGGAGGAGGGAGGAGGAGGAGGAGGGAGGAGGAGGAGGAGGAGGAGGAGGAGGGAGGAGCAGGAGAAGGAGTTTTCGTCGGCGGCGAGGCAGAGAGTGGCTACACCAGCGGTAGAGCTCAGCGGGGGCACCGAGAAGCGAAGTGGCCAGCGCGCAGGAGGGGGGACTGAGACGGACGGGGCGGCCGCGGAGGAGGAGGGAGGGGGCACTCAGAGGCGGAAGACTTCCGACCAGAGCGCGCTGGCGCGGCCGGCCCCGCCAGCGGGAACCATGGCAGCAGACGGGCCGCAGTGGGTAGACACATGAAGAAGGAAGGTCTTGGAAGTGGGTTGGGCTTCCGCCCGCCCCCCGAAGAGGAGGGATGCGGGAGCACCGTTGAACTCTCGAAATATTGGGGGCGGCCCCAGCAGGTTGAGATCTGGGGATCCCAAAAAACTAAAAGCCTCCTAGATGGGGTCCGCGTAGGTGGGGTCGGAGGATCCCGCCGCATCGCCAATGCATCGGCGATGCATCGGCGATGCATCGGCGACGTCGGCGGTGCATCGGCGAAGCCGGCGCGGAGAACATCGGGCTCCACATCGAACCGCATCGCCGATGCATCGGTGATGCAGCGCAATCCTCCGACACCATCTACTTCGACCCCACTTGGGAGGCCTTGAAACATACCTACTTTCAACAGCCGGCGGGCAGGGACCCAGGTCAAAACCTGCCCCCAGACCCCTTGGTCCACGCGCACCGGTGCTGTACAGTCGAAACTAGGCCTGAAGAACCTCCTTCAAGAACATGAGACCCCCCGCTGGCCAAACCAAACAGGACACCCAAGGGCCCCCTCACCAGGATGCAAAAGAACGTCCAACAAACACGAAGAACACCAGGGTACCCTCCCCGAACCGACCTCGATCTTACACCTCGGTCCGGCTGTAACGAGCTGCGTGCACCACGTGGCCACGACGGGGGCCCCCCGAGGCCAACGACAGCCGCGGTCGGACACAGGACAGAAGCACGCCCTCCGAGAGCAAAAGACCCTCCGCCGGCCCAGACGTGAGGAACCGCCCAGGGTGCCCTGCCCCAGGAGGCACGAGAGCGCCCAACAGGCACGAAGAACACGAGGGTGCCCTCCCCGAACCGACCTCGATCTTCTGCCTCGGTCCGACCGTATCTGAATTCGCGCCTGTGTGGCGAACCCAAGGACAATCCAGCCGTGGCGACGAGGGCCCCTTGCAGGAGGCCAACAAAAAGCCGAAGACGAGGCAGGGGTGACGGTATCGGCACTTTTCCTCCAGCAACTCAAAAATGGCCCCCCGACCCTCCCCGGGGCTCCAGCGCACCAACTTTCCGAGCTGCTTGAGCCGTGGCGACGACAGGGACCCCCGAAGGCCAACTCTCGCTGTCTGAATTCGCGGCCGTGGGAAAACCGACCGGAACCGATGCCGCTGCTCCCCGGACCTCTTCCGCAGTGCGTTCTCGCCAGAATCGGGCGACGAGGGCCTCGCAGGAGGCCGAGAAAGGCGGAAGCGAGGCAGGGGCGGGGGCATCGGCACCCTGCGCTCCAGCGGAGGCGACTACGGCAGGCTCGTGTCGCGCCGGCTTCGGCTTTGGCTTCTGACACCGCGAGGATCGTTCAACCTCGAACGATCGGCCGTTTCTAGGGGGAAAACAAACCTACCTCGCAGTTGACCACCCTCGCTTCCAAGAGATACCAAACGATGCCAAATTGCAGCCTGTACTGGTCAGGCCGCTTGACGAGGAGGCGCGTGGTATGGCTTGGTTTTGCCTGGAAGCGAAAGCGGGGTAGGTAATTCACGCTCTGAGGTTCCGAAACGTCAATTCGATCAACATTGACCGATTCTGGGTCGCCAGCGGAGTCTAACGCTGAACGACAACGGCGGGGTCGCCGCCGGTCGACGCGACGCGAACCTGCCAGACCTTGTCCTCCAGCCGTAGCGGTACCGTAGGATGAGCCTTCATGGGAACCTCTGTGGACCTCTGCGGTCCATCACGAACGCAAATTCGACAGAGATTCGTCCAGATTTCGACCACCCCTCTTCACCCTTCCGGCCAGATTCGTCCATGATTCGTCCAAGCTTCGTCCAGATGTCGACCGAATCCGACTGAATCCCGACGAGACCCCCAAAATCGCAAAAAGAATTCTGGGACCCTCTGAGGCTCCCACGAAGACCGCGCACATTAGCTTATCCTCCCACCATGGCGACGAGGAGGAGGAGGAGGACGAGGAGGAGGAGGAGGATGGGGAGGAGGAGGGGGAGGAGGAGGCGGAGGAGGGAGGAGGAGAGGGAGGAGGAGAAGGGAGGAGGATGGGAGGGGAGGGAAGGAGGGAGGAGGTGAGGAGAGGAGAGGAGGAGGAGGAGGAGGAAGGAGGAGGTAGGAGGAGGAGAAGGAGGAGGGGAGGAGGTAGGAGGAGGAGGAGGAGGAGGAAAGGGAGTAGGAAGTGGGGAGGAGTGGAGGAGAGCGAGAAGGAGCGTAGCAGGGAAGGGAGAGGCGGCGGCGGAGGAGAGTGGCCCCAGAAAGTCCAACTCTCTAAACTAAACCGTTGTCGCAATTCGCCCTCCTCGCGAGCCTGACCGCGTTCCGATACTTGCGCTGCTGCCGGCGCCGCCGCGTGCGCGACAACGCCTGGAAGGGCGGGGACTCCTCCCGGGAAGCAGACACCGTACGGCGGGTTCGTGTCGTGTCGGCTTCGACGTTGGTTCCTGACACCTCCTCCTCCTCCCTCCTCCCTCCCCTCCTCTCCTCTCCTCCTACACCCCCCCCCCCTCCCCCCTTCTCCTCTCCCTCCCCCGCCCCCCCTCCTCCTCCTCTTCCTCCTCAAACTCCTCTTCCTCGTCCTCGTCCTCCTCCTCCTCCTCCTGCTCCCAAACACGAGTCAGCCAGAGGGGGTTGGCTGACCCCCGTAGCGCTGACCTCCATTACGGCAGGTTCGTGTCGTGCCAACGTCGGCGTTGGTCTGTGACGCCGCGGGGATCGTTCGACCTTGAACGATCGCCCGTTTCCGAAACGTCAGATCATTCAACATCGGGTCGCTGGCGGCGTCCAACGTGTAAAGCCAGCGGCGAGGTCGCTGCCGGTCAACACGACGCGAACCTCTCGTATCAATGACACGCCCCCGCATGATCCCCAGAGGCAGACTCCCTTTGATTTTCTGGAAAAGTTTTTGGAGGACTCACGCGTTTTCTAATTTTCTTGATTTTTGACACTTTTCGGCCTCTCGGGGCCCTCACTGGGCCCAGGGATCGTCAAACTACGGCTCGCGGGATGAGAAGCCTGTCTCGGGGAAGGAGCCCAGACCTCTGGAGGTCCAGGTTGCAGAAAAAAACGACGTCGGGGGTCTTGGAAGGCCAGGCGAGATACACACAAATCCAGTACCGCACGATCGCTGAAGAAACAGCAGGCCTTCGGACAAAAGCAAGGGAGTAAGACGCTGACGGGCTACCAACGGCAGCGTGTCACTGATGCTCTCCAGACACGCCGTGTCTTGATTTGCTCCATGCGCGGTCCCCTGAAGCCCCGGGCTCTTCCCCTGGACCAGCTGTTCATCTTGCGAAATTGTTGTTGAAGTCCTGGGGCCCAGCAAAGGCCCGGCAGAAACCCAAAACTAACCAACTCCCCCTGGTATTAAAAACCCTTAGGGATAATAAAAGTCGGGGTCCAGGGGGGATAATAAGCGTTTTCCTGGCAGCTCGCAGCATAAAGGACGCTGAGGAGTATGGTGCTGATGATGCTGATGATATCCTTGCCCGCACTCTGCACATCCTGAAGCTGGCCCGCGCTCTCGAAATCCTAGATGTGGTAGTAGTAGTAGTAGTAGTAGTAATAATAATAATAGT
>CAUYUJ010016088.1:73224-105443 GCA_963575745.1 Prorocentrum cordatum | reverse complement strand
TAGTAGTAGTAGTGGTAGTAGTAGTAGTAGTAGTCGTAGTTGTTGTTGTAGTAGTAATAGTAGTAATAGTAGTAATGGTAATAATAATAACAATCAAACGTGTAATAGGATTCGTATCAATAGTAGCAACGGTACTCGCCATACTGACAGACAGTTTTATGGAACCAGGCCACATGTGGGATGATGATTCTGCTAATCGACATAAGAAGGTAGCTACGTCGATTCGCAACTTGTCCTCAGATAATGAAATTCGGTATTGCCGTCCCTCTCCACGGACCAAATCTGTGCTGGCCGGGGATAACAAACTTTCAAGGGTTACAGGGGGTAAAATTTATTATCCGAGCACTCGGTTACGAACAACCTACACGGTATGTTGGTATGTTTCAAGACCTTGCATATCTGGGTCTCTTCCCCCGCCCGCGACCACCCGCGACCCGCCCACGACCTACTTGCAGCCCGCCAACATGGATTTGAAGAAAAAGACAGAATGGCGCCTGCGGCGAGCTCGTTGTGCGATGAGCCAAACATCGGCGCCTGCTGTTCGGTTCGAGCCTCGCGCGCGACGACCCCCCCAATCCAAGCCTTACTCCCGAAGGTGGCCACCCCTACGGCTGCCCCGCAGACGGCCGATCAGCAGAAGCAGTTTGTGCAAAGATGCAACGGATTGCCTGGTTGAGACCTCAATTGGGTTATCGCGTCAGCGGGCCAGGGAGCACGAGGGAAAACCAGCCCCGACAGAGGGTGGGCTTCGTGTGAAGACAAGGCCTCGGACTGCTCAATTGAGTCAATCTGCTTTGTTTCACCGTCCTTGAGGCCACCAGCCCTGCCGTTCCATTCCTATCCGCATGACATCATTCTTCATATTTCCGACAGCGGTCGTTCCGCAAAGGGGGGGGGCACGAGGTATCGGCAACGCTCGGGCGGGGCGCCGCACGTCGGGGCGCGGGCGCGCTGCGATATCGCCGCTTAGTACACGCGCGGGCGCCAGGACCAGCGCTGGTCTCTCGGGGGGGAGGTTACAGCCCACCCCTCCCCCCCCCCCCCCCCTTCGTACGATCGTCACCGTTGCACGGGGGCGGCGCCCCGTCCCGAATCCGCTCTTGATGAAGGGGCCCAAGGACACACAAATAAATACACACAAATAAACTATTCCAGCATATTTTCCTATATTTTCTGGGTTTCTGTCTTCCCGCCCACTTCCCATATTTTCCCATATTTTCTGGGGGATCGAGGATTAATTGTGTCTGTGTGTTTCTTGTCCTCCTGACTTGAGGGCCCCGCGGGCCCGACGCCGGGTTCTGGAGGCCGAGATCCAGGAAGAGACGCCGGATGGAGAGAATCCGACCCTCGGTTCTCCGGGCCCCTGTCCCGGATCCCCTCTGGATGGCCCCCGGCTTCGACGTCCGGGAAGAACCGCCAGGAGCGAAATAAGCAAATCCTCCAATCTCTGGACCGCTGCGCGCGCCGCGAGAGCAGCAAGTCCACAAGCAACCCTTCGCAAGAAACCCACACGAACCAGTAAGAGCTTCAACAAGATATACGCTAGTCCGTAACCACAAGAAACCTTCAACGACATATCTATACATATATATATATATATATATATATATATATATATATATATAGTATATACACATATACATATATATATATATAAGCTAGTCCACAAGCTGAAAAAAAACCCAACCCTGATACCCCAGGGCGTCCATTGATTCTCGGCGTGCGAACGTCGCGCTTTCCATCGAAAACCATCGGAACCCAAGAAACCCAGGGCACCCTGGAGATAAACAGGGTGTTTTTTTTTTTGTGCCCGGACAGAACACCTGGGCGACACAACCCGAAGGGAGGTGCCAAAGGTGCCTGCATGAATTCACATGCAGTCGGACCTCGAACATGAACGGCGGCACAGACCCGCCCCAGGCGTTACATCTGCGCCGCCGTTGCGAGCCGCCTCGAGATGCCACCCCGAGACACGGCCACCGGCACCACCCCCACTTGGCCGCCGGCGTCAAGCAGCGGAGGCCCCGCTGCCCAAGGACATAAGTTCCCGCGCCCCCCACGTCGGGGGACCCATTCGAGTAACCCCATCGGGCCTCTCAGGGATGCTACGGCGGGCCCGCACCTACTGTGGCTGGCCAACCACAGGGCAAGAGTCTTTCCCACAGCCCCGTCGAGCTATGGTGACGGTCGGGCTGCCAACACGCCTGTTTTCCTGGGACGCCACGGGGGCACCCAGCGGCACAGGCAGGTGCCAAGCAGGGTGTGTCTTGGCATGGGCCTCCACTGTAGCTCTCGTCGCCCAACCACGCCCCTCTGCGCGTGGCCGAAGGATCGCAGGGGGCAGGAGCGGCAGGACCTCCTCCTTCCCGTCCTCCTCCTCCTCCTCCTCCTCCTCCCGCCTCATCCTCCTCTCCTCCTCCTCCCCCTTCCCCATCCCCCTCCCCCCTCCTCCTCCCCCTCCCTCCTCCTCCCCCTCCTCCTCCCCCTCCTCCTCGTGGGTGGTGGCCTTCCAGAAGCAGGCAGCCTCCGCCCTCCCGCCCCGCTCCTCCCCGCTGGCGTTCGCCTCCGAGCCCGAGCCCGCCGCCGGCAGCAGCCGGGCGGGCCACGGCACGTCGCCCACGCGCGGGGGGAGCGCCACCATCATCGGCTCCTGGACGACGAGCCAAAAGTGGAGGAGGAGGAGGAGGAGGAGGAGGAGGAGGAGGAGGAAGAGGAAGAAGAGGAGGAGGAGGAGGAGGAGGCGGAGGAGGAGGAGGAGGAGGAGGCCGAGGAGGAGGAGGCGGAGGAGGAGGCAGGGTGGACAAGGCCAGAGGAGGCGGAGGAGGAGGAGGAGGAGGGCGAGGATGAGGAGGAGGAGGAGCAGGAGGAGGAGGAGGCGGAGGAGGAGGAGGAGGCGGAGGCGGAGGCGGAGGAGGATTCACCAAAAAAGGACCCCTAAGCCTCTGGGAGGGGACCTCGGCTCGGAGGGCCAAAAACATGGGGGGTAGGGAGGGCGCGTGTCAAACCACACAGCCCATATCTATTATCATCCCCGCTGCGAAGACGGGGACCTCAGTACTGCCACGTCTTTATCGTGTTATTAGGGCTAGGGGGTCGTCTGTTATCGATGACTGGAGGGGCAACGTCAAGGAGGCCGGAAACACTAAAGGCTGGAATCACTGCGGGCAGAATGGTCAGGGTACGGAACATCGCGTTCGTGTGGACCGGGAATGAAACGCAAGCGGATGGTTTCTCAGAGGATGTGCACTACTCCTGTTCAGGTTTGGCACTGCCCGACATAATACTGCCGGAAGCCCAAATCATGCAACACAACGGGGCCCGGCCCGCACATGTGTTTCCAGCCTGGGAAGCGAGGTTTGAGGTCGAAGCTCGAGGTTCGAGGTTTCGAGGTTCGAGGTTTGCGGTGGCTTCCGAACGTGCTCGTTTGACTACCTACCAGACCACCCCGTTCCATATGTGTTTTTTCAAAGTTCCCCGACCCCCCCCCCTCTGGAAATGGAGGGCAAATTGAAGCCTTCGGGTGGGGTTGGGGTGGTTTGGTGGGTGGTGATGGCTGCTTCTCGTTGGCTGCCCAGCCTCGGGACGTCTTCCAGCGGCTCCGCCTCGCCGAGGGCCTTCCGGGGGTGCCCCGGTCGTCCCGGGGAGGCCGCCGGAGGCGCGGGCTGTGGCCCAAAGACCACCAGGGGACCAGCGGGGGGAACGAACGAACGAACGACCACCAGTTCGGACAGCAGTCCGGGCTTACACGCCGGTCGGAAGAAGTAGGTAGAAGCATGAAGTAGGAAGGCGGACAAAGTAGATGGGGTCCAGGTCCTCCCAGAGAACAACAAAACACAGCAAAATCATGCCGATTCTTGAAGTAGGAAGGCGCTTGAAGTAGATCGGGATCCGGGAATCCAGGAACACCCACTTGCAACGACCGGCGTGTCTTCTGGAGACGAGGCGGATGAGGCCGTGGCCTCTGAAACACTATCGTGTATGGTGCGGCGCGGGGGAGGAGGGGGGAGGGGGGGAGGAGGGGGAGGGGGGGGGGGAGGGGGAGGAGGGGGGGAGCACACGGTAGGGGGGGGAGGAGGGGGAGGACTCATGTGGTCGCGTGCTCGCGGGAGGGGACCACGCGGAGGGGGGGGGCGGGGGGCGGGGCAAGCATCGAGGCGGGCTCGGCGCGCCGCCGCTCGAGCGGCGAGGCACCCGCGGTGGCGCCTCGCCGCGCGCCCCGCCGGCGGGGCGTGCCTGCGCGAATCGGGGGGGGAGAGGGGGAGGCGTCTTAGGAGGAGGCTGCCTCTCTGGAGGCGGCGGCCCCGCATCTGCAGGCAGGGCCCCGCGCCCTCGGAGAGGCCAGGGGGGGCGCTTCCGGGAGTCCGCTGTCGCCTGCCCCCCCCCCCCATGGCCCCGCCCGCGGCGCGTGGCCGATTGCCCCCGGGCTCCTTCTGCCACTCTCCGCAGACGCGCCTCGCGGCCATGGCCCGCGGGTCGAAGCTCAGGGGGGTCACCCGAGCTGGGAGGCACGCCTGCGTCCGCTTCCCGAGCGACATCCTTGGCTGCCGGCCTGGCGGTGCCTCTTGGCGCTCGCGGGCTGCTCGGTGCGATCTGGTCGCTCGTGCGTTCCCAGACCTCCAACGCGTTGACAGCGAATCCTGGCGAAAGGCCTAGCCATATGCTCTTGTGAGTGCCGTCGTTGTGAGTATCGCCTTCGGTGGATCTCCTCATGGGGCCACGAAGCGTGTGAAGAGTGCGCCGGGATGGGGCGAGGCCACCACGCGGTTGAGGGGTGTGCCGAAATGGGGCGGCGGCGCCATGCGAACCCTCCCACCGGGGCCTCATGTGGAGCCCCCTATGGGGCCACGAAACGTGTGAGGGGTTTGCCGACGTGGACGTGCGGAGGGCAGAGGCAGAGGCAGGGATGGGAGGAGGAAGGAGGAGTGAGGGATGAGGAACGCGGGGCGCTGTCTCTTCAAAACGAGGACCCAACACCACATAATGGTTGGGAAAAACAAGACGGAGTTCTGTCACCATTTTCGGCCTCTGGGGGCCCTCGCGGGGCCCCAGGAGCGTCAAACAAAATTCTTGACAACAAAAAAACACTGGGAAGTGGTCCAGAGCACTCGGGGATGGACAGAACCCCCTTTAGCGAAGCGCCCTTTTGTGAAAGCTGCCAGGGGCACTTCACGTGCGCACGGGATTGTATTCGACGTGCGCCTCAGCGGAGTAGCTAGTCGACGTCCACAAACAACCGAATGTATCCGGAGAAACGCACGCCGGTCTGCGAAACCGACCGGGGACGACACCCGTACACTCAGATGCCGATGTCAAGCAAATCCGTGCAGATTTCCTCAGTCGACTTGTCTGTGGGGAGTTGGCGTTCTGTCATTGCCCGAAGCTCTGGGGGGCCCGCACTGAGCAATTCAAGACGTCGGAGGTCTGGATGCACGACTGGCTGGCGAAAAAGTACGGGCACTAACTGGCTCGAGCCGAAGCGGCCACTGACGAGGTCAGGTCGGGCACAAAGGTTACTGAGAAGCATAATAAATAAGCATAACTGAATTACATCCCACAGAATACTAAGATCCTCTAGTATATGACTACTACTAGTCTTCTTTAAAGTGTAGGATCATGTTGTGGTGATTATTAATAATCACAAATAGAATAAGAAGATAATATAATCAGCCTAAATCTGTAATCGAAAGACATGCAAATAATAGTAGCCGGAGAAGTACTCCTGAGCCTCCTATAAGCCTCTTCCTTCTTGTATTCCTCCCTCCTCTTCCTCCTCCACCTCGTGAATTCCTCCTCCCTCTGTGCCGAATGCGCGTTTCTCCGCCTCTTCCCCTGTTCCTCCTCCTATGTCCTATCTCCTCATCTTTCCCTCCTCTCTTCCTCAATTCTCCTTCCTCCTCCTCTCCCCTCTCCTACTCCTACTCCGACCTCTCCCTCCTCCATCTAACTCCTCCTCCTCCTCCTCCTCATCATCCTCATCATCATCATCATCATCATCATCATCATCATCATCATCATCATCATCATCATCATCATCAGCAGCACATCATCATCATCCCACCTACTCCTCCCTCCTCCCTCCTCCTGGGCGATCGGCATGAACCGGATCGGCTGAGATCGGCAGCCAAGTGGGGGAGAAATCGAGTCGACAGAACACGGCCGACTTCGCAAACCACTCGCAGTCCCAAGTCGCATCGATTCGGAAGCGGAAACCGCCAAGTCGGCGACTCGCACCAGACCGGAGTCGAGATGGGCCCTGTCGCCCCCCTCCCCCGTCTGCAAACTGCCCTGCTCCCGCGGTTCCCCCGCCCACGCCCCCACCTCCTCCTCCTCCTCCTGCTCCTCCTGCTCCTCCTCCTCCCGCTCTTCCCGCTCCTCCTCCTCCTCCTCTTCCTCCTCCTCCTCCTCCTCCTCCTCCTCCTCCTCCTCCCGCTCCTCCTAACTCCTCCTCCCCCTCCTCATGCTCGCGGCCCCTAAGGCCTCTCCTCCTCTCGCCGCGCCGCGGCGCGGCGAGGGGGCAGGGGTTGGGGGGAGGGCGGGGGGGGGGGCGGGGGGGGCTACGGGGGGGAGGAGGGGGGGGAAGAGCCAGCAGGCGAGGCCGGCACTCGGCCACAAGAGGGCGGCAGAGACGATGCTTGGGGGGGAGGAGACATGAAGGGGGAGACGCCGTGCAGTCATCTTCATCATCATCCCCCTCATCCCTCCACCTACCCTCCCCCTTATCCTCCCCCCCTCCTCCTCCTTCCTCTCCTCCTTATCTCCCCCTCCTCCCCCACTCCCCCTCCCCCTGTCTCACCCTGTGCCTCCCACTCCTCACCCCTCCTCCTCCTCCCCTCGACCCGTTCCAGAAACGATGCGGCGAGAGAGCGCCGGCCACGAAGCATATACCATGAGATTTCTCGGCGCGCGCGTCGCCCATGGGGGGGCGACGCACGTATACAGTCGGACCCAAGCCCGCAGAACACCGCTCAAGAACATGAGACCCTCGGGCGGCCAACGATACACAGAACAACCAAGCGTACCCTCCCCAGGATGCACAAAAACACCCAACGAGGACGAAGAACATTGTGATACCCTTCCCGAACCAACCTCGAAAAAGAGGAGGATGAGGATGAGGATACTACACTTGATCATAGCCAAAAGGCCGAGAAGGTAAGGATGAGGATGAGGATGAGGATGAGGATAAGGATGAGGATGAGGATGAGGATGATGAGGATGAGGATGATGATTATGATGAGGAGGAGGAGGAGGAGGAGGAGGGAACAAAGGGAGGTGGAGGAGGAGGAGGAGGAGGAGGAGGAGGAGAAGGAGGAGGAGGAGGAGGAGAAGGGGAGGAGGAGGAGGAGGAGGAGGAGGAGGAGGAAAAAGAGGAGGAGGAGGAGGACCAGCGCATCTGACTGAATTCATGTCTGTCTTGCTTACTGTACCTCCCCATGCGCAGCCTGCGCTTCCCTGATCAACATATCGAGGGTGATGGGGGACTGAAACATGGCCTGCTCTTCAGGCCTCCCTTGGAGTGGCGGCAGGACTTGAAGCAATTCAAAGTTGTGATATTATTATTGCTGGTGGGGCGCCCAAGGCATTCACTCTTAAAAGCCTTGGGATAGAACCCACTGTAAGCGCCGCAGGACCAGCAGGCCAAAACACAGCTATCATTATCGAGGCGATCGAAAACGTAAATGTCGTGACCGTTCCTTTGTTCGGAGAGGGCCGACAAACTCGCACAATGCCCAGGGCAAGGCCTGGCGTCTTTACGGACTCGGGCCGGATCGCGCTCTGACTTGGCAGAGCTGGCACATCCAAAGGCCTTCAGACAACTCTGCCCACTGGTGGGCGCCGCCTTGCTCTTGTTCGCCCTCGCGAGGGACGCCAGCGTTTGACCCAGGGACCTCAGGAAGGTCGGAGGTCGGAGGCAGGAAAGGGGCGAGGACGGCGGCGTCCACCAGGGGCTTCCTCTCGGGCTTGAAACAGGGCCATTCACAGGCCGTGCGGCCAGATTTCGGGGCAATCGTGGGCCAGGTCTGTAGGCCTCTCGCGAGAAACCCCCCAAAACGCAACATGAAACCGTGGTTCGTGTCGTAATCTTGGACCTTAGAGGTCGAGGGACCTCCAGCTTTACTGGCAGCAGCTTTAGCTAGTCTATCTGCGGTATCGTGTCCCATGGCCGAGTATTTCTCCCAGGGCCCTGGGGCCAGGGACTTCTAAGTCCTGGTGCGCCTGAATTTTACATAGCGTAGGATGAGTTCCCCCGCTATGTTTCCCCTTGGCGAGCAGCTCTAACCCCGCATATATATATATATATATATATATATATATATATATGATCTTCCAATCGAAATCTGTCTGGCCATGCTTTGGTATGGCTCCTAGGTGGTCCGAGTGAATGAACGTGAGACGGGGGCGCAAATCGGCGACGGCCATGGCCAGGTGCTCGGCTGCAGGCGAGATGGGCGGCAGCAGCTCTCCCGTCTGTCCCGAGAGATGCGCCTTGCACTCGCCCTCCTCATCTAACGCAGCGACGGCCCATCCAGTCTGATGCCAAATCGAGGGACCCTGTTTGAAACAACTTTCATTAACAAAACCTCCCCCCGCCATCGCAACCTCGAGCGGATCACCATTTCGGGAACAAAACTCCCAAGAGAAGCCGAATCCCTCGGGTCGGTTCACGCAGGCTGGGGGAAGGAAGGAACTGAAAACCATGGGCTATGGGGAGCTGCTCGGAAGTACCCTTCCGTATAGGATTCATCTGGGGGGTCAGCATCTCCCTTCTCAGGTTGAAAACGAGCCCGCTCGTGCCCGCACGGACACGTCGCGTCCATGTCATCGCCTGCTGCGGCAAGCCTAGCTCTCGTCCACAAACACTGGGTAAGGCAGGACGGCAGACTGCTCTTCTCGGAATTGCTAAGGGTGGGATCATCAAGGACCTGTCTGGCAGCAGTGACGGCGAACCTTTCCTGAGGCCTGCCCATATTTCCTGCCGCCTGTCTTTCGAGGTTCGCCTTCCAGGCCTCCTCGAGGTGATACTAAAGCAGCGCCGGCGAAACAATCGTGAGCTGGAGGATCAGGCCCTCTGAACTCTAGATCTCAAAGCGAGTCTTCAGGGTCCAGCTGATTCTCGCGAGGCTCAAGATCGTGGCTCCTATGGTCCTCTGCAAGTCGTCAATGTATTGGGGGGCTCTTCATGACGTTCAGGACTTTGTCTTGGGACCCACCGTGCGTCGTCCCCAAATGCGCGGACTGGGTCGAAAGCCGCCACACCAAAAGCCCATAGTAGATGACAGGCCCCAGAGCGGCCTTCCACGTCGGGTCCCCCAAGAGACACAGGCTGATGGAGCGGGACCTCGTGTGACTCCGTGGCCCCACAATGCTAAGATATAGACTTTGACTTTGACGGACCTCGTTGTTAGTGAGCCCTACCACCTCGGTTCCATAATGGCTGGCTTGGCCCAGGCCTGGTCTGTACAACTTGCACATGTCTGCGCCCGCCTGCTTCAGCGCCATCAGCTTGCGCTTGCGGAGACGAAGCTTGGCGAAGCGCCCGCGGAGAGTGGCTCGTCCCCTGCGAGAACGGGTCCACCCTCTTGCCGTGTAATTGATTCATAGGTTGGCTGCCGAGTCTATCCGCTCTTCCGTCTGGGGTCCCGCCAATGGTCCCAGGGCTCGAACGAAAGGCTTTCGGACCGACTGCGACGACGCGAGGACCACCGATTTGTGTTGGGCGATGTTGCATCCCAGGTCGATCTCGATCGAATATTTCATGCTGGAGGCGGCGGAGGAGAGGTTAGCGACTAGGTTCACGGGGCTCTTATCTTGGCTCTGGAGGAGGTCATCTATGAAAATGTGGAGGTTTATATTCGGATTGTTTTGGACCCAAACGTCGAGCGGGACAGGGCAAAACATCTGGACGATGAACGTAGCGAAACTGCAGCCGGCAGGTATTCCATACTGCGGGCTGCCCACAAAGGTTGCTAGTCCTTGGCTCGCTACAAGCCTTGGACCTCCGTACTGATTATACATCCTGGTGGCGTTGGGCTGCTTAAAATTGGCCCCGACAGCTCGAGTGAACCATTTATCTCGGTCGATCTGCTCGTAACACTTCGAGAGGTCCCATAAGACGGCTGCCGTGTACCTGGCGGTTCCCTCGTAGTGGGCCGACTCGGCCTGAAAAGCTTGAAAGTATACGGTCTCCAGGATCCCTCGGCCCGACTGGTGGGCCAGATACGGTCTTCTGCTGTTTGTCTCCCACTTTCTGGCCACGGGTTGACGTATGCGGGCCCAGGTCCGCCAAATCGCTGTGGTTCAACCAATGCCACGGTAGCTGGGATTCTCTGTCGCCTCCTGCTGCTTATGCTTGGGGATCAAGGTGGTGACGGTGGCTCTCGCCTGCGTCGGGAAAATCCCCACCTCCTCGCGGGCGTTGAGGAAACGGGAGACGAGCTCTCGCTCAGCGTGCGGCAGCAAGAGAAAATGCCACGGGTGAAAGCCATCGTATGTGGACGCCGTGTCGTGGCTGAAGGCCCTGAAGGCCTGGAGTGCGTCTTCCGCGGTGATCGGGGTGAGCTCCCTAAGAGCCTGTGGCTCGGGTCGTTTCTGTCCGAGGAGGAGGAGGAGGAGGAGGAGGAGGAGGAAGAGGAGGACGAGGAGGAATACGAGGAGGAGGAAAACGAGGGGGAGGAGGAAAACGAGGAGGAGGAGAACGAGGAGGAGGAGGAGGAGGAAGAAGGAGGGGGAGGAGGAGGAGGACCCGACCTGATCTAACACCTCGGTCGGTTGCCACAGCGGACGCGGGTCTACCGTTGCCACCACAGGGCACCGCCGAACAGGGACACAGGGGGGGGGGTTCTCCCGAGCCGCCGGCGGCGAGCAGCGGCCACCCCCCACCCCGAGCAGGTCCCCCGACCTGGCTCAGCGGCGCCGTAAACAGTAGGGGCTGGACCTTTTGAGCTCAGGCTCCACAGCCGCTTGATTCGAGCACTGGGGGCAGGACGCAGTGCAAGGCCGCCCCACAAAAAAATTAGCCTGACGAAAGACCCAACCATACGTAGTTGTGAATACCGCGATTGTGGATATATTCTTCGGTGGCGCCCCCGGGCCACGAAACGAGTGAGGGGTGTGCCGAAATGGGGGGTGGAACCGCATGCGGGCGCCGCCACTGGGGCCTTCGGTGGAGCTCCCTATGGGGCCACGAAACGTGTGAGGGGTGTGCCAGAATGGGGGGTGGAACCGCATGCGGGCGCAGCCACTGGGGCCTTCGGTGGAGCTCCCTATGGGGCCACGAAACGTGTGAGGGGTGTGCCAGATTGGGGGTGGAACCGCAAGCGGGCGCAGCCACAGGGGCCTTCGGTGGAGCTCCCTATGGGGCCACGAAACGTGTGAGGGGTGTGCCAGAATGGGGGGTGGAACCGCATGCGGGCGCAGCCACTGGGGCCTTCGGTGGAGCTCCCTATGGGGCCACGAAACGTGTGAGGGGTGTGCCAGAAGGGAGGGGGAGGAGGGAGGAGGAAGGAGAGGAGGAGGAAGGAGGAGGAAGGAGGAAGGAGGCAGGAACGCGGGGACCGTCTCTTCAGAACGAGGACCCCACAACACAGGTCGGTTGGGAGCAACCCTGGAACCCCGGGACGTCCATGGAACTCCGGTGCGGGAACGTCACGAGCTCCACAAGAAAACCATCGAGACCCAAGAAAGGGCACCCTGGAGGCGAGCAGGGTCTCCTCCTCCTCCTCCTCCTCCTCCTCCTCCTCCTCCTCGACCCAGACCTGCGGCGTCATGTCATCAGGACGGCCCGAAGTCGGGAGCCCCTCCTCAGGGAGCCCACAGGGGGCGTACGCGCCCACCCGCGTACTGTTAGGTCGGGCACGTCCCCCTACAGGCGGATGTTGGAAGACACAGTCTTTGAACAATTTCCCAACAGATGCGAAAGAACTCAAACAAATGAAATGTCGGCCCCAAACTATGTGTTGACTATTCTTTAGTATTCCTCCTGCAGGGGGGCTTGCCCGACTTAAACGTACATGAGCACGGCCCCCCAATCCGCGAGGCCAGCCGCGCGAAACGAAAATTCGCGCAATGCGGGCTCTCGAAACCAACATGGCTTCATGTACGTGTGCGTCCTTCTGTCGCTCCTGACTCCTGAGCACAGAGTGGCAGTTACTTCAGCGTTCTGACTGCAACCGCAGAGCAGCGCAGGAGCGAGTGGAAAAGATAGGGCCAGAGACGACGGAAAGGACTGACCGGACCTGTGCTGCAGGCGGCCACGTGGGGCACGAAGCGTCGGGGGAGCAGCAGCTCGTCGGGGCAGCAGCAGCTGGGGCGCGGCAGGGCTGATTGCGCACCAAGTCTGGAGGGGAAAGAGGAGAGCGGCCGCGGACGAGGGCGAACTGCACTAGTTGGTTCCCTACCTAGGCTCTGCCTAGAAGGGTTCTTACTCTCTTAGCTTAAAGGGGCCGGGCAGTGGAACACGCCCCCGGCGGTTCCCCCAGTCCCCTGGGAGCGGTTCCCCCCAGTCCCCTGGGAGCTTTAGCTTTAGCTTTAGCTTTAGCGTAGCTTTAGCTTAGCTGTAGCTTAGCTTTAGCTTAGCGTTTCGCTTAGCTTTTCGCTTAGCGTTTAGCTTAGCTTTAGCTTAGCATTAGCTTAGCTTTAGCTTAGCTGTAGCTTAGCTTTAGCTTAGCTGCTGCTCAGCTTTAGCTTAGCTTTAGCTTAGCTTTAGCTTAGCTTTAGCTTAGCTTTAGCTTAGCTTTAGCTTAGCTGTGGCTTAGCTTTAGCTTAGCTTTAGCTTAGCGTTACTGTTACTACTAATGCTGCTTTCCTAGGGGTTCCAACTCCTAGGTAGGGTCGCACTGGGATAATTAGGAGCTACTTGGGCGCTTCCTCGTCCTCGATGAAGCACTTCGCTGCCAGCTCTGCCTCCGCCCCATGCGTGGAGTCACGGGGCCCCTGCGCCCCCCCAAAAAAACACCGCGGGCCCGTGTCCAAGCAGGCCGAACCCATGCCGCCCACAAGTCGGTTTGGGCTCGACTCCCTGGTTAAATGGACCTTCGCGCGGGGAATGTTTTCAGGCCGTTGTGGATCGTCACCACTATCGCGATCGCTGCGCTCCTGAGGACTGGCGACGCTGGCCCGTGACCTTTGACCGCGCACGCGCGGATTAGGTTGCAACCCCCCCGATGCTGCCCAAACCTGTGGGAATTATCCAACAGCTGAATGCCGTCGATCATCATATGGCGGGGGTAACATACTTCGGGGCTCCGGGAGATGGTAATAGACTTTCGCGCCGGCAACTAGGACGCGCGGACGCACGGACGCGCAGCGCGCGGATGCGCGGGACACGGAGTGCATAGCAATAGCGACCGTAGTCGTGGTCGCAGTAGCAGTAGTTGCAGCACTAGCAACACTAACACTGAAGAGTGGAAGAGGGAGGAGGGGAAGGGATTGCGGGGACAAAAAAATGTCGGACCCTTCAAATTTCTGTTTTGAAACACACAATAAACATGGCCTCTATACCTCGCGCAGGGGGGCCCGTCTCGGGGATTTTCCGGCGACAGTAGAACCCGTGGATACAAGAAAGTTACCCCGCGGGGGGCGCGAGCGATGAATACGAGAGAAGCAATAGAAGTACCAGCGATCATGGCACTGAGAGGTGGAGAAGAGAGGAGCGAGGAAGGGTATCGAATAAAAGAAATCTGACGTGTCTGACTCTGCTGAAAAATGATGATTCCAAAAGGTGTTCAAGTCCTCGCGCGGGAAACTCATCTCGAAGATTGCCCGTCGATAGTACAGCCTGGGAATTGCAAAGTTCGCCCGTGGGGGGTGCAAGCACAGGATGCAGTAGTAGAAGTAGTAGTCGTAGTAGTAGTAGTAGTAGTAGTAGTAGTAGTAGTAGTAGTAGTAGTAGTAGTAGTAGTAGTAGTAGTAGCAGCAGTAGTAGTACTAGTACTAGAACGAGTAATAGTAGCAGTAGTAGTAGTAGTAGTCGTAGTCGTAGTCGTAGTAGTAGTAGTAGTAGTAGTAGTAGTAGTAGTAGTAGTAGTAGTAGTAGTAGTAGTAGTGTAGTAGTAGCATTAGCAGTAGTAAAGTAGTAGTAGTAGCAGTAGTAGTAGTAGTAGTAGAAGTAGTAGTAGCAGTGGCAGTAGTAGTAGTAGTAGTAGTAGTAGTAGTAGTAGTAGTAGTAGTAGTAGTAGTAGTAGTAGTTCCAGTACGCAGTCGCAGTCGTAGTCGTAGACGTAGACGTAGACGTAGTTGTAGAGTATAGAGTAGTAGTATAGTATAAGTAGTAGTAGTAGTAGTAGTAGTAGTAGTAGTAGTATTAGTTAGTAGTAGTAGTAGTAGTAGTAGTAGTAGTAGTAGTAGTCGAGTAAGTAATAGTAGTGTAGTAGTAGTAGTAGTAGTAGTAGTAGAGTATAGTAGTCGTCGTGTAGTAATAGTAGTACTAGTAGTACTACTACTACTAATAGTAGTAGTAGTAGTAGTAGTAGTAGTAGTAGTAGTAGTAGTAGTAGTAGTAGTGGTAGTAGTAGTAGTAGTAGTAGTGGTAGTCGTAGTTGTACTAGTATTAGTAACAACAGTAGTAGTACTAGTACTAGCACTAGTCTTATTACTGATACTAGTACTCGGAATAGTAGTAGTAGTAGTAGTAGTAGTAGTAGTAGTAGTGTCGTCGTCGTAGTAGTGATAGTAGCAATGGTAGTACTAATGCTAGTACCCGTAGTAGTAGTAGTCGTAGTCCTCGTAGTAGCTGTTGTAGAAGTCGTAGTAGTAGTAATGGTAGTAGTACTAGTAGTAGTAGTAGTAGTAGTAGTAGTAGTAGTAGTAGTAGTAGTAGTAGTAGTAGTAGTAGTAGTAGTAGTAGTAGTAGTAGTAGTAGTAACAATAACAAAAGTAACAGTAAGAGCAGCAGCAGTCGTAGGCGCAGTCGTAGTCGTAGTAGTAGGATATGAAAGTACTACCTGTAGTAGCAAGAACAGTAGCAGCAGCAAAAATATTAGCAGTAGTAGAAGTAGTAGTAGTCGTAGTAGCAACCGCCGCCCTAGTACTAGTAAGAGTGGTAGCAGGAGTAGAAGAGTAGCGGTTATAATAATGGCAGTCGTAGTACCAGTAGCCGTAGTAATAGTGGTAGTAGTAGAAGTAAGACTTCGGAGTGATAAAATAGCCATCGTGGTAATACTGGTGGTACTCTGAATCGGGGGTGGACAGAACCCCCCACAGTAACACGTCGATTGGTGAATTGTCAGTTTTCGGTTCTCGAGAGGGCGCCGTGGCCGCTATGCCCCAGGCTTGCGTCCGCCAGGTTTGGGCCCCAGGTCGTTTTCACTAAACAACGTTTTACTCAAGGGGGGTCTGTCCATCCTCGAACGGTGAGTATCGGATGCGTTCGTAGTCGGAGTAGTAGGAGTTGGAGTTATAGTCGTAGTAGTCGCCGTCGGAATAGTAACAGTAGTAGTAGTAGTAGTAGTAGTAGTAGTAGTAGTAGTAGTAGTAGTAGTCGTAGTAGTAGTAGTAGTTGTCGTTGGTGTAGTTGTGGATGTAGTACTACGCATAATAGTACTTGTAACAGTAGAAGAAGAAGTAGTAGTACTCGTAAAAGTCAGGGCGGCGTGGGGTGCAATAGTAGCCGTAGTCGTCGTAGCAGTAGTAGTAGTAGTCGAAGTAGTAGTAGTAGTAGTAGTAGTAGTAGTAGTAGTAGTAGTAGTAGTAGTAGTAGTAGTAGTAGTAGTAGTAGTAGTAGTAGTAGTAGTAGTAGTAGTAGTAGTAGTAGTAGTAGTAGTAGTAGTAGTAGTAGTAGTAGTAGTAGTAGTAGTAGTAGTAGTAGTAGTAGTAGTAGTAGTAGTAGTAGTAGTAGTAGTAGTAGTAGTAGTAGTAGTAGTAGTAGTAGTAGTAGTAGTAGTAGTAGTAGTAGTAGTAGTAGTAGTAGTAGTAGTAGTAGTAGTAGTAGTAGTAGTAGTAGTAGTAGTAGTAGTAGTAGTAGTAGTAGTAGTAGTAATAGTCGTAGTAGTAGTAGTAGTAGTAGTAGTGGTAGTAGTAGTAGTAGTAGTAATAGTAGTAGTAGTAGGTGGTGGTGGTAGTAGTAGTAGTAGTAGTAGTAGTAGTAGTAGCATCCGTAGTAGGACGCAGTGTTAGGCGGCCTGGCGGAGAAGGAAATGGCAGCTCAAAGTGAGAAGATAGCACCTCCGATTCGCACTCGGCGCAGTCGCGCGGCCTCGACGACCCACTCCGCCGACTGAAACTGTCCTGGCCAGAGCTAGTCAACAAACTCAGCGGTGGGGAGGGGGGTGCTTTATTCATCTGGGACACGCGGTTAGTCGAACGCTTGATCCTGCCGCGATGTCACCGCGCGCGGGCCAATCCTTGCCGCGGCGACTTCGGCTTGCAGTGTCTCGAAGGTGCCAGACTTCTCAACCTCGCTGGGGCGCGCGTTGAAGTCGCCCCCCATGATGGGCGGCCCCCGTAGCTCCCGCGCCCAGCCCGCAAGGGCGTCGACCAATATCCCGATCCTGCTGGCGACGCCTTCCCCGATGAAGAGGTAGTCTGTTCCCGCCGCGCCACCGCCGCGCGGCCATCCTCTCCGGCGCCCGATCTGAACCGCCCCCTGGGCTCATTGGCACTTTGGGCTGATGCCCCTGTCGCGGCTTCGCGATGGCGCGCAGCCCCCCCCGCTTGCGCCCCCTCGATCCGCGCGCGAAGTCGGGCCTGGGCGCGCTTGCCACCGCGCGGCCTCTCCCAACCCCCCCCAGTTTGGCAGGTGGGCGACCCCGCCGCGCGGGCCCCCGGACCTATGGCGAGGTCTGCCTCGCCCGCGCCTGGGCCTTGAGGGAATCCGAAAAGCTGCCCCAGGTTGCTCCGTCCACTGCGACGACCAGGCTTCCCCACTTCTAATCCCAGCCCCATCCTGGCGCCCGGTTGCCGGCGCATCTCCGAGGCGACATCATCGGGAATGGGCGCGAAGGCGCCCGGCCCATGCTCCGGCTTGGATTTCGCCGCTGGCCCGCGCCACCCTCCTCGTCCAGCAAGACATCTCAGCGGCGCGATCAGCGGCGAGCTCGAGGAGCGCCCACCGCCATGATCACGCCAGGATTCACTGTCGTCAGCGTTCTACTCGTCTTCGGATTTTCCCCCAGCGACGCTCGGCGACGCCTGCGGCCATGGGCTCTAGGGGCACCCATCTCATCGCACTGGCAAGGCTTCCCCGCCGCCCGCGCCGAACGCGCGATGGGCCGCCGCGGCGGGGGCTGCGCCCTAGAATACGTCTGCAGGCGGAGCCTGGCACCTTAAGCCCCGCGCGCCCCCGAGCACCGTGCTGGGGGGCCCGCGTCGCGGACCGCGCCCTGGAATATTTCCGCGTTCCAGCCCTGGTACCCGACGTTGTTCACCGACCCCGCAAACATGCCAGGGGCCGTCATGCCGGGGGCCACGCCCAGAACATCTGCGCGCTGACGTTCTGGATGCCTTGCCACTCGCGCTGCATGCACCCCATGCCCTCGCTCCTCTCTCCATCGAACGCCATGCCTGCATAGCCGCTGCTGACCACTGCGCCCCACTCGCTGCTCTCTCACAACTCGTGGCCCATGTCTTCGAACGGATCGGAGTCACCATCCATGTTTGAAATTCCGGCTACCATCATGCGAATATTGGATGCCCCTGCTTCTCGCACTGGTATGTCTGACTCTTTCCCAAAGGGCGTTCGCGCTGGCTGCGCCCCCTGCGCCCGTGGCCTGGCGAGCGCCGCCTGCGATCGGGAAGCAACATGCAGCCCGTGGAGCAGCGTCGCGAAGGCTCTCGACGTCCTTCGGCATGGCGCCCTCCACGTTCTGAGGCCACACCTTGTCCAGCGTCTCGACGAGCTCAGCCTGGCCTTTGATGCCGCGTCGATGCTGACGGCGACCTTAGCTTGCTTCGGGCGGGGCCCGCCGCCGTCGCCCCCGCGAGCACGCGCGGGCGCCTCCTGCTGCGGAGCGAGCACGACCATGATCGACGGCATCACTGCGGCCAATGCATCCGCCAGCTTCATCGACGGATCCTTTGCGATGCCGTTCTGCGCCAATTTCTGGACCAGGGCTTTCGCGCCGATGGCCGGCGTCTCGCTAGCGCTGCCGCGCTGGCTGTCAGCAGAAGACACAACTTCGCGTGCTGCCAGCGCGCCAGGGCCCTGGCCTTCGCCTCCACCAGGTCAGCTGCGTGATTGCTGCGCTTCTGCTTCGCTCCGTCCAGCTCGAAGACCGCCTCCTCCATGTTCTCCTGGTAATAAGCGACAGCCACCATTAACTTGGCAAGTAGGCTCCCGATCGACTTCCAGCCTGGCGATCCGCAGCTTCGCGTCCAACGCTTTGGCGTCATCTATTTGCTGTGGTTGACCGTCCAGCCCCGTCTGGAAATTTGTGATCTGGTTCTCGTATTCCTCCCCGCCGTCACGGGACTTGAGAAGATTCATCCCTCGCGTGCGGAAGTTGGCTCTTTTGCACTCGCCTGCAAAAGGTGGGTTGCCGCTCTGGGAGCCACCATTGTTGCTGTCGCTCCCGTCGGTATCCATGCAGTCGTTTCCGCTGGAGCCCTCATGTTGCTGCTTGTTGAGCTTCTCGCTCTCGCTCTCGATACTGCTGTCAATGCTCCCTGGGGCCCGCTAGGAAGGCTCTTTGCCGAGACGATTACCTCCGAAGCTTTCGCCCTTGTAGAAATTGCACCGTGTGCATTTCTCACCCGATCCTGGGTTCCACCGTCACTGCCCGCAGTAGTTCTTGCAACCATTGCGGCAAAACCAATCCAGCTTCACGTCATCTGAACGACTGCCCATGCTCCACTTCGCCCACTTCCTAACCATGGTGAGCTCTCGAGCAGAATTGCTCGACCAATCACGAGGGTCCGACGGTATGTGCTCACCCCAGAGCGCACAGGCCAGCCCGCGCGGGACGGGGGGTTGGGCATTTGCTGCGGATCAGCGGTATCCGATGCTGGCCTCTCCGACAAGCGCATCATGAGCCTTGAGCGAACATAAAACGGTTACGGAAAGGGAAAGGAGGAGAAAAAGGAGGAGGGGCACGAAAAGGACGAGGAGTAAGAGGAGCAGGAGGAGGGGCAGAAGAAGGACGAGGAGGAGGAGGAGGAGGAGGCGGAGGACGAGGGGCACGACAAGGACGAGGAGGAGGAGGAGGAAGGGCAGGAGAACGACGAGGAGGAGGAGGAGGAGGAGGAGGAGGAGGGGCAGGAGAACGACGAGGAGGGGGAGGAAAAGGAGGAAGGAAGATGAGGATGAGGAGGAGGGGCAGGATAAGGACGAGGAGAGGAGGAGGAGGGCAGGAAAAGGACGAGGAGGAGGAGGAGGAGGAGGAGGAGGAGGAGAAGCGTCGCGGGGGCGGGGCCTGCGCGTCCGTCAGCGGCGACCGGAGGTCGGGGTCGGTGGTCAGAGACCACGCCTGCGCGGGGGGGGGCTGGCCAGGAGGAAAGGGCGGGGGGGGGGGAGGGCAAGGGAGGGGGGGGGGACAGAGGGCAAGGGAGGAGGGAGGAGGGCAAGCGAGGAGGGCAGGGAGGCAAGGGGGGAGCAGGAGAGCGGGGGAGAGGATTGGTGTGTGTGTGTGGTGGGGGGGGGGGGGGGGGGGGGGCGGGACGAGGAGAGAGGGAGAGGGAGGGGAGAGGTGGCAACAGTTCAACGAGCCGACCTCCGTATGGCGCGAGGACTGCAGGCGCCCTCCGCGCCAACCTCGCGTGGCGGGAGGTGCCGCTGCACGAGCAAGGGAAGGGGAGAGGGAGGGAGAGAGGGAGGGGGAGAGGGAGGGGGAGAGGGAGGGGGAGAGGAGAGGGAGGGGGAGAGGGAGGGAGGGGCCCAGAGGGGAGGGGGGGGGCGAGGGAGGGGGAGAGGGAGCGATGGGCGGGAAGAGAATGGGGAGGAGGGGGGGGAGAAGGGAGGGAACAGCGGAACGGAATGGAACAGAGTGGAGCTGCGGGGGAACGTCAGGGGAGGGACTGGCTCAGAGGGGGAGACACCGACATGGCATCGTCGATGCATCGGCGCTGAGCACCCGATGGCGACTCCGCGCGCTCCCGAGCGGGGAGCGGGCCACGAGGCCCCCGCCGGCGATGAATGGGCGATTCGGGGTCGATGCATCCCCGCTTGGGCCGATCTGCCCCGACCGATGCCCCCGAGGACGAGAGGAAGGGGAGGGAGGGGATCGGAACAGACTGGAATGGAATGAGACGGAATGGAACGGAACGGAACGGAACGGAAAAGGATAGAACGGAATGGAATGGAATGGAACGGGATGGAACGAAATGGAACGGAATGGACTGGAACGGAATGGAATGGAACGGAATGGAATGGAGTGCGCAGCAAATGTCCAAGCGAACGGCTGCCAGAAAAACGCCGACCCTGTCGGCGTGTGGAAGAGGCTGTTCCGCGCCAGCCACAGCGAAATTGAGCAACGTTGTAATTGAGTCGAACCCCTTTCCTTTGATCCCTTCCCCGCTGGGGGGGGTCCTTGGGGGGGGGGGGTCCCGGGGGGGGGGTCCCGGCGGTCCCGGGGCAGATACGACTCCCCCCCGGCGGCTCGGGGGCCGAAAAAAGCTCCAAGACGCGGCACAAGTGCCCCAAGATGTCCCCAAGACGGGGCCCCGAATCGCCGAAGTATTTGGTCCAAGTCGCCAAAGTAACCTCTACACGGCTCAAAAGGTTTCCAAAACGCCCCAAGAGGCCTCCAAGAGGATCTCTAAGACGGCCAAAAGGGGCACAAAACGTATATGTCCCGTGGGTTTTTTGAAAGATTTCAGCATTCTTGCCTTGTCAGCTTCCCGAAGCTCCAAGACAGGCCAAGAGGCCTCCAAGACAGCCACAAGATGTCTCATGAGGCCTCCAAGAGAGCTCCACAACGACCCAAGAGGGCCCCAAGACCGCCCAAGAGGCCTCCAAGACAGCCGAGGAGGCCCCCAAGACGGCTCCAAGAGTGAGCCCAGACGGGGGACCCGACCGGATATTTCGATCCCCCGGCCTCAGAAGCTCCTCAGAAGCCCCCTAAGAGGCCCCAAGAGACCCCCAGGAAGCTCAAAGAGGCCCCCACGAGGCTCCCAAGCGGCTCCCAAGAGCTTCCCAAGAGGCCCCCCAACTACCCCCAAGAGGCCCCCGAGAGCGCTCATCGTCGTCGTCGTCATTCAGGGTCGGCGGCACCGGCCGTAAGGCCTTCGCAAGAAAGGGAAGTCAGTCACCTCGGGCAGGGTGTATCCTGCTCCTCACATTCCTTCTCCTCCCGGCGGCGGCAGGAGGGGGGGGGGGACAGGGGGCGACAGGGGGAAAGAGGGTCAACGCCCCTCTAACGGGGACTCCACTAACGGGTACTTTGACCAGTGACCCGGCGAACCCCACCCTCCCCGACGTGGGCAACGCTGCAATGCCAGAAAGAGACCCTAAGCTGCCAACTTTCGGCAACTTTCCAAAGTACCCGTTAGGGAGAACCCGTTACCGGCAGCTTTCCCAAGTACCCGTTAGTGAGTACCCGTTACGGTGCCGCTGCGAGGGGAGCAAACCAGCGGCACCGGTGCCAGGCGCATGGGCGTGTCCGTGGCCGTTTCGACAGACGTCGAGCTTTTCTTTGCCGGAGGCCCCGCGTCGTGGGGAGGGGGACTGCGGGAAGGGGGGCGGAGGGAGGGGGGGGAAGGGAGCAGCGAGAGAGGGGAGGGAGCAGAGGGAGATCCTCCCCCTCAGTCCTCCCGTCTCATCTGTGCTCGAGTCGGGCCTGTCCCTCGACAGGGGGAAGATTCGATTACGCTACCGAGGAACCCCACATACTTGACTTGAATATTGTGTGTTTGCTTAAATTTATAATATATGCGCAATTCTGCGTTCTCAGCCCTCGCCGCGAATGTTCACCTATGCGTCATCCAACGCCATATTGCTTGAACCTCCTCCCTCTTCCTAGCCTTCTATCCTCCGTCGAGGACAGATTCGAGCCAGCCAGCGGCCGCGGTGAGGGACCATCCCCCTGCGCACCCTCTATGGTGTCGAGAAAGTGCCACGCCGGCTATGCCCTGGACGACCGTCGTGCATAGCGGCCGCGGTGAGGGACCACCCCCTGCGCAGCCTCTATGGTGTCGAGAAAATGCCGTGCCTGCTATGCCCTGGACGACCGTCGTGCATAGCAGCCGCGGTGAGGGACCACCCTCTGCGCACCCCCTATGACGTCGAGAAAGTGCCACGCCAGCTATGCCTTGGACGACCGTCGTGCATAGCGGCCGCGCTGAGGGACCACCCTCTGCGCACCTCCTGTGGTGTCGAGAAAGTGCCACTCCTGCCACGATCTGCGAGCGTGTCACGGATAGAGGCCGCGCTGAGGGACCACCCTCTGCGCACCCCCTGTGGCGTCGAGAAAGTGCCACTCCTGCCACGATCTGCGAGCGTGTCACGGATAGAGGCCGCGCTGAGGGACCACCCTCTGCGCACCCCCTGTGGTGTCGAGAAAGTGCCACTCCTGCCACGATCTGCGAGCGTGTCACGGATAGAGGCCGCGCTGAGGGACCACCCTCTGCGCACCCCCTGTGGTGTCGAGAAAGTGCCACTCCTGCCACGATCTGCGAGCGTGTCACGGATAGAGGCCGCGCTGACGGACCACCCTCTGCGCACCCCCCACCCTCTGTGTGGTGTCGAGAAAGTGCCACTCCTGCCACGATCTGCGAGCGTGTCACGGATAGAGGCCGCGCTGAGGGACCACCCTCTGCGCACCCCCTGTGGCGTCGAGAAAGTGCCACTCCTGCCACGATCTGCGAGCGTGTCACGGATAGAGGCCGCGCTGAGGGACCACCCTCTGCGCACCCCCTGTGGTGTCGAGAAAGTGCCACTCCTGCCACGATCTGCGAGCGTGTCACGGATAGAGGCCGCGCTGAGGGACCACCCTCTGCGCACCCCCTGTGGCGTCGAGAAAGTGCCACTCCTGCCACGATCTGCGAGCGTGTCACGGATAGAGGCCGCGCTGAGGGACCACCCTCTGCGCACCCCCTGTGGCGTCGAGAAAATGCCACTCCTGCCACGATCTGCGAGCGTGTCACGGATAGAGGCCGCGCTGAGGGACCACCCTCTGCGCACCCCCTGTGGCGTCGAGAAAGTGCCACTCCTGCCACGATCTGCGAGCGTGTCACGGATAGAGGCCGCGCTGAGGGACCACCCTCTGCGCACCCCCTGTGGTGTCGAGAAAGTGCCACTCCTGCCACGATCTGCGAGCGTGTCACGGATAGAGGCCGCGCTGAGGGACCACCCTCTGCGCACCCCCTGTGGCGTCGAGAAGTGCCACTTCCTGCCACGATCTGCGAGCGTGTCACGGATAGGCCGCGCTGAGGGCCACCCTCTGCGCACCCCCTGTGGTGTCGAGAAAGTGCCACTCCTGCCACGATCTGCGAGCGTGTCACGGATAGAGGCCGCGCTGAGGGACCACCCTCTGCGCACCCCCTGTGGTCGTCGAGAAAGTGCCACTCCTGCCACGATCTGCGAGCGTGTCACGGATAGAGGCCGCGCTGAGGGACCACCCTCTGCGCACCCCCTGTGGTGTCGAGAAAGTGCCACTCCTGCCACGATCTGCGAGCGTGTCACGGATAGAGGCCGCGCTGAGGGACCACCCTCTGCGCACCCCCTGTGGTGTCGAGAAAGTGCCACTCCTGCCACGATCTGCGAGCGTGTCACGGATAGAGGCCGCGCTGAGGGACCACCCTCTGCGCACCCCCTGTGGTGTCGAGAAAGTGCCACTTCCTGCCACGATCTGCGAGCGTGTCACGGATAGAGGCCGCGCTGAGGGACCACCCTCTGCGCACCCCTTGTGGTGTCGAGAAAGTGCCACTCCTGCCACGATCTGCGAGCGTGTCACGGAGAGGCCGCGCTGAGGGACCACCCTCTGCGCACCCCCTGTGGTTCGAGAAAGTGCCACTCCTGCCACGATCTGCGAGCGTGTCACGGATAGAGGCCGCGCTGAGGGACCACCCTCTGCGCACCCCGCTGTCTGCGTGTGGTGTCGAGAAAGTGCCACTCCTGCCACGATCTGCGAGCGTGTCACGGATAGAGGCCGCGCTGAGGGACCACCCTCTGCGCACCCCCTGTGGTGTCGAGAAAGTGCCACTCCTGCCACGATCTGCGAGCGTGTCACGGATAGAGGCCGCGCTGAGGGACCACCCTCTGCGCACCCCCTGTGGTGTCGAGAAAGTGCCACTCCTGCCACGATCTGCGAGCGTGTCACGGATAGAGGCCGCGCTGAGGGACCACCCTCTGCGCACCCCTTGTGGTGTCGAGAAAGTGCCACTCCTGCCACGATCTGCGAGCGTGTCACGGATAGAGGCCGTGCTGAGGGACCACCCTTTGCGCACCCCCTGTGGCGTCGAGAAAGTCCCACTCCTGCCACGATCTGCGAGCGTGTCACGGATAGAGGCCGCGCTGAGGGACCACCCTCTGCGCACCCCCTGTGGTGTCGAGAAAGTGCCACTCCTGCCACGATCTGCGAGCGTGTCACGGATAGAGGCCGCGCTGAGGGACCACCCTCTGCGCACCCCCTGTGGTGTCGAGAAAGTGCCACTCCTGCCACGATCTGCGAGCGTGTCACGGATAGAGGCCGCGCTGAGGGACCACCCTCTGCGCACCCCCTGTGGTGTCGAGAAAGTGCCACTCCTGCCACGATCTGCGAGCGTGTCACGGATAGAGGCCGCGCTGAGGGACCACCCTCTGCGCACCCCCTGTGGTGTCGAGAAAGTGCCACTCCTGCCACGATCTGCGAGCGTGTCACGGATAGAGGCCGCGCTGAGGGACCACCCTCTGCGCACCCCCTGTGGTGTCGAGAAAGTGCCACTCCTGCCACGATCTGCGAGCGTGTCACGGATAGAGGCCGCGCTGAGGGACCACCCTCTGCGCACCCCCTGTGGTGTCGAGAAAGTGCCACGCCTGCCACGCCCTGCGAGCGTGTCACGGATAGAGGCCGCGCTGAGGGACCACCCTCTGCGCACCCCCACCCCCTGTGGCGTCGAAGGAATGCCCTGTGTGATATGCTGTGCTGTGCTGTGCTGTGCTGCTGTGCGGTGAGCTGTGCTGTGCCGTGCCGTGCCGTGCCGTGCTGTGCTGTGCTGTGCTGTGCGAGAAGGAGAAGGGGAGGGGGGAGGTGTGAGACGCGGGTGCGGCGCGGCAGGGAAGAAAACCAGAACCCCACGAAACATGTGGGGAAAAATTAGCAAAAAACAGTCTGGGGACTATGGTTTGAATGTGGTTTGACCATTTGGGGATAGTTTGACTAGTCGTAATTTGTCGTCCAAGATCCCCCTGTATGGGGGACATGCCCGACCTGAATATATGCTTGTCTCCCTCCCTCCCTCCCTCCCTCTCTCTCTCTCTCGTTCTCTCTCCCTCTATCCCTTTTTTTCTTTCTCTACAGTCGGGGCGTTGACCTAAGGAACCCTAAATAAGGAACGAAGCCCCTTGTTTTCCATAAGTTAAACTTCGATTTCCTATCGGAAACATAAGGGAAACCTGAGGCAAGCTGTGAAACACTCAAGGAACGCGGAGCCCCTCCCCAACGAAAAGGGTTCCTTCGTCAGGGCCCCGACTGTATCTCTCTCTCCCTCTCTCTCTCGCATTCTCTCCTCCACACTTCCATCCTCCCGGAGGGGCTGCGCGGGCGATGGCAAGTCCCAGCCAGGGCACGTCTGCGAAGGCTGCGCAGCGCCGAGGGGCGGCTCAACCTCTCCCTCTTCCTCCTCCTCCTTCTCCTCCTCCTCCCCTCCTCCTTCTCCTCCTCCTCCTCCTAATCATCCTAATCCTCCTCCTCCTCCTCCTAATCCTCCTCCTCCTCCTCCTCCTCCTCCTCAGCATCACGATCATCGTCATCTTCATCGTCATCATCATCATCATCATCATCATCATCATCATCATCATCATCATCATCATCATCATCATCATCATCAACAGCATGATCATCATCATCATCATCATCATCATCATCATCATCATCATCATCATCATCATCATCATCATCATCATGATCAGTATCATCATCAGCATCATCTGCAGCATAAGCATCAGCATCAGCGTCAGCAGCATCATCATCATCATCATCACCCTCACCCTCATCATCATCATCATCAGCATCATCATCATCATCATCATCATCATCATCATCATCATCATCATAATCATCATCATCGTCGTCATCATCAGCAGCACCATCATCAGCATCAGCATCATCACCATCATATTCATCAGCATCAGCATCATCATGATCATCATCATCATCATCATCAGCATCATCATCAGCAGCACCAGCATCGTCATCAGCATCATCCTCAGCATCATCGTCATCATCAGCATCAGCATCATCAACATCATCATAATCATCATCATCATCATCAGTAGCAGCCGCATCATCATGATCATCACCAGCATCAGCATCAGCATCATCAGCATCGGCATCCCGTTCGTCATCATCATTTTCATCATCATCAGCATCATCATCGTCATCGTTATCAGCAGTTTGATCGTCAGCATCAGCATCATCATCAAAATCACCATCATCATCATCACCATCATCACCAGCATCATCAACATCATCATCGAGAGCATCGTCATCCCCATCATCATCATCATCATCATCATCATCATCATCATCATCATCATCATCATCATCATCATCATCATCATCATCCTCGGCATCGTCGCCATCAGCATCATAATCAGCAGCAGCAACAACATCGTCAGCATCATCATCAGCTTATCACCATATGCATCCTAAACGTCCTCAACAAACGATCCTTAAAGATAACTCCTCCCGGTCGCGCCACGGAACTGTCTCACTACTGGTGATCCTGGGGCCTGGTAATTACATTAGCTGCACTGGTGTATGGGGGCGTGTTCAAAACGTAGCTCTCACATTAGCGCCGCGCACAATCGTGCTACAAATATTGATTAGGCCGTTTTGATGACAGAGCTCTCGCCTTGGCGCTGGGCACTTTCTTGGCCTTAAAAGCACGCATCAGCTGCAGGGATGGAGGTGGGTCGGTTCCTGAATGGGGCCCTTAGCGACGTGCAATTTCATCTTAAAAACTTGCCACAGCTAGTAGAATGGAGAGTGGAGGGCGGCTCATTTCCGAACTAGGTATACCGCCGTAGCGCAGGGCTTATTCGCCTTATAAGAGCTCGTTGCAGCTGCAAGGATGGACGGCGACTCCTTCAAACATGCGGTCTCCGAAACCAGGGCCGCACACTCGTCCGAAACGGGTGCAACAAGTAGCAGGATTAGAGGGCGGCCGGTTTTCCAAAGGAGGCGCTTGCTCGAGACTGCCCAAAATCCAAGGGCCCGAGGGCTGATCGTACGTCACAGCTGCACGGATGGAGGGCGGCGCTTGTTCGAAATAGGGCCATCTGACCACCTACCAGGCCACCCCAACCCAACCCGAGGATCAGGAGAAGGAGGAGGAGGAGGAGGAGAAGGAGGAGGATGAGGAGGAGGAGGAGGAGGGAGGAGGAGGAGGAGGATTTGACCCGAATTTCGGGTTGGGGGGGGGGTACGGGGGCCATCTAATTGTTCGATGTTCCCCGATCCCCCCCCCACTGGAAATGGAGGGCAAATTGAAGCCCTCGGGTTGGGTTGGGGTGGTTTGGTGGGTGGTGACTATCGCTCCGGGCTTCGACAGGCCAGAAGTGCAAGTCTGCGCACGCATGGGCGGATAGCGGCCCCTTTTCGAAACGGAGCTCTCGCCGAACACGCCGCTGTGTCCCCCTACAGGGGGATTTTCGCCGACAAATCACAAATACCCCCAAAATACTCCAAAAAGGTCGAAAAATACTAAAAAGGTCGAAAGATACTATTATTTTTCATCGAAAATCCCCCTGTAGGGGGACAGGCCCGACATAACGCTACTTTCTACAGCCAAGTATTATCGAATTCCTGATGGTTCGATGGAGGGATACAAAACGATCGTGTGTCAAAACGGGGCTCTGGCCTGCATGGCAGGCACAGGGCGTCGCGTCCTGCGGTCCACATGGGACACCTACCTGCAGGGATTTACAGTGGGACTTCGGACGGGAGTGTCTTGCGCATCGCTGACGCACCTGATTTGACTGTGGTCCTCCTGCTTCTCGTCCTTCTCCTCCTCCTCCACCTCCTACTCCCCATCATCATCATCATCATCATCATCATCATCATCATCATCATCATCATCATCATCATCATCATCATCATCATCATCATCATCATCATCATCATCATCATCATCATCATCATCATCATCATCTTCACCACCACGAGCGCGTTTCTTTATCATCGGCGATGGCGAGCATCATGGGGGGGGGCGGGGGGGGGGGAGACGTAACGCCCCCCCCGCGCCGTGCGGCTCCGGCGCCACAGCCGCGCCCGCGCGCACGACGACGATGAGCGACGAGCGACGAGCGACGAGCGACGAGGACGACGACGGCGCGAGCGGCATGTAGGTGGCGATCTGTCCCACAGCGCCTGTGTACACCACAGTGTTCGCGTGCACCACAACGCTTGTGTACACCACAGCGCCTGCGTACACCGCAACAGCCGTGTGCAACGCAGCGCCTGTGTACACCACGATGCTTGCGTGCACCAAAGCACCAGTGTACACCACAGCGAATGTGTACACCGCAGCAGCCATGTGCAACACAGCGCCTGTCTTCACCACAATGCTTACGTGCACCGCAGCGCCTGTGCAAACCACAGCGTCCGTCTACACCACAGCATCCGCGTGCAACGCAGCGCTGGTGTGCACCTGAGTGCCTGCGTGCACAGGACAGGTAGAAGGAGCATGTCGGTGAGGCTCTGCTGCGGACAGCTAAACGCCACGCCAGGGAAGTGCTGAGAATAGAATGCGACGTTTTTCCCTCCTCCCTCCTCCACCTCCGCCTCGTCCTCCTCCTCCTCCTCCTCCTCGTCCTCCTCCTCCTCCTCCTCCTCCTTTTCCTCCCTCACCCTTCCCCCCTGCCGTGTGGGTCGGCACTACAGCGCACGTGCGCGTCTCAGCGTGCACCGCAGAATGGTCCATACACTGGTGCCGTGCTAAGTGCACGCAGGCATTGTGGTGTACACTGGTGCTATGTTGCACACGGCTGATGTGGTGTACGCAGGCGCTGTGGTGTACACAAGCGCTGTGGTGCCAGCAGGCACTGTGGCACACACTGGCGCTGTGATGCACGCGGCTGCTGTGGTGTACATCGGCGGTGTGGTGTACACAGACGGTTTGGTGCACGCAGGCACTGTGGTGTACACAGGCGTTGTGGTGTAAATCGCCACCAACATGCTGCTGGTACCCGTCCTCGGCGACTCCTGAGCATTCCCAGACGCCGCCGGCGCGAGGCTCCCGCTGCGTCCGCGCGCACGACGGCGATGAGCGACGAGCGACGAGCGACGGGCGACGAGCGACAACGACGACGACGACGACGACGACGACGACGGCGACGACGGCGACGACGACGACGACTGCGGACAAGACTCCTATGCGTATTCCTATGTGAACACCTATGCGGATCACGATGCGCACGGCGGCAGTGCCCGGAACGCACTGGTGGGGGGAGCGTTACGTCATGGGGGGGGGGGCCTGGGAGCCATGACGCCCGTCATGCCCCAAGCAATAAAGAACGGGCTCCACCACCACCATCATCATCATCGTCATCACCACCATCATCGGGAGCATCATCCTCGTCGTTGTCACCACCACCATCATCATCATCATCATCATCATCATCATCATCATCATCATCATCATCATCATCATCATCATCATCATCATCAAAATCATCATCATCAGCATCAGCATCAGCATCAGCATCAACACCATCATCATCATCATCATCATCATCATCATCATCATCATCCTCATCCTCATCCTCATCCTCATCCTCATCCTCTTCATCACCGTCGCCATCATCGTCCTCATCCCCATCCTCCTCCTCCTCGGGTTTCGAAGACTGGTCGTGCAAGCGCAGTGCCAGCCTGGAAACCACACCTCCCCACGGTGCCTCAGGATTTCAAACTCACGTACCAATGCGCGAACAAGCCCATACAGATGTTTCGCGACATTGGTACGAAGGAACTGCAACACAAAGGAACTTCGCCAGCAACAGAACCCAAACAACCGAAAGCGAAACTTCCCCTAAGCATCCAAAGAGCTTGCGCACGGCCACGCCAAAGTAGACCGTGGAACGCGAATCCCGCGGACGCCCGCTAACGACGCGAACGAAAGCAAATAAAACTGCTGCAGTACTGAATTGGGGCTACTCGTGGAAGCCGAGGAAGCAGTCCAGCTTGCACAAAAGATGCGAACACAATCAAATTACTCGCCGCGGAGATCCCCATATGTGTATCGATTTGCCTGGACCTTTTCCGCTGCGAGTTTCTGGGTATGAGTGGGTCTGAGTACCAGAGATTGAAAGCGGGTGAGTCTCAGTGTGGGGGTGAGTCTGTGTATTAGCGAGTCTGGAGGTGCGTGATTCGATGTGTATGAGTATGAGTATGGCGAACCTTCGGGTCAGTGCATCTGAGTGTGAGTAGTCCGAGTGTTAGTGTAGGTATGAGTGTTTGTGTGTGGTCTGAGAGTGAGTGGTGTGAGCGTGATTGTAAATTTGAGTGGTCCGGCTGTATCTAAGTGTGAGCGGTCTGACTGTGAGTGTGACCCTGAGTCTGAGTGAATCTGAGTGTGAGCTTCGGCTCAGCATACCTGAGAGTGACAGAGTCTGAGTGTCAGAAGTCAGAGTGCGAGTCTGAGCGTGAGCGGGTCTGGGAATGAACGACCTGAGACAGAGCAGGCGGGAAGAAAGCAAAAAAGAAGAGGCATGTCAAACATACGGTTCAATAGGGCCCCACGTTAAAAACAGGACTCTAAGCTCAGGAGAGGGGCAATCTACAGGAACATACGTACAACACGCTTAGGATTCGAGTCCCAGGAGAGGGGCAGCCTACAAGTACATACGTAATACACGTAGGTTTCGAGCCCCAGGAGAGGGCAACATGTAGAAACATGCGTCACACAACAATCTGATTCGAGCCCCATGAGAGGGTCTACAAGGGCACACGTAGACACACATAGGATCCGAGCCCCCGGAGAAAAAAGCGACAGGACCATGCGTAAACCACACAGGATTGGCTGTAGCAGCACATGTAGAACACATCGGACTCGAGCCCCGGCAGGCCCCCCAGAGCCTCCCGGGACTTCCCGGTGCCTCCTGGTGCCTCCAGGGGCATCCTGGGGCATCCTGGGGGTTCCTGGGGCGGTTTCCTGGGGCCTCCTGGGGCCTCCTGGGGCCTCCTGGGCCCCCTCTGGAGTCTCCTCGTGTCTCCTGGTGTGTCCTGGGGCCTCCTGGGACATCTTTGGGGGCTCCTGGGGCCTCCTGGAGCCTCCTGGGGCCTCCTGGAGCCTCCTGGGGCCTCCTGGGGACTCCTTGGAGCCTCCTAGGCCCGCCTGGGGCTCCCTGTGGTTACACCGACACTAGCAAACCGCCTGAGACATCCTCGCAATATGGGCCCCTTGGGGAACATACGTAACACAGGTGGGATTCGAGACTCAAGAGAGGGGCATTATGTGTATGTACATATATAGATGTGTATATATATATATATATATATATATACATCTATTAGCATACGTGAACAACATGGGACTCGAGCCCCACGACATGGGCTATGTACAGCAACAGATGCAACACAATTAAGATTCGAGTCCCAGGGATGGGCAATCTATAAGAGCTTGCGTGAAGCGCTTGGGGTCCGAATCCAAGAAGAATGGCAATACATATATATATATATATATATATATATATATATGTGAACACTCGTACAACACTTTGGATTCAAGCCCCAGGGGAGGAACGATCTACAGAAACATACGTAAAACACATTGGATTCGATCCCAAGGAGAAGGGCAATACGTAGGACATAAAAAAACACTTCGAATTCGAGCCCTAAGAGACGGCATACCTACAGGAGCATGCGTAAGCCACCTAGGGTTCGAACCTCAGGAGAGGGGCAGAAGTGACCCGCAAAAGACCCCAAGATGCTCCCCCGAAGCACTGAAGACGCTCCAGGAGGCCCCCCAGGACAGCCAGCCAAAAGGTCCCCAAGACGCACCAAGATTACCCCGAGAAGCTGTCAAGAGACATCCCAAGAGACTCCGAGAGGCATCCAAGAGGCTTCTGGCCTTTCTGCTCCTCTCCAACTCCCCCTCCTCCTCCTCCTCCTCCTCCTCCTCCTCCTCCTCCTACACTACGACTACGACTACTA
>CAUYUJ010016088.1:55000-73124 GCA_963575745.1 Prorocentrum cordatum | reverse complement strand
GGGGGGGCGGCGCCGGGGCCGCCCCGCCGGCGCGCCGCGGCGGAGGCGCCGGCAGCCCTCTTGGCCTTCGCCCTGGCCCTCTCGCGAACGGCCTCCCTGCGGGCCGCCTTGGCGAGGGCTGCGTCCCGCCGGGCCCAGGGGCTGCCCGCGGGCACCTCTGACGGGGACGGACCCTGCAGGGAGAGATCGGCGGCCCGCTGCGCCCGCAACGCGGCCAGCGTCTTGCCCAGGTGCGTGAGCATGTTGGCGGACGGCGTGGCGCGGTAAGCCCACTGGTGCACCAGCGCGGCCTGCTCCACCGCCTGAGTCAGGGACGTGTTGACGCCGCGGTGGGAGCCGCCCCGCCGCAGGTTCCGCCAATGCCCGTCGACGGTCTGCGTGCCCCCTACGCGCCACGTCCACTCACGGCCGCCCCACTGCCCCGCGCGCGGGTCCACCTCCTCGACAGCCGACACGTCGTCTGGGTGGACGTGGACGAGTCGCATGGCGGTGAACTCCCGCTCCACGCGCCCCGCCACCTTGCGCGAGTGGCACACGGAAGTGTGGCAGAGGCGCAGATGGCGGTACTTCGCCGCCCACTCCTCCCGGCGGTCCCGCCAGTCCCGCCGCTCCGCCGCGCACCGCGCCAAGCACTCCCGGAAGGTCTCCCGCCTCCACTCCCCGGGACAGAGGTTGGCGGCCCCCACGACGTCCTCCTCGGAAGCCGGAAGCGGCGCGTCGTGCGCCGTCCGCCAATCCAGGTTCCGGTACGCCTTCGCGCCGTCAGTGTGCACCATGGTCCCAGGGCGCAGCAGGGGCGGGCCGCCGGACTTCGGCCAGAGGATGAAGTCGTGGAGCTCCTCGTGCGAGAGAGCCCCGCCACCTCCCTGGCCCTGGCCCGAGGCGTACCTGGGGGGGAGCGCCATCAGGACCAACTTGCCGCCGTGGCGCTCGTGGGCCGCGATGTACCGGTGCCACTCGCGGCCCCATGTGCCATCGGCGCCCTCGGCCCAGCGGGCGCGGAAGCAGACCTCGTCGATCTCGACCTCCGCGCCCGGCCCGCCCAGCTGCTCGGGGCAGTTTTGCCAGAGCTGGTACTCGGCAACGGTGGCCCGGGCGCCCTGGACCCAGCCCTCCACAAGGCGCTTGTGGTCGAGCCAGCAGTCCAGAGCCAGCTCCTCCGTCGACGGCTCCAAGCTCTTGGACCACCGGCAGTAGAGCGACGCGTTCTGGCGCAGGGAATACTTCCCGCACCAGATCTCGGCGTCCAGCCCAACGGCGCGCTTGCCCCCGCAACGCCCGCACCGGTAGTACGCCGTCTCCTTCCGCACGGCGACCTCGCGCCCCCCGATGCGCACGGCCTGCGGCCCTCTGCGCAGCGCGGCCCTCTGCCCCGCGCCCCTCTGGGCTGAACGGGCCGCGTGCTCGCTCTCCAAGACGCGCACGTCCTGCGCGGCGCCCGGCGCGCCACAACCCGGCGCATCGCACGCGGCCCTCTGCGGGGGGATGCCGCAGTCCTCCAGGACGGCCACGACGTCCCGGCCGTCGACCATGTCCGAGAGGACCTGCGCGCAGAGGGGGCGGCCAGCCTTCCCCGCCCGTGCCAAATGCCCGTGGCGCACTCGGCCCGCGGCCGTCGGCCCGCCGTACGGCACTTTGGCCGCGCACGGGCGCATGAGCCGGCGGGGTCCGATGGACGCGCGGGCGCGCGCCACCGCGTCCCGCCGCGGCTCGGGCACATCCGCGTCTGCCGCGTCCAGCAACGCCACCACCTCGAAGGGGATGGCGTCGTCTGGGTGGGGAGCGGCGGGCTCCTCCGCGTCCTCCATCCAGCCCTTCGGCCTCGTCCCCCACGGGCGCCACCCGCCGCTTGCGGCCCCCCCGCCAGCCGCCCTGGCCGCCTCGACGAGGCAATTGCAACTCGGCGGCGGCCTCCGCCCACGCGCTGGCAAGGTCCGCCATGGCGTCGTCGCCGCTACCGTCGCCGTCGGGGCTGGCCGCCGCTTCCCCCGCCGCTGCCTCCTCGCGAGCGGTCGGGCCGAACTCGACGCCCGAGTCCTCGACGGCGGCGCCCCCGCCCGCCGGCCGCTCCACAGGCCTCCGCCCGCTCGCAGCCCCGCGGGCTCGACACTTCTCGGCGCGGCGGACGCCGCGGCCGAGCAGCCCCTGATGCGGCGGGCCAGGAGCCGCCTGGCCCTTGGCCCTGGCCTTGGCCTCGCCCTGGCTCTTGGCCGTGGCCTTCCCCTTGGCCTTCGCCTTGGCTTTGCCCTTCGGCGCCGCCGCGCTCGGCGGCGCTGCGTCCGGGTCGTCCGAGGAGCTGAAGTCGCCGAAGAGGTCAGCCATCGGATCGGCCTCCGCCCCGGCGGCGGCCGCCGCCGCCACGTCCACGGCCGACGGCCGGCCCTCCAGGTCATCCGCCGCCTCGTCCTCCGTGCTTGCTTGGGGCGTGGGGTCCTCGGCCATGTCGATGGCCTCCTGCACCGCCAGCGGCAGCAACGGGCTGTCGCTGTCGCTGGCCACGGGCGCGGCGCCGGGCGGCGCGGCGGCGGCAGCACCCGCGGCGGCGGCCGCGCAACTGTGGCACATCAGCGCCCCGCAGGGCTCGCAGTGCTGCAGCCAGCCGCCCTTGGCCCTCTCGTGGCACTTGCCGCAGGTCTCCCGGGCGAGGGTCCGCACGGCGCGGAGCGGGCGTCGGCATCCCGGGCAAGCCAGCGAGGCCCCCGAGGCCGCTGAACTCTCCCGAGCGCGCTGGTGGCCAGACATGAGGGCCAAGAGCACAGCTTGCGAGATCACCGAGAGCGCAAGTGGGAAGAGGCCCCCCCACTGCGCGAACCCTGAGCCAAAATGGGCACGGCAAAGCGACGGTGATGGCGATCGTCAAGACGGCTGTGCGATGCAAAGGATCGCGCAGCATCGCCCAGCAGTTTTACGCAGCGCAAAGGAATGCAGGGCAATCACGACAACTACTACTACTAGAGGCCAGGGTCTTCCAGGGCTCGGGGCGCCTGGGCGCTCCCACGGCCCCCAGGGCCCCAGGCGCCAGGGCCTCGCTGCCCCCGCGGCTTCCCAAAGAATCTGGGGCCGAAGCTGCTAGAACCCTCGGAGCCTTCAAGGACCTTGAGGCATGCTGTGCACGGGGCGTCCTTGGCCCCTTGCAGCAGGCTTTCCTGGGCTCCTCACACGAGGCCATGGTCGGCCCTATCCACAGGCCTTGGCGGGGCCCATGCAAAAAAAACAAAAAAAATAAAAGAAAAAAAAAAAAAAACGGAAATAAAAACAGAAAAAAAAAAAGAAAAAAGAAAAAAAAATAAAAAAAAAAAAAAAAAGAAAGAAAAAAAAGAAAAGAAGAAAAAAAAAAAAAAAAAAAAAAAAAAAAAAAAAAGAAAAACCAAAAAGAAAAAAAAGTCGAAAAAAAAAAAAAAAAAGAAAAAAGCGAAAAAGAGGATGACGGCTCCATGTTCACAGGTGGCCCTATTGGGCTGGCCCCTTGCAGGAGCCCCCGCCGGGTTCTTCCCAGCAACGAAAACATGTCAGGGCTCATTCCAGAAGGCGTTACTTGGCAACGTGCAGGGCGCCCCATTGGGCCCCGCGCAGACGGGGGGCGGGGGGGGGGGAGCGGAGACGACAGCGTGGGGACAACTCTTTTTTTTGCGCGCTGTCAAGCCTTTCCCGGGGAGCGCCGGGCGCATCGGCGGGGCCGCGCAGTGAATCGGCATTTGTACTTGAGGGGTGCGCGCAGCCTAGACGCTGAAAGGAGGAACGCGTTGGATTCGGAAGGGGCTCGATGTTCCAGTCGTCCTTCCGCGGTTGTTCCTCTGGCCCATCTCGGTCGCCCAGGCTTTTCTGGAAGCCACAGAGGGGTTCCGCTCAACATCGTTGCGCGTGAGGAGGGGGATGAGGAGGAGGAGGAGGAGGAGGAAGAGGAATGCGAGGAACAGGGGAAGCAGGAGGCCAAGGAGGAGGAGGAGGATGACGATGAGGAGGCGGAGGAAAAGGAGGAGGTGGAGGAGGAGGAGGAGGAGCAGGAAAAGGATGAGGAAAAGGAAGGGGAACAGGAGGAAAGGGGGGAAACGGGAGGCGGAGCAGGAGGAGGAGGAGGGCGAGGAGGAAGAGGCGGTGGAGGAGCGAGAGGTAGAGGAGGAAGATGATATTCGGAGCAGGAGGAGGAGGAGGAGGAGGAGGAGGAGGAGGAGCAGGAGCAGGAGCAGGAGCAGAAGCAGGAGCAGGAGCAGGAGCAGGAATATGAATGCGAGGAAAAGGAGGAAGCAGGAGGCGGAGGGGGAGGAGGAGGCGGAGGAGGAGGAGGAGGGGGAGGGGGACAAGCTAGGTGGGCTCGCGTCATATCTGACGTCCAACCCCTCCCTCCCATCCCTTACCATGGCGCTGATTTTCTCTATCCGCGGACGCTTGTCGTGGCGGACCTGTGGCTCCGCGCGCGCGTGCGTGGTGGGTGGTGGTGCGCGCGCGTGCGGGCGGGCGTGCGTGTGTGCGTGGTTGTGGTGGTGCTGGTGCTGGTGCTGGTGCTGGTGCTTGTGCTCGTGCTGGTGGTGGTGCTGGTGCTGGTGGTGGTGGTGGTGGTGGCGGTGGTGCGGCGCGGTGGTGGCGGGCGGATGGGCGCGGGAGAAAGGGGCCCGCGCTGGGGCGAGAGCGCCATCCTGAACGACGGAGGCCAAACACACGGGCCTGCGAGCCTTCGCGCAGCCCCAGGCGAGGGGCGCCCGCAGCAGCGGTGCCCCCAGCAGCGCTGCCCCCAGCCATCCCGGGCTGGCTCGCACGGGCGCGCCTTCTGTGGAGGCAGGGGTCGCCTCCACAGGGGCCAGGGCCACAAAATGAACGATATCGGCGGGGCGATCTGATCTTCTCGACTGCATGGCCTGACCGATAAGGCGTTAGGACAGAATCTGCACTTCGCAGGTTCAAATCCCAGTAGTACTTCTTGCAGGTCTCAGTTGGAAAAACATATATTCGGAAAATTTTTCTGGCCCCTTGAGCTAATCTCCTTGAAAAACTGCGGGCATTTTTTTGTCTGCCCGCACTTCGAAGGGGGGCGGGCATTTTTTTTCCGGCCCGCAGAGCTAATCTCGTTGAAAAACTGCGGGCAGTTTTTTTCCTGCCCGCATTTCGATTGCCCAGAGGTGGCAGGGGGGCGCGGGCACTTTTTTTCCGGCCCGCAGAGCTAATCTCCTTGAAAATTGCGGGCATTTTTTTTTCGCGCCCGCAGTTCGATTGCCCCGAGGGGAAACTGTCGAGGGGATTGGGGCGTCTGCGCCCCTGTAGCCTCCATAGAGCCAAGGCCTTGGCGGATTTGAGGCTTGCGAGGAGGCCCTGGGACGATGGCGCCAGGGCGCTTAGGGCCTCATGGCCTTCACTCCTGGGAATTTGCCGGGAGCCTGTTTCTCGGAATCTGCTGGTAATGTAGTGAAATGACACAATTCAGTGGAATGGAGCAGGCGAAGTATGCCCAACCCTCCCAAGTAGAATAATGTTAATGTAGTGAAATGGGGCATCCATGTTCTCACAATCTGACCTTCCTGGGTTCAATTCCTGGTGGGGCCTATGAAGGGACGTGCCCAGCCATGCCATTATCATTGCGGGGGAAATCACTGTAGAAAGGATTCTGTGCAAGTAAGGCCGTTTACATGTATTTAGAGCTTTGCATACTCAGGAATTCTGAAATTTAGAATTGCCATCGCCCCCATTGCGAAAGCCACCGCCACCGCTGCCGCCGCGGCCGCCAAGCCAACCCTGCCGCTGCCTCTGGCATTGCCAACCAGGCCCACCACCGCCGCTGCTGCTGCGCCGACAGCCACCACCCCCCCACCCCCACCCCAGCGCGACCCAGCCATCCACCGCCACTATCCAGCAAGCAAGCAAACGCGCCTGCCCCAGGCACGCCGCAGCCAATACCATCACCGCGGCCACCGCCCCCCCCCCCTCCCGCCCCCCGCCCAGCATTGCCCCACCACTATCGCTGTCCCCGCCGCTGCTGTTGCCGCCCCCACCAAAGGCACCGCCGCCCACACCGCGATCGCTCCCACTGCCACTGGCTGCCCAGCCGCCACCACCTCGGCCGCCGCTTGTTTGAAGCACCCAGCGCCGCGGCTCCCAGTACCTTTTCAGCCCCCACAGCGGCCGCGCTCGCCGCAGCCGCTGTTGTCGCCACTGCCACCGCCCATGCAAAGCCATTACCAACACTGCGGCGACCACAGCCGCCCCCCCCCCCCTCACGGCTGCGCTCACCGTTGCCGCCGCACTGCCACCGCGCACACCACCGCTACCCCCGCCACCGCTGCCGCCGCGGCCGCCAACCCTGCCGCTGCCTCTGGCATTTCCAACCGGGCCCACCACCGCCGCCGCTGCTGCGCCGACAGCCACCACCCCCCGCCGCACCCCCACCCCCCCCCAGCGCGACCCAGCCCCGCCGCCACTATCCAGCAAGCAAGCAAACGCGCCTGCCCCAGGCACGCCGCAGCCAATACCATCACCGCGGCCACCGCCCCCCCCGGCCCCCGCCCAGCATTGCCCCACCACTGTCGCTGTCCCCACCGCTGCTGTTGCCGCCGTTGCCGCCGCACTGCCACCGCGCACGCCACCGCTACCCCCGCCACCACCACCACCACAACGACGACGACGACCACCACCACCACTACTAGAATAGGGGACGTGCCATAGAATAGGGCAATTATATGCCCTCCTTCCCCTGTATGTGCCGAATTGTAGTAAAATGGAGAATATCCCTTCCCACAATCTGAGCTTCTTGGGTTCAATTCCTAATGGTGCCTTTGGGGCCTGCTTGGGGGTAGGGTTTCCAGCGAGCTGCGGATTGCCCGTGCACCTCCCACCCCCTGGGGGAAACCGGAGCTTCGTGGGGGCTGCTGGCTCTGGTGGGGCGGGGCCTGCAGGGGCTGGGCGCGGCCCTGAGGCAGGCGCGGGGCCACGCATCTGGAAGCGGAAGCGGGGGCAACGCAAACAAAAGACAAAAAACCATCGAACAGCCGGGCTTGTAAGACCACGCAAAAGAGCAAACCAAAACGTCGACCTCCCGGCCTTGTAAGACCACGCCCGGCATAAGAAAGCCCGCCGCAGGCGCCAACACAAATGAATTGATGAATTGGGTTGGGTGGATTTGATTGGATGGGACAATATGGGTTGGATAAAACAAACGCAGAAACAAATGAGTTGATGGATTGGGTTGGGTGGATTGGATTGGGTGGGATAAGATAAGATGGGGCAGTATGGGTTTATAACATAAGATTGATTGGATTGGACAAGATGGATTTGATCAAATAAGCTGGATTGGATAAGAAAACCCGCCGCAAACGCCGAAAAATATGAATTATGAAAAGAGCGACATACGTTAGCGCCGGGACGCCCGGGACACCGCCCGGCCCATCTGGGACACCTCCCGGCCACCAGCGGACGGGAAACGGACTTTCGTTCCCACTGACACCCGGGACGCCCGGGACACCGCCCGGCCCAACTGGGACACCCCCAGCCACCGGCGGACGGGAAACGGGTTTTTGCTCATATTTCGGCCTGGGATCACGCGCAGCTTCGCCTCGCCGGCACGACACGAACACGAAACCAAAACCGATTTCCCTTTGGGGGGTCTCTGTTTCACTACGATCTCTCTCTGTCTCTCTCTGTCTCTCTCTGTCTCTCTCTCTCTCTCTCTCTCTCTCTCTCTCTCTCTCTCTCTCTATATATATATATACACCTACATGTGATAGAACGGATTTTCGACATTTTATGTGCCCTCTGCTTGGATGTTTCTTTGAACCACGGAAAAACTGCAGGGCGAAGATTGAAACAATGATAACACAAAAGAAGCGTGAGAGATCACCACTGCATTGATAATCGATGTCGTTTATATTAAATGCTCGAACTATGGTTCGCATCCACGCCCGATAGGCCCCCAACAGCCAAATAATTATATAAGATGATGATGACATCGAACGACAGCTTGTGTGTGCTATTTTTTTTTTGTTGCGCGCCGACCGTCCCACCGCCAATAACAAAATGTTCAATAGAAAACAAATATCTCAATCACCACCTTGGCCCGTTCCAGTCAAAATCAACGTCCCAATAACCACCCAAAGGAAATCTGGTGCCTAACAATATTATCTTCGAGGTTTGCTGTACGAACATGTTTTCGATATGGCAAACGGCCGTTTTTCTCTCAACTTCGCTTGCCGTCCCGTAAACACGCGGGAATTATCTCCTTATTTCATTTCGAGATTGGTTCTGGCAATGCCTTGATTCTAGCGGCAATGCGGTTGAAAAGAACATGTCGTTCCAGTTAGTTGTTTCGTGTTTGCACCCAGCGGGAAGCTTGGCCACAATGCCATAGTAACAATGCGATTTCCACCATATGTTCAATTCGTATAGATGCAACTTACTTTCCTATATTTTTTGTGTCGTTTTCACCGACAGCAATAAACATACATTCGTCGTTAAATATGTTTTCCATCCATAGACATCGCAACAACTATTCAATTAACTTTCGAACGTTCGCGTATCGATCCCAATCACCGATTCATTTCCACATAATTAGTTTTCAACGCAAACAATGAGAATACCGATGTGAAACAAATCTGGCAAACGTAGGAGGAAGTATTACTACCGGACATCATCCCCTCTCCTCGTTATTTTCCCTTTCTTCCTCTTCCAAGTCCCCCTCCTGTTTCACCTCCTCTTCTTCTTCGTCCTCCTTCCCCTCTCCCATTTCCTTCTCTTCAGAAGGGGGCTTGGTCATATTGAAATTATTGAAATTGATAGAATCGGTTGCTGAAGCAATCTTTGTCATTGATGACGTAGGTGGTCCCGATTACTGAATTGTCTTATGAGACTGAAGCAAGTGCGCCCGGTTACTGAAATAATTGCTGTTGTCGCTGAAACCAGAAAGCCCGGTTACTGAAACCGGTGGGATTTCTAATTATTACTGAATGGGGTGGACCCGATTACTGAAACTTTTGTGAAATGGGTGGGCTTGGAAACTGAGCATGGTTTTTGAAACGCTTGTGTTTGTTATTGAAACGACTTGGCCCAGTTATTGGAGAGAGCGTGATCCACCGCCGCTTTACTGTGGAAAATTGCCAACCTTTTCCTCCGGAACCCGGGGGTCGCCCCCCCCCCCCCCTCCGAAAATCCCCCCCCCCTGCTGGAACCCCTCCCCACCCCCCCCCTCCACCGGCAAAACCCCCCCCTCCCCTAACCCTCCCCCCCCCCCCCCTCCCGCCTCGAAAACCCGAGGGGGTCACTACCGTTCGAACCCCTCCCCCCCCCCCCCCCCCCCCCCCCTCCGGATCCGGAAAACCGGGGGGGGTCACTACCGGTTCGAACCCCCCCCCCCCCCCCCGCCCCCCCCCCCTACTCACCGCCAGCAAACGACTCCCGGTCCCCACCACCGTCCGCATCACATCCCCACTGGTGTTCCCAGCACCACTGTCCTCACCACCGCTGTCCCCACTGGTTCCACCACCGCCCCTACTGTCCCCACCAGTGGCCCCACCACTGTCGCACTGTCCCCGCTGTCCCCAGAACTGTTCCCACCACGGTTCCACTCTCCCCACTGTCTCCACGGCCCCAACCACTGCCCGACTATCCCCACTGTCCCCACTGTCCCACTGACTCCTCCGCTGTCCCACTGAGCTGTCCCACTGTTCCCACCACTGTCCCCACTGTCCCCACCACTGTCCCCACTGTACCTCTGTCCCATTGTCCCACCGCCGTCCTCGCCACCGCCTTCACCACTGTCCCCACCACCATTGTACCCTCCACTGTCCCACTGTTTCCACCTCATTCCCATTGTCCCCACACCACTGTCCCCACCACCACCGTCACCACCACTGTCCACTGTCCCCCCCTGTTCCCACCATTGTCCCCACCACTGTCCCCACCACTACCGTCCCCACCACTGTCCCACTGTCCCACTGTCCCCACCACTGTCCCGCTATCCCCTCACCACTGTCCCCACCAACACCGTCCCCACCACTCTCCGCACCCCCACTCGGTTTTTCGAGGGGGGGGGGGTTCGAACCGGTAGTGACCCCCCCCGGTTTTCCGGATCCGGAAGGGGGGGGGGGGGAGGGGTTCGAACCGGTAGTGACCCCCCCCCCCCTTTTCATGATGAGCAGGGGGGGGGGGGGGGGGGAGGGGTTCGAACCGTAGTGACCCCCCCCGGTTTTCCGGAGGGGGGGGGGGGGGGGGGGGGGGGGGGGGGTTCGAACCGGTAGTGACCCCCCCCGGTTTTCCGCCAGCAGCGGTAGAACACGCTCTTTCAGTTATTGAAACACTTAGGCTTTATACTGAAACGGGTCGGCCCGTTTACTGAAACACTGAGGTTTGTTACTGAAGCGATTGGGCCTCTTACTGAAACGCTTTTCGGTTACTGAAGCGCTTGCTTGTTACTGAAAAGGTTGCTGTTCCGTTCTTCCGAGGTGGGGAGTGACATGGATGCCCCTTTCTTTGTTGACCGATCGCTTCCAAAATGACGCCCTCCAAGGGCCCGAAGAAAGCAGAAAGAGGCTCCAAGAAGACAATTCGAGATGGCCATGGAACTTCACAATAATAATATCAACGGCGACAACGACGGATATAACGGCAACGATAACGGCGAAAACGATATTGATTATGATCACAACGACAGCGATTGCCGTTGGGCTGTGGGCGGATGGGATTACAGAATTCGACCACTACCGCCAAACATGCTTACTGGGCTAGCTCGGCCGACGTACTCCAACAACTCAACGCCAAATCCTAACACATGGCTAGAAACATCGTATACGGATTGACTACGCTCAGGGCTGGGGGGGCTCGGTGGTCCTGAGTGTCTGGTTGCAGCGGAAGAAGCAGGCCGTTAATGTGACGCCGTTGGGTGGCCAGTCCGTCTGCGCGGACTGCCTTGGCCGCGGGAGCACGCCCGCCTGCTCCAGAACCCGCAAATCTGGTACTTGGCGAGTGGCCGCACGGGTGGCAGTACCACGTTTCCAACGCGTTGGAACAAGAAATCCATGAAGGATTCAGCCGGCAACTTGCGTCATCTGGTGCTCGGGCACATGAGGCTTGCCCTGGGAAGGCCAGACTACAATCTGCTATGGGCCGCTGTGGTCGAGGATGATTGTGGCATCCACCACTGACGGCTTGAGATTCACCAACTCTGACTTGCAGTGTGCAGTGCGACGACGGCTCGGGACTGCAATGCTGTTTGATGGGCCTGATCCCCATGGGCACGCCTTACTTGCGTCGGGGGACGGCGGCAGATTGCAGACCAAACACAAGCAAGTGGTGGCAGCGCGGAGGCAGGTATTCGTGGGAGCAGGTGGAACGGTACCTGACCGAAACGTGGAACGACAACTACGCCACACTAACATCCCAGTATGGTTGGACCTTGTGGTCACATGACTCAACGTGGCACAGGGCCTACTACTGTTTTGCGATGCCACGGTCCTATCTCCTATCTCTGCCGATGATCGAACTCGACCTGGCACCAGCAATACAGGTGGGCGATTGCTGCAATTGGCGGAGAAGGAAAATAATGCAATCTAGTCAAAAGTGACACGGACTAGGGTCACTACAATGCTTGGGAACGGAAGTGTATGGCAGATGGGGCCACCAAGCCGCCCTACTGGTCCCCAAACTCGCCATGGAACGAAGACGCACACTACGCCCCTGTGTACGTCGAGGTGCCGCACTCGGCCTTGGGGCATCTGAGGAATTGCGGTTCAACGTGCAGTAGTGGCTGGTGTTTTGAATCCGCATGGGAATCTCCCACAAACGCCACTGGAGACAGCGCCTTGGTTGAGGGAGCTAGAAGTGGTGTAACTCTTGCTCCTGCTCCTTCCTCCTCCTCCTCCTCCTCCTCCTCCTCCTCCTCCGTTGGCTCTGCTTACCAGAGGGTGTTCGGCGCTCTTCGCTCTCTCTTTTTTTGGGGCGCCTCGGTAGCCCGTTTGGTGTCCGATGCAGTGGCCCTCGAGGGGGAAAAAAAGAAGGTGGGTGAGAGGAATAAGGAAGAGAAGAAAGAGGCACAATAATCCATTGGCGTCATTTTCTTCCTTTCATGCCAATCCATTTTTCCAATGGCCAAGAGGACACCAGGTCACCGAATCACCGGATCCACTGGCCCGATCACCAGATCAGCCGGATCAGCTGACCACGACGCCTGGTCACCAAGTCACTGGGTCAGCCAGCCAGATCAGCCGGATCACCCGATTGGCCGGATCACCGGGTCAGCTGGGCACAACACCAAGAAACCGATCACTAGATCAGCCGGATCAGCCGGATCAGCGGATCAGCTGGCCAGAACACCGGGTCACTGGATCACCAGGTCACCGGATCAGCTGGCCGGATCAGCAGGTCACTGTCGCGTGCGGTCTGTGATTCAATGTGTGCTGTCTGTGATTCGGCGCGTGCGGTCTGTGATTTAATGTGAGTTGTCTGTAATTCGTTGCGTGTGGTCTGTGATTCAATGTGTGTTGTCTGTGATTCGGCGCGCGCGGTCTGTGATTCAATGTGTGCTGTCTGTGATTCGGCGCGCGCGGTCTGTGATTCGGCGCGCGCGCTCTGTGATTCGGCGCGCGCGGTCTGTGATTCAATGTGTACTGTCTGTGATTCGGCGCGCGCGGTCTGTGATTCAATGTGTGCTGTCTGTGGTTCGGCGCGCGCGGTCTGTATATCAACGTTTGGTCTGTGATTCGGAACTCCCCAAATTTTGCAAGTCCCACACGCTACGCAATTCGCACGTGCCCCACAACTCCCACACGTCCTGCAAATCCCGCAAGTCCTGCAGGTCCCGTAAGTCCCACACGACCCACAGGTCCGACAACTCCAGCAAACTTCGTAGGCCACCCAGGTCCCACGAGTCGCCCCCCCAAGACCAAAAGGTCTCGTAAGTCCCACAAGCTCCACAAGTCTCGCAGGCCTCACAAGTCCCTCAAGTCCTAGAAGCCCTACAAATCTCACACGTCACACAAGTCATCCAAGTCGGACAAATCCCACCAGTCCTCTGGAAGTAGGTGGTTTAGGGCGGCTCCTCTTCCAACACCCTTTCTTCCCCTTTGGGGAGGCGGTTTACCCCTCCCCCTACCCCCTCCCCTGGACCTGGACGGGGCGCCCCGCGAGCGGTCACGGCGTCCAAAACGGCCTCGGCGAGGCAGCCAAAGGAAAATTCAGGACCCCCCCGTCTTTGATCGATCTCCTCCGAGATGGCCCCACGAGCGCTCCCAAGGCTCCCAAGGGTGCCCCAAAAGGGCCCCAAGAGGTGGCCAGGAGGCCCCCAGAGGCCCCCAAGAGGCCCCCAGGATGCCTCCAAGAGGCTCCCAAGAGACCCCCAAAAGGCCCCAAGAGGCCCCCCAAAGGCACCCAAGCCGCTCCAAGAGGCCTCGGCGAGAATGCCCAAATCATTGATTATACTAAGGTTTTGACCACATTTTGGCCTCCCGGGGAAGGGGGCACTGAGTAAGATGACTCCAAGAGCGCCTGGGAGAGCTCAAGATGACCTCCAAGATGGCTCAAGATACCCCAAGATGCCCCAAGATGGCTCCCACGATGCTCCAAGAGGCCCCAAGACCGCTTCAAGACGGCTCCAAGTTGCCAAAAAGCTCCCCCAGGAAGCCCCGAAGAGGCCAAAATCCTTCCAAAACCTTGCGACAATCAATGTTTTTGGCTTTCTCGACTTTTCGCTTCCGATGGCCATCCGAGGCCTCAAGATGGCTCCAAGATGGCCTAAGTGGGCTCCAAGGGCGCTCCCAAGGCTCCCAAGAGCGCTTCAGGAGGGCCCCAAGAGGCGCCCAGGAGGCCCCGTCGTTTGCTTGATGCTTGCCAAGTGTGTGCCATATGGTTGTCACGATGTGATTCGTTGATATACTTTATGCGCACATGAATGCCAAAAGTGTGACATTATTCAATGCAGTCGCCCTGGTCTTCTCACGGCGCTTCTAAAGCCGCACACTCATCAATGCTCGGTTTCTGGAACGTGTACCCATGCAACTTAAGAACATGCTTATCATGCCGCTCAACCCACGACCTTGCTTCCTCGTCGTAAAAACAATGATACGGAATGCGCTGGTTGCCTTGGAATCCATTATCCGCTGGCCCCCTCGAGAGCCACCAAGCTGCGCGGCTGAGATGTCCTGCAAACTGCGCCATTACAGGCTTTCAATTTCCAATGGTATAATTCCAATGTCTGTTTCCTATAATGTGCGTTTTACGGCCCGCGCGAAGGGGGGGGAAGGGGAAAGGGGGCGCGAAAACAATCCTGGCAACGGCCCCCGTCAGAAGTCCCCGGGGGGGCCCAGGACACCTCGGAACAGAGCAAACGCGTGCCCCCGTGGCCGTATCATCTCGTATCTACCACGACAGATTCACGTCCCAAAGGCCACAATCCCTGGCAAATCACATTCGATTCGCGCCCCCGAGGCCACGATCCCTTAGTAAATAATGAATCACACCACGCTCGCTCCTCGTGGCTTGCACCCGCGTCGCGCCCCCGGGGCCACGATCGTTTGTAAGTTGCGATGCGTTCGCGCTCCTGGGGCCACGATCTCGCGTACATCGCGCCAGATGCGTTTTCTTATTCGGCGTTTCGACATTGGGCGGAAGGAGGGGGGTCTGGCTCTGGACCTCTGCTTAGTGCGGCTGTTTGCAGGAGTGCGTCGTCCTATGAGGGAGAAGCTCCACCTGCTCGAGACAGGCGCCAAAAAGCAGCCAACATCTACTCCAAAGGGGGGCGGGGCGGGCGGGTTTGGGGGCCCGCGCCGATCGGCAAAACAATGAAGACACAAACTATCACATTTGCCTCCCCGAAAGCCACGGTGTCTCGAACCGCAATCTTCGTATGCACTGCGCTCGGCTCGCATCCCCGAGGCGACCATCCCTTGCAGACTACGCCAGTCTCGCGCCCCCGAGGCTACTATCCCTTGTAAATGATGTCGCCTGAAGTCGGCGCCCAGGCATCCGACGATAGCTCTGACATGCCCCGTTCTGATAGAGAGGGGGCCCGCGGCAGAAGGCGAAGTCCTTATGGATAACCCTTGTACCGTAGCATATTGAAATATCCCCAATTGATGCTTCCTGGCTGAAAGCATTCAAATTTTAGCAGACCTTGCTCAAGCGATGCATAGAAATCTTCTTGTCTGACAATTGCATCATATATGACAACGGGTTGTTTATCACCTTGCGTATCTGGATTCGCAGCAACCGCATCTTCGACGGACGAATTGAATAACATCATCCGCTCATATATCCGACCCATGCTGTAAACCCCACGGCCGCACCGACCGTCCATTTCCTCCAACACAAAGTGAAGCCACATCTTGAAGGAGGTCGCATTGTTGCTTCCGCTGAATATGCCTTGTATGCTGCGTTCCCTTGCTGTTTGCCCCAGGCAGGCGTAGGCATAAGGATCCTCTTCTCGGTGCATAACCATTTGCCAGTAAGACACGTAAAAATCAAATGGGTTCCTCACAGTACCCAGAATGAAGACGTCGCTTGGGGTCCTGCCACAGAATTTCGGATCACAAGAATTCTCCTTCTGGCCTAAATCCGCGGACCCTGTCGGCGCGTGACAGGGGCTGTTCCGTCGCCGTCGCCGTCGCTGCCGCCGTCGCGTCGCCGCCGCCATCGCGTCCCCTCCTTCCCCTGAGTCCGTCGCCGCGCCCCCCCCTTTCCTTTGGGCCCTCGTCCTGCAGCACGCCAGCCAAAGCGAAATACACACGCCCATCCACAGCGAAATTAAGCAACGTTGTCATTGAGTCGAAAGGACGCCCCTTCCCTTTGATCCCTTCCTCGCAGGAAGGGGGTGGTGGTGGGGGGCCCTGGGGGGGGTCCCGGGGGGTGGTCCCAGGGGTGGTCCCGGGTCAGAATACCACCCTGCCGGGGCCCATGGCCCGCCCTCTCCCTCCCATTTCCGTCGAAGGCCGAGGGCTCCAGGCTCGGCGGCACCGCCCATAGGGCCTTAGCAATATGCGATCTTGCCTTTTTCGGTGAGGCCATCCGCGAAGAAGGCATCCAGGGTATGACCGCCACACTTGCTGATATGGTACAATTCCAAATTCTTGATGTCGCGAATCGGCAGCACGTTGCCCCTCAAAATTTCGCAATTCGACCGTCCGTCCGCTTGCCTTGTCACGTTGAGCGAACTGAGGGGGGCGCGAGGATCGGCAAGATCGTTGTGGACAAATGACGAGCGGCTTCCACGCATCTCCAACAACTTCGACTGCAACTCCTCGTCTCGCGGATGCTGCTCCTCCGCCTGGACCGACAAGCCATGAAGAAGTGCAGGCCTGAACATAACAACACATGCAAGCAATAATCCTCTGACCATGTCAAGAGGGTGATTTGAACGTCGGTGTCAACGCCGCTTGGACTTGAACGTCGGTGATTTGTGCGTCGGTGACATGAACGTCGGTGATTTGAACCAATGGACCTAGCTACGCCGACACTGTTACGGACTTGTCGAGAAAGAAACATGCGGCAACAAGTGACGCCTTGCCCCTACCCGTATAGCTCAAGTGGGGGGGCAGGACACCGACTGGGTCTAAGAACCTACGAGCGTGCGCGAACGAAGCTAACCCCCACGGGTGAATCCTAACAACCCGCATCGATGGGCGGCGGCAATAGGCCTCGGAATTCGCCCCAAAGAACGGTGTCCAATCGGCTGGGGTTGTCCAAATAAGATTGACCTTCCTCCGTGGCGCAACCCGTGCCGATGCCAGAAACAACAACAAAGGTTGCCTCGAACTGGTGTTGCCGCGGACCTGCAAGTCTACATTGGCATCGTCTGTCAGCCATTCCATCTCGCGCAACGGGCCACAGAAAAGCGAAACAATCTCTGTCTGGCTGCAGCAAATGTGGGAGATCATCAAACCGCCTGCAAAACGACATCGAAATGAAGGGAACAGCCGTATCAACAACTAATACACCCAGTCCAAAAACAATGTGTTCGACGCGGAGCTGCCCACCTGCTCACATCAGGTCCAGCGTTTTCTTTGCTGAGTGCTTGAGGGTGGACGAAATCCAGGCGCGAAAGAGGCTGGGCACGAACGACTGAGGACGAAAGGGTCTGAACATGAGCCCGTCCGAATGAGAGCGGATCTTTCTACAATCGGCTATGTTTATGAGTGAGTCTGCGAGGTAATGCGTCCTAATATGGCTAAATCCGAATGTGACAGGGACTTAAGATGGATGAGTCTGAGCACGGTTGGATCAGCATGAACTGCTGAGTGCGAACGAATCTGAATTTGAAAATGTGCATATGACAATGAGCGGCATGATGCGGGTGAGTCTGAGCACGACACAATCTGATCATGCGTGTGTCCGAGTACGGATTGTTCTGAATGCGACTGAGTCTGAGTGTGAAGGAGTCCGGATATAAGTGGCTGGGGGTATGAGTGAACTTGAATGAGAACGCGAATCCATGGGAAGGACTGAGTGTGGGCGGCTGGGTAAGATTGGATGTATCCCAAATGGATCAGGTCTGCGCAGGAACGAACTTGAGTATGATTTGTCTAACGTGGCCAAATCTGGACGTTTGTTGGCCACTTTTGTGGCAACGTATGAGCTGGTCGGAGTCTGAATATGTTTGCGTGTGGGTATGAATGGGACGCGTTATGCGTATGGGTGCTAATGCGGCTGATAACGACCGGGTCTGACGATGACCGACCGGGTATGGCTGCGTCTGGGCGTACGTGAATATGCATATGTTCGGGTAGCCCTGACTATGAACAGCTATGTATGGGGTGGAACAGATGAGAATGGGTCTTGGTATATGTGAACCTGAGCCTGGGAGTGTTTCAAAAGGAGCGACTGGAAGTGTCTGAGTGCGAGTAATTCTGCATACGGCTGGGTGGGCCAGGGCGACTCTGCGTCGTATGAGAGGGTCCATATAAGAATGATACTGGGCACACATGAATGAAAAACTTTCGGACATCCCAACCATTTTGGAAGCCTCCAAGGCCTCCCTGGAGCCTCCTGAAGCCTTCTAGGTAACTATCACGGATTTGCCTGGTGCGCGTTACACCCTACTCTAGACAAGCGCGTTCCACTACTCGCAAAGTAGCTACTCTCAAATGGCCTGGACCCGCCGCAGGGGATTTACCATATATTACACAAGGGCAAACGTATGGTTTTTAAACGTTTGCGGGTAGGC
>CAUYUJ010016088.1:30000-32500 GCA_963575745.1 Prorocentrum cordatum | reverse complement strand
GCCGGGAGGCCCTCCTCCTCCTCCTCCTCCTCCTCCTCCCCTTCATTCTCCCTCCCCTCCTCTCTCCTCCCTCCTCCCTCCTCCCGCCACCTCGTCCTTCTTCCTCCCTACTTCCTCCTCCCTCCTCCCATCCTCTTCCCTCCGCCCTCCTCCCTCCGCCCGCATCCCTCCTTTTTCCTCCCGTCTCCCTCCTCCTCCTCCCCCTCCTCCTCCTCGTCATCCTCCTCCTTCTCCTCCTCCTCGCCCTCCTCCTCATCTTCTTTATTAGCCTTATCATTATTATTATGAACGTGTTTGATGCTGAGTATGCTTATTAGTTGTATCATCATTCTTCGTATAGTCTCAAGATCATAAGTATCGTCATGACTGCTATTATTACTATGCTTGTTTTTCCTGATATTAGTACTAGTAGTATGTGTTGCCATTATTATGTTTAGTATTCGTATTACGTTTCGTACGCTTCTTATTAGTAATATCAGTATGATGATCATCAATAGAAGCATGATTACTATGATTGTCATTCATATTATGATAGTTTTCTTATTCTTCGTATGAGTCTTGAATTACGATCACTCTTATTGTTATATTATGAATTCGCCGGCCTAACGGGCGAAAGGCGTGCTAGAATCTCCGGTGACTGGTGCACAGTATTCTAATTCGCGCGCGCGGGCCGCCCCTGCCTGGGGATGCCCGGACGAAAAGTACGCCGGCAAGGTCCCGGCATGTCCCTTCAAGGTCCCGGCAATGTCCCGGCAAGTCCCAGCAAGGTCCCGGCAAGGTCCTGGGCAGGTCCCGGGCGGGTCCTGGCCAGGTCCCAGCAGGCTCCCACGAGCGTTCCAGGAGCGCTTCAAGTGGCCTCCAAGAGAGCTCAACATGGCCCGAGACGGCCCAAGAACGATCCAAGACGCCAAAGATGACCTCCAGACAGCCCAAAGCGCCTGCAAGACGCTCCCAGAGGCCTCCAAGAAACCTCCCAAGAGGGCCTACAGAGGCAAAAATTAATGTTTTTCCTTTCATGTTTGAAGGTTTTTGGCGTTCTCGCCTTGGGGACTTACTGGCGCTCCAAGACGGCCCAAGAGGCTTCCAGGATCGCCCTAAAACGGCCCAAGACGCCTCCAAGAGCGCCGAAAACGGTCCCAGAGGGCCCCGAGACAGCCCCAGTCTTCCAAGATGGCCGAAGAGGCTCCCAAGACGGCTCGAATAGCGAGCCCAGACGAGGGACCCGAACGGACATGTCGAGCTCTAGGCGCAGAGAGGTTCCCTGGAGGCCCCAAGAGGCCCCCAAGAAGCCCCCAAGAGGTCCCCGGGAGGCCCCAAGAGATCCACAAGAGGCCTCAAGAGACCTCCCAAAAGGGCCCACAGAGGCAGAAATTAGCGATTTCCCTTTAATGTTTGAAGGCTTTTGGCGTTCTCGCCTTGGGGGCTTACTGGCGCTTCAAGACGGCCCAAGAGGCTGTCAGGATCGCCCCAACAGGGCCCAAGAGGCCCCCAAGAGCGCCAACAACGGCCCCAGAAGCCTCCGAGATGGCCGAAGAGGCTTCCAAGACGGCAGGCCCAGACGAGGGACCCGAACGGACATGTCGAGCTCTAAGCGCAGAGAGGTTCCCTGGAGGCCCCAAGAGGCCCCCAAGAAGCCCCCAAGAGGCCCCCGAGAGGCCCCAAGAGACTCAAGAGGCCCCCTAAGAGGCCCCCGTGCCGCCCCATGAGGTCCCAGACGCACCGCCAAGAGGCGACGGACCTTGAAAAAGCTGAGGCCACCCTGCGCCAAGGCCACCAGTGGCAGCATCCAAGAGAGGGCTAGCTAGCATTAAGTCGGGCCTGTCCCTCTACAGGAGGAATATTCACAAATACTAGAAAAATAGTCTGGCGACCTCCCAGGCGGCAAGTCGACAAGCCCTTTCGGATCCAACACCTCCCTTCGCAGTGCTGCCGGCCGGCGCGCGGCCAAGAGGCCCAACGAGAGACCTCCTATCGTCTCACCTCGTCTCACCAACCCTTCCTTCTTTCTTCCCTCTCCTCCTTCTCCCTCTTCTGCGTCAACGACCCTCAATCCTCGAACGAAAGCGCGCCGCCAAGAGGCCCCCGCGAGGCCTCCTATCGTCTCGCCAACCCTTCCCTCTTCCTTCCCTCTCATCCTTCCCCCTCCTTTGCGTCAACGACCCTCAATCCTCGAACGAATAGCAGTACAATAAGCCATCACGGCAGGAATCGAGGAGGCCTCCTCTTCATCCTTACCCTCCCCTCTTCCTCCTCCTCCTCCTCCTCCTAATCCTCCTCTTGCTCCTCCTCTTCCTCATTCTCGTCCCCTCTTCCCCTTCCTCCCCCTCCCCCCTCTGCTTCAACGAACCTCAATCCTCGAACGAAGAGCGGTACAACAAATCACCAAGATGGCACAACAAGCTTCCCCTTCCTCCCCCTCCTCTGCATCGCTACCATGTCACATCTCAATCCCACAAGCAGCCACCGCAGGGGTCCCGCCTCCTCCTTCTCATCCTCCTCC
>CAUYUJ010016088.1:0-27500 GCA_963575745.1 Prorocentrum cordatum | reverse complement strand
TATCACACCACTGCACATTATGCACAATACCTATATCCATGAGCTCACGTATCCAGCTGATATGTCCCAGCAAAAGCCGTTCCGTCGGTATCTTATGATCTTTGCTGGATAACGATTTGTATACCCACTCAGCGTCTATGGTAAGGGATACTTTAATAGCTAGGCCTCCAACTTCACGCATATCTCGTAGTTGTCGTGGAGCCAGAGCCCCTGCCTTGAGCTCGTGGTGAGTGATGAGCGCAGGGTAGCACTCATCAAGGTCGCGTGCAGCTGCAAGTGCCTCAGCGGCATAGCTGGACCTCACCTGCAGACGATGTCATTTACATAGTCCGTCACAAAGGTGAACGACGGGTTTGCCTTGAGTTGAGGCGAGTTTCCTCGCCGTAGTACGTTAGCCCCGCGCATGCCGTTGCCCTTGGTCTCATCGTCCTCCTCCCCGGCGAGCTTCCGATACCCCGAATCACTGTGTATGTCAACTTCGCTCGTCGGTTTCATCCGAGGGAAGGTGATGCGTTTCGGGCTGCAGATCAGCCTTCGCGTCACAGCATTCAGTCGTCTGACTTGTAGGTTGGTGGGCTCTTGGATATTCTGAAGAGAGACCACATACACCATAAGCCAGACTTGAGTAAGAAGGGCATAGGCGAGGGCTCCTCGCAGGCTGACAAACATGTCGGCGATGAGTTTGGTGGCTTTGGCGTCGGCCGCCGCTCCTGTGAGTTCGGGGTGTGTGATAGGACGTAGTTGTTTAATGTACTCGTCCAGGTCCATGATCACATCCCCTTGGTCATTCTTGGTGTAGCGAACGGCGCAGTCCGTATAGGAATGGTTGTTAAGCTTGAATTTACCAAGCACCTTTTCGACACGTTGTACATAATCGTATATATTTCTCTCTAGGCCTGTCAGATTGATGTCGTCAACATGTTTTGCTGTTAACAGATCTTGACTGAATTCAACTTCAGGATCATAACTTGTCGGTGCAAGGCCTATAGCTCGTGTGGTCGTACGAAGCTTGAGGGGGAACGCTCTTGGGGCGTCCTTTGCACCCGTCCCTTTCATGAGGCACCCGAGGCAGCGTCGGCTTTCATCATAGGACGAAAAGCCGGGCAGTGTACGAAGTACCTGGGCGCTTCCTGGTGGAAGAGCGAAGCAAACCATGCGAGTTTCCTCGCCAGTGGCATGAGCAAGTTCCTCATAGGTCAAACCCTTGAGGAACGCTTTGTGGATATCCATGGATGCTAAGATCCACTCTGGATGGCATGCCGCCTCACTTGCCAGGAGCCTCTGGGACTGCCTTCGAGCAGTTCCTGAGAAGGTTTCCACATCGAACGCCGCAGTGCCCATAAATCCACGAAGGACAAGTCTGAGACGGACGGTTTTAACGCTCTCGGTACCTACCTTCACAAACTTCCACTTATATACATATCTGGATGTCATGATGTTGGAAGCTTTAGATGGGTCATACATCTCAAAGCACGGGTTATCAAGCCAGATCTTGAGTTCGGTGTACAAAGCTTCACTAACCTCTTTAGGGCGTGCTGCTATGTCGGCTTTGGTGAGAAGGTCGTCTTCCCTAACTACCACAGCACGTTTAGCAGCCGAGGATACGTATACCATCATCGTTGCGACCATGCCAATGTCGAGCTGTGCAAGTTGAGTCTGATCCAACACTACCTTTGACATTTCTGGTGTGAAACATAACTTAACATAAGGACCATGTTCATCACTGTCAAGAGAATAACCCTCGTCAGGTGTGGTTGAGCACAGAGAGACAAGACAGGGCTCTTGTGGTTCAGGCTCGTCTCCGAGCGTTCCCGACACTACGATATGTTCTTCGTCCACGGCTGCTGAAACCAAAACACATTGGTCGGGCAGCATAGTTGTTGGGACGCAGTAAAGATGATCGTCGGTGATCGTCGTGGGATGAAGGTCCATACGTAACTCATCGCACCACTCCTCCAGCATCATGGCTTCTATCTCATGTTCCTCGTTTTCTTCGTAGATTGTAGACAGACGGCCTTCACTTGGTGATGAAGCACCTGGGGTGTCTGGTGGAGGCCTGTTTCCAGGCGGATCGTGTTCTCCAGACGTGGTGCCCGAGTGCTGATACTTGGCCAGGTCGTCATGAAATCCTAAGGAAGGAACATGTGATGTCAGGCATTGGATGAGTCTGGAGTGAGTGCTACCAGTGATTTGAGAAATGTTCAGGCCAGTGCCCACACACTCATAATAGTGGAAGGCTGGGTTGACGTCATTATCGTAGTGGATCAGAGTAGACCCGGGGGGCGTACTTTACTGCAGGTAGATAGGACACACTCTTGGCCAATCTAACTGCTACTGCATGTTCAACTCGGAAATAATTTCGCACGAGATACTGTAGTGCAAGATGTACGCGCGGGTGAAACTTGCTGTCGTCTGCATTCAATGTATAGCGTGTGTCGAGCATCAGGATACATTACAATTACCTCACGAGATCCTGCCTTGACGACGATGTGTCCTCTTTCAGGCACGTTACGGATCACAGGAAATGGGCCATTCCAGCCTCCATGATCGTCCTTAGTGGCAGTAGGTCGATGGTAGTCAACCAGATCCCCTGCTGAGTAAAGGCGAGCACCATCTGGAGCCGTTCTAGCCCTGAGAGCGCGATTTGTCTTGGCCACAGCCGTGGCTTGGGTTATTGCTTCTAGGCTAACTTCCCTCACGCGACGTTCTCGTTCATGACCTGACGTCTCGGGTCCCTTAGGGAAATCAAGGGTGTCGAGGTCAGGAAGAAAGGAGGGCCGTCGTCCAGTGTGTGCTTGGTATGGCGATACTCCGCTGTAAAACGTGAAGGCGTTAGTGACGAAGATGCCTTCAGCCAATACTCTAGTGAATACAACAGGGATGTTGTGTCTGTTCAGCTCTGCCTCAATCATGTGGAGAACGCCCCTGAGAATACCGTTACGTGACTCGATCGAAGTCGCGTGTTGGCCAGGCGCTCGGACACGGAGCGTTGCACCCTTGTTCGCCATCATGGCCTTGGCAGTGTCATTGTTCAGGGCGCCTTCTCCATCTGAGTACAAGACTTGGAAGGGTCCATGATAGGCAATCCAGCAATAGTGGTAGGCGTCGAGTATGGTGTCACGTTCTCTCTCGGAAATCTCTTGAATCATATTTGTCGAACGTTGTCCAGTCCCACTTTGTCCAGGATTAGCCTCATCTCGGGTTCCTTCGCATGGTACCACCGTAGGTGCAATGTACGGAGTTCCTTTTTGACGACATGAGGTTCGTGACTACGGAGATTTTGCAGACTGCGTTGGATGTCAAATCTCGTCCAGTCGGGTAGTCGTGGAGCCCCCGAGCCGGTTGAGGCAAGAGGGTTCCTTGTAGCTCTCCGCAGTCGGTCTCCTTCGTCAACTGCATCTGGTGGTGGTGGTACGCCTTGTAGGCGGCCGCGGCGGGCTGCTGCCTGTGGCGTATCGCCAGAAGACGCAGAAGGCGTGTTTCCACGCTCGGGCGCGTCTCGTAGCATGTCGTAACTGCTGGCGCCAGATGTAGGATCAGTGTTCCCGAAGGATCGTGGCCGCGGTGGCCTGGCGTGCGCACCTTGGCGGCCACCTGATGCGGAAGCTTGGCCCTCTCCAGGTTTGGGTGAGGGTTTCCACCAAGCTGGCACATTCTTGCCTTCGGGATCATGGTCATCTGGAAGTTTGAACGGTTCAGCAAAACGACATTTACCGGGTTCAGTATCGAGGTGGTTCTTAACACCCTTGCTTCTCGTAAGATCCCTTTGGAATGCAGGACATGGCCAATAGACAGAGATAGAGTCATGATACTTACACTGTGTGGGGTCTCTGTTATGGCTAGGACTGTCCTTTCGGACATTGTCGATACATGCTGGGCATGTAGCCACTTTTGGGATGATACGATCGCCGATGCGTCTCACGCCTTCTCCTGGTTCAGCTTGGCCAGGAAGGTCAGCAGGGTAAGCATGTGCAGTACGTGTAGGCGCGTTTCCGCGCGTGGTGTCAATGGCTTTCGCCAAATAGACGGCTTCCACAAAGGCAGACTGCAGTCGTCGAGTGTATTCTTGTGCCAGTGAAAGCTCTCTGTTGCACGGTTGTGCGTGCACATGCTGCCCGTTGCATTTGAGTCGCTCAAAGGGTTTAAGAACCGTCTCGTCGTTGCTGGTGATATTTGTCGGCTTCTTGATATAGTCACCAGCCGTATCTGTAAGTCCCGTCGCACATTGATCAATGCGCACGGTTGTGATATGTGGTCGGTTGGCAAGTTCTTTCCATGAGGAAATGTCATCCACCCATGTTCCTGTGGGTTGTTCGCGTATAAACCACCTCCGTGCATTATCTTGAGCAACAGCAATTTTACCACAATAGGTTATGTGTGGTAAATCTTCTTTATGGTGCTGTTCCCAAGTGTTGTGGTTGACTTTGTAGTTGTAATAGGATGGTGGTCATGTGGTGCGGCAGCTGGGCTGTAGCATGGCAACTCGTACGTGGCATATTGCGAAGTAGTGATCTACAGCTCGCTGCACCGAGGGATCTCCCAGGTCGACACACGTAGTCTTGTCTAAGTTGTCCCTGGAGGAGAGACCCCTTGAGAAGGCAAGCTCTGAAATGCCACCCTCACCTCCACAAAGCTCCAACATATCCACGCAGTTATTGTGACCATAGCATAGAGTAGCTACTATGCTATATATGTCAGCGCGTGCGTCGGGCATGGATGCGGGGATGGCAAGGAACAGGTCATCATCCTCATCGGAGCTTATTAGCTCCACAGGGACGTCGGCGCTCCAGGTCGCCATAAGATCCTGTCCGAGTCCCGACAAGTCGTCGCCGCAATCGTCGCTTCCGTCTTCAACGTGCTTTTTAATGCGGCGAGGCTTGATGCCTGCTTCTTTTTCGGCTTTGAGCCTTTCCTTCTGTTTGATACGCGACTCCGAAGGTAAGACATGCTCGTCTTGTTCACCGGTCTGTGTGCCCATCGTCGTTGTCGAGTGGGTACATGCGTCAATCGCCAGAGTCGGGAGGGGGGAAGGACAGTCATCTATGATGACGCGTTTAGGTTTCTGTGGTGATTCAGTAGGCTCGTTTCCGAGCAGGACCGGTTCCTCGGGTTGCCAGTACAACCGTGTGCTGATGTTGGCAACCCCTGCAGGTAGTCGCGCATGCCAATCATATCCTGTTGGTTGATCGGCTACTGCAATATCCTGAATAACCGTATTGGTATCCAGGTTAATTGTTACACGTCGGATAACAGACCATTCCGGTCCTCCTTTGTTGGTCGTCACATTGTGATGGATGTCGTGGTCCGTACGTGTATAGGTGTTCAAGTATATCGGCACGTTTCCGTGCGTGGTGTTGCTTCCCAGGATTTTGTCGTTGAGTTGACGGATGAGTGTGGTGAAGGAACAGGTCATCATCCTCATCGGAGCTTATTAGCTCCACAGGGACGTCGGCGCTCCAGGTCGCCATAAGATCCTGTCCGAGTCCCGACAAGTCGTCGCCGCAATCGTCGTTTCCGTCTTCAACGTGCTTTTTAATGCGGCGAGGCTTGATGCCTGCTTCTTTTTCGGCTTTGAGCCTTTCCTTCTGTTTGATACGCGACTCCGAAGGTAAGACATGCTCGTCTTGTTCACCGGTCTGCGTGCCCATCGTCGTTGTCGAGTGGGTACATGCGTCAATCGCCAGAGTCGGGAGGGGGGAAGGACAGTCGTCTATGATGACGCGTTTAGGTTTCTGTGGTGATTCAGTAGGCTCGTTTCCGAGCAGGACCTGTTCCTCGGGTTGCCAGTACAACCGTGTGCTGATGTTGGCAACCCCTGCAGGTAGTCGCGCATGCCAATCATATCCTGTTGGTTGATCGGCTACTGCAATATCCTGAATAACCGTATTGGTATCCAGGTTAATTGTTACACGTCGGATAACAGACCATTTCGGTCCTCCTTTGTTGGTCGTCACATAGTGATGGATGTCGTGGTCCGTACGTGTATAGGTGTTCAAGTATATCGGCACGTTTCCGTGCGTGGTGTTGCTTCCCAGGATTTTGTCGTTGAGTTGACGGATGAGTGTGGTGCGTGTCTGAGCTCGCCATTCAGCATGTCGCGCCGCTTGGCCGCACCAATCCAACACATGTTGTGGCATCGCCAATTTGCACGTACATGCCCACAACATAGAGCTGATCAGTATTGATGTTGCTACCTGCATATAGGTACCACTCGGTGTACTGTCTTGCATATTGAACCGAATACCGAAATGACACAAACGCATCCGTATCACTGACAGTTTAAGATCTTCCAGAGTATCACGTACTGGGGATAACTTCCAAACGTATCCTGGGGGACCAAACATTATGATTTTCATACGGAGCTTCCTGGCTTTCATCAAAAGGCTTTGGATACGTGACCAGTGTGGGGCCACTCTTTTCCCTGGAGTTCGTACATACCAGTCACCCGGGGTACTAATCCATATTAGAGTGTAACCTCCACTGATCACCGCACCCAAGTAATCTGTGCCCACAGTCGTCATAAGCTCGTTGTGGGAGATACGATCACAGATATAACCTCGGGCGCGGAGGTCGGCGCAAGCCTCTCTCGTATCTTCAATGACAAAAGCTCTTTTACTAAGGCAGGTTGCCCCGCTGTCCTTGTTACCCCCTGGCCTTTCGGCCATCAGGCAAGACGACGAGGGGGCAGCGTCGCCCTGCCATCTTCAAGATAAAGAAGATGCGCTGCAACGTCTGCCAGCATCTGGGCTTCCCTCAGATGCTGGAGCTCAGCGCTGCACCGCGCTGTGGCCTCAGAGGCGGATTGCTCCGCAAACGCAGCCAGCATAGATGGATTATCCATCAACTGCTTCAACAGGCCTTTCGACCTCGCGTCGTTGACCGTCTGCAGCTCATGGTTCGTGCACCCCATCACTATCTTCCGGCGGGACCGTGCAGCGCCCACGGGTACACGTCCACCATGCTGGGCCAGTGTCCTGGCTACGAAGCAATCGAACGTCTCCAGATCGTCGATGCTGTCGCCTCTCATCGTCGCTTTGGCAAGCGTCTCCAGCAACCCCTGAGGCAGGTTTCCCTGCAATTGTTTGCGCTCCTGCGCCGGGGTCGGCTCGCCTGTCAGCACCGTCTGGAATGACGTGCTGCTTGCGCTCGAGGCGGGTTGCCCCGCAGCTCCGAATCGATCACACCTGATCGACAGATGCCCTGATGGCAACTTCGTTGTCGGCATGATCTTGGAGCCCTCGGGGAGTTCCATCTTGACCTGTCCCTTCCCAGGGAATATCAGCTTCTCCTGGCCTCTCTCGAGCACAATAATAGTGCGCTTGTCCTGCATACTGTCGAGGCCCAGGATGGCTGGCAGGTCCTTGCCACAGCCTGACACAATGCTCGTCTTGTACGAATAGAGCTGCGTCGAGCCCAGGTACTCGCAGGCAGTACTGAAAGTGCCCACGGTATCCGCTGGGGCCGACCCCTCGCCCACCCCGTTGATGTTCAGACGTGAACGGGGTTCAAATGTACAAGAACGACCATGTGCCTCAGCAGCCTGGACAAACTTGCGGCTCGTATTTTCTCACATTATGTTAATCTTCGAGCCTACATCAATGAGGATAGAGTTTCCACCATCCTCCAGAAAAGTCTTACTAGGCTGCTTGATGCGCACTGTTTCTGAAGTGCCAGCTGGGCCATCTGGCGGGTTTCCCCGCAATTCGGTCGCACTCCCTGGCGGGTTTCCCCGCATTGTGCTGGCACCCGGCCTGCCTTCGGCCATACGTGCCAGGTCGATGTACTGGAAGTACGACACGTTCTGAGCCTGAGCGCCCTGCTCCTCCCGCCAGTTGGCATACTCGTCGCGTATGCTCGTATACTGCTCGCGGGTGGTGCGTCTCGTCAGCGTCAGATACGAATGAAGGGCGATGTCCTGCAACCCCATCATTCGTGAGGTGATCCCTGTACTGCAACCACTCATCGAACTCCTTGTTCGTAGCTGAGAGCTCGACGGCCCTGACTGCTGTTGCTGCTGTCGCCACTGAGAAATCTGAGAGATCAATCGAAGCTCTCTCAGTCTCAGGATTGTCGGCGTCCAGCATGATCGTTGTGTGCGCATTGTCCATCTGGGTCTGGAAATGTCGAACACGCAACTCACGCAGCTGTTCAGGGCCCAGTGCCAACTCTGCCCCGCCCCCACTCTGGGGAGACATTTGAGGAGCCCCCTGTCCGACAGGTGGAGTGTCAGGCAGGTCCCCCTGCTGAGGCGCCGTCATCGGGATACGCTGGTCAAAGCATCCCGTCTCCATTGGCGGCCTCACCTTCTCCGGCAGGTTTCCCTGCTGCTGGGGCTGAGCTGTCTGCCTGTCCAGCATCCTGGCTGTCATCTCCTCCACCATGCTCCTCAACTCCCGCAGCTCCCTCGCTGCTTGCTCAAGAGCCTGAGTGTAGGAGCCGGTCCATGGAAATGATGGCGCTATAATGCCAGGCGCTCGGCAGATAGCACATGGTGGTTGCTGAGGGACTCCCTCACGCTGATTGGCAACATGGCCCACCACATTCGAGTTCCAGCACTCCTCGTGGAATAAGTGGTTACACCACAAGCGGTAAACGCTTTCCCTCGGCTGAAACTCATCGAAGCATACCGCGCAGGTGTCTTCCATCCCAGTGAATACTTCCACATCTGCCGCTCTGGGGTGCACCCGCCGCTGTCTCTCCAGGACCGTCTCGGAGTCCATGAAGGCCGCTGGAGGATCCCCTGCGGGATCCAGCACCTCCGGCGCCACGGCAGCCACGGCTGGAGGAACTGCCGTTGCGGAGGCAGCAGGCGTCGCAGCGGGCGAGTTTCCTCGCATGGGCGAGCCTCTGTTCCTCACGGCCTCAAGTGCAGCTGCACGTGACTGGTCTCGTACACTCTGCACGGCCTGGCTGCGCCTGAAACACGCCTGTTGGGTGCGGTACGTCTGCCTGATATAATCAGGCACACCCCTACTGCCTGATGATATCGATTGGGCAGTGGGTTGGACGGCCACATCCGGCGTCGTCGGCGCGGGCATGAAGGCCATGTGCGGATGCATGGACTGATCACTGCAGCGCACATTCGTGAGGCTGTGGAACTGATCCGCCATCTCGCGAACAAACCTGTTCGGGACTCTAGACCCATCAGGGTACAGTGGCGGATCCATGCGTGCTGGCGCTGGCCTCTGGCCCTGGGCCATGCTCGGGTGAGCATTGAAGGCTGGGATGAAGGCTCGTTGCCGGGCAAGATCCCGCGGATTGGGACCTTCTGGCTCCCAGGACCAGGCTGGCCTCCACCTCTGACCACTCGGGTGGGGCAGGTTGTGACTCTGCACCGGTTGCACCGCAGCTGCCACCCTTGCACGGTAATCATCAGGCACTCCAGCAACTGTAGTTTGGCCAGCAAACGGTCGGTGGTGACTTGGAGTGCCGGGCAGGTTTCCCTGCTGACTCGTTGGAGTGCTAGGCGGCATCATGTTCAGGAGAGCTGTGCCATGCTCAGCTCTGGCCGCGGCGATCCTCTCCATGAGAGTGCCATTCGTGGCAGCGCGACCAGGAGTCCCGAACGGAGACTGTGCTGGTGGCGTCGCCACTGGGGTCATGCCCCTCGGTGTGTGCATGCTATGCGAGGGGCTCCCAGGCATCTGCTCAAATCGAGCAGGTTCTCCGAAGATGCGGCCGAACGTCTGCGGGTCTCCCTGCGGTTCGGGTGTATCATGTCGGAGTCCATTGACAGGCAGGTTTCCCTGCATGGCCTGACGATTACGCGTCACCATGGCGGACATGGCTCCCTGGCCAGCGGCCCAGGGGTCTTGCTGGTACAGTCTGTCCGCCACTTGCTCCACCTGCTCAGGATTTAGAGCGGCCGCGATCTGGTCCAGATCTGAGGTGCTAAGGACCTGCCAAGATATGGCACTATGCCCTTGGCTTGGAGCCCGGCTTGGAGCCGCGCTTCCAGCCTCACTCCCGGTGATCATGAAGATCTGGTGGACTTCAGGCTGGTTTCCCAGCGTGGTGGGGCTGTAGTGGTCTCCAACTTCTCTGTGACCGTAGACCATAGGAGGATCAATACCCTCTTGGTCACGAGACCACTGGTACTTGACGCTAGCACTGCCCACATCAGTCCACCTATTCGGGGCCGACATCGGAGCGGTGGAGACGCGTGCCGTACGATCGCCCAGATATTCTGGGTTGCGCCATTGCTTCCCCGTGGTGAGGTCTTCCACGTGGGAGATGTAGCACGGTTCAATGATACCGTCTTTTCCCTCGGATAGAAAGACTCCATTGTCAGACCAACAAAATTTTATTCCGTATTCAGGGCCTGACGCCAGTCCACAAAGATGACGAGAGTGGACTCGGGGCCCCACCCACTTTTCACACTGCGACGGCGAACCGTCGGTACAAAGTGGATGTGCGACCGGCCTGACCCTCTTTTCTTCGAATTGTGTTCTGAACGACAAGAGAGGCCATACCACATGATGCCTTCAAAGGCTTCCCATCGAGTGACATGCATGGCAACCTCGGGGTATGGGGCCGGTCTCCCGGCAGGGTTGTCGCGTAGTACAATATACTTGTACAACGACCATGGAGCCTTCAGCGTCCACGAGCGCCCTTGAGAGGCACGGGTGAAGATGTCGGGCTTACCAGAATCCCGCACTAACACCTTGAACTGAAGGCGTTGTTTCTCTTCGCCGCCTGGTTCGCGGACATGAAAAATCTCCATCATGATGGCAGCCATCTCGTCCACCGTTCGGCCGTAGAAGTTCGCGGCGATGACTTTGGCCTCGTCCTGTTTGGGATTGTACCCGTCCTGTCTCTCTCGTCCGTTGTGCCGCGGAAACTCACTTACGAGCTCTACGAGGTTAATCCAGCCATCATGATCGTCGAATGTAGTCAGGCTCCACACAGGATTGTGTGGTCTGTCAGGCGCGTGTCTGCATATCCGACTGAGACGTTTACTCAGTTGCTTGAGGGTATGATTCTTCTTCGGGATAATGTTTTCTTGCCTGCATCGTTCCATGAATGCCTCATCCACCGAGCGTGTCGGTGGAAGCTTCCGCAGGGCAAGTCTGTCATTGATCACGGCCTGACTCCCACTAGTGAAGGACGCACCCCCTGGGCGGTGCAACTGATCCTCGGGCCGGTTTCCCGGCACAGGAGCCTCTGTCGCCGAAGAGGCTGCGGCTCCTGAAGGGGAAGAAGCTGCAGCTGCAGCGCCTGGCGGGTTTCCCCGCGGTGGCTCTCGGCTGGCACTGCCCCTAATCTTAGGCACCCAGGTACCCCTAGACAGAGCACCCTCCTCAGACCTCTTGGAGCGCGCCGCCGCAGGTGCGGCTGGCGTAGGGGTAAAACCCGTACGCTCGAAGGCTTTAGCCTTGCCGGCGATGGATCCGCTCCGGCTAGGTGGGCGTCTCCGTACCTCCACAGGGTCCTGAGGTTGCTGCTTGGAGTCAGGTCCTTGCGCTGGCGTTGCTCTAGTCGGTGATCTCGGCGTTTTAGAACGAGGCACCTCCATCTGCACATCTGACCCAAGATCCTCAGAGCGAGCTGCTGTTTTCGGTCTCTCCTCCGAAGGCGACTTCGGTGCTGGAGTTTCGCTCTTAGCCTTCGGTTGGAGCGGGAATGGGGGCTTCAGCATCTGGCGAGTTGCCTCGCGGGTGCGTTCCTCTGCTATTCGTCTACGTTCCTCATCTGCCGCAGCTCGCTGGGCCCTCTGTTCATCGTCATCCATCATTTCTGGCCGTCGGGACTGACTGGAAACGCCGGGCGAGTTTCCTCGCATTCCAGGAAGGCTAAAGAGCGCATCTTTTTCTTCCTGGGTCATAGGCACCAGTCCTCTCGGAGCCGGAGGAGGCTGAACTTCCTCGGCCTTAGGCCTCATATGAACTGTGGTTCCGAGACGACGGTTGATCTCTGCGATCTCGTCTTGAGTCATCGGAATCAGCGGTGGATGACCCTCCTTGGCAGGAGTGCGGCCTCTATTCGGGCTCAGACTCTCGTTGAGCCCAACAGGGCATCCAGGCCTATGCTCCTGAAATGGCTCTGAGCACGGTCCACAAACTGCACTAGGTCTGTACAGTTTGCGCGCTGCAATGATATTTCGCAGCTGCGCCCGTACTTCTTGCATTTCAGGACGACGAATATTCGTCGCGAGCTGGTATCCACCTCGTATGGACTTGCCTTCGGCATCTCGGTAGGCTGGGTTGCCCTTTCCGAAAGCAGAATGCTCGCCCTTCTGACGCCTGGGGTCACTGTAGGGAAGCAATTGACCCCCCCGCCGAGCAGCATGCTCCTTTGGGCCTGCTTGCCTCCATTCGCGAGGGAGCCGTGCTTGCGGATGAGGTTCTTCCCTGAGGCGTGGGTGAGAGCGAGACGTCCTGGTGTGCTCATCAGATGAAGCTGCTGACGTAGCCTGAGCGGGAGACGGCGGGGGCTCCTGCGAGATCCCAAGCGGATCATCTAGAATGGGCAGGTCTCCCTGCTGACTGGAGCCCGGCGCAAGTGGCTCTTGCGCCGGTGGTGGTGGTGCGTCGGGCATGTCGGGACTAAAGTCCACCTCTTCTTCACCATTGACCTCCATCATGAGGATTGTGGTCTCGTCCTCGCACAGCCCACATCCATCGCCCTCTTCATCTTCTGATGTAGGATTACCAATGACGACGGTCATCGGTCCAGTTGGGACAAGCAGGTTTCCCTGCGTAGCCGGCGTCTGAGCATCGCTTGGCTGTCCCGGCGTAGGCGGTACGGTTGTCGGCTCAGGCTCGTTGCCGAGCACAGGCTGCCCGGCAATATTACGCATGGCCGCATGGCTGGGCCACAATCCCGCCGCCTGGAGACCCCATCCTGGCGGAGGAAGGGCCTGACCGCGCATGGCGATGGCCCTTTCAAGGGCCTGGCGCCATCTCCCTCTGGAGTACCACACATGTCGCTGCACGTCCTCAGGGTGCACGCTATCGATGAGAATCAAGGCCGCCAGCACTCATTCCGAGTCGTCACAGGCATCAATGTCCTGTAGCATCATTTGGCCAACTTCGATGCTCTCTTGACTCTCGGGATATGCTATGACCAATACCTCGTGCATCCTCATGAGGGTCTGCAGTAGTGCGCGTGGTCCGTACTCGCCTGGGGCAAGCGAGCCAGGGGGTATAAATGGGTCCCCTGGCACGCCCGCCGCGAACGCTTGAGACTCCATTTCTATCAGATCAGCGTAGTTTAGAGGATAACTAGGGGTAGGCCTGTTTCCAGGCATGAGGTCGGGTTGAGGTTGGAGGTTGCGATCAACCTCTGAAGGCGAGGCTTGAACAGTATCATCTTCTTCACTGCTCTCGTAGGCCATGATGTTGCCTGGATTACCGAACACCCAGTCAAAGAAGGATGAAGGCTGGTTTCCCAGCGCCCCATGTTCCACAGGCGTCAGCTCGAAGTTGCCGACGACAAACCTGCGGAGGTACTCGAGGTAGTACGCGTGCAGTCCGTGGCCGTACGCCTCGATCTCATCCACATTGTCCATGCTGCTGACCCAAGTGAAAAATATCTGCTCCATGGCCTCAAATTCTTGGAGGCTCAGGTATTCAATAACTGGTTCACTTGAGCCAAAATGGACTTCGGTTGATCTGCCCTTTCCATTTCCCTTCGCTGGACAATCTTTCACAAGATGATCGGTACTATCACACTCATGGCACTTTGGGATCTGGCCGTCTCTACCTCGCGGGTTTCCCCGCCTATCTTTGCCTTTGCCTGAGGTATCTCTACGGCCTTTACCACGGCCTTCCCCCCCGAAAAATATCTCATCATACTGGTCATCTGAGAGCCTCTGGAGGAAGGCCGCGACGCCTCGTCCATTCAACCTACGACGACCCCGTTTGCCTTTACCTTTTCCTTTGAAACTACTCCGTATCCTCCTCCTAACACGACGCACTGGTTTTCGTGTGAACCTCCTCCACCTCCGCTTTTCCTGTTGTAATAACCAGAACAGGTGTTCGGCACGCTGATTGTCACTTTTCATGTTCGTGATATCTGACCAATCTAAAGGTTCAACGCCGTCTGATGATATAGTATCGGTGTCGGTGCCGGAGTCGAAATCGTCGTCTCCCAGGTAGGTGGATACGCCGTCGGTTAGGGGGTTTGCTTCACCCCATAAGGAGCGGTGTGGTTGAGGTTCTCTAGGAGGAGGGCTGGTTGCCCGGTTTGGTTGTGATCGATCCCCTGCTAGTAGGGCAGTAGACTCTCCAGGATCGTCGGCCCATATGCTTGAGGGCCCGTTTCCAGGCTGGGCTTCAGTGGTTAAGGCAGTGTAGAAATTCCCACTACCATATCCCCTTCCCCTTCCAAACACTGATCCGATGTTACCAGGAGATCGTTCCGACAGATGGCCGATCGAACGCATCCTCTCCAGCAACTCATCATACTGTTGTTGTGTTCGGGGCATTTGGTGGTTGAGTGGCTGTCAGAGTTGCATGGCTCGCTGGCTGCCAACGCCTAGGGCGCGGAATAGGATAGTAGTTAGCAGTTGGAAGTTGGGAAGGTCAAATCCCACCGACTGTGCCTCAAGTCGGGCCATCTCGAGTCGGGTGAGGGTGACATCGATTCGTTCTCCGTGAGGCACATGAAAGTCGATGAGCTGTGTGCCTGAAGTGAGCTGGCGCTCATCTCCCAGGCGCTCGAACTTCATGCTTATGAGGAACATGATGTAGGTTACTGGGTCGGTGTGGACACCATCGATGTCCGCACCGTAGTTTATAATGTCCGGCGGTACCCTCGTGGCGAGCGTCCTCGCCAGGCCACCCAGGCCGCGTTGTATGGCGGCAGCTTGGGCCTGTGGCGTCATGCGTCCACTTGTGACGTTGAGCCACGCGTTGACCTCATAAACGTACTCGCGGAAAGGTTCGTTGCCTTGAGGGTCCCAGTATGGGCCATGTGTTTGCCCATCGGTGCTGTTATCTCCACGGCGCATGTGTCCGATTGCTGCCCCCAGCGCGAACCATATGATGGCGAATATAACCAGCCCAAGGCTGAGAAGATAGGGGTGGTTATTAGGCGCGTTGCCGCGCTGGGGTAGCGCCTTGTCAAGTCTTCGAGGCGCTTTATCTCGCGGGTCTCCCCGCCTCTGCTTCAAGTACTGCGCTTTTGGCTCGTTGCCGAGCGGTCGGTAGTAGCGCAGTGATGAAGCGTATATGGTACCAATATTGTTGTCTAGACGTCGTACCTCTCGTGTTGCTTCTTGCTCTTGAATTGATCCTCGTAAATGTACTGGGAGGGGTGGCGCAGGGTGGTAGTTGGTCACGAAGATCGTGCCGTATAGCGCGAGGATAAGAAGAGCAAGAGCTGACCACACGAGAGTGCGGCCAGCTCCGCTATCAAGTCTGAAGTGACTATGGTAAGTCAAATAGCATCCGATTCCATGGGCAGCGGATGACAAATAGCGTCCGGTATCGTACTGAGGTTGTTCAGTAAGAGGAATGGACGGATAAGATGGGATAAGATCGATGTAGTGATCTTTCCAGCACATAGCGAACACTCGCAGTGTCCGGGCAAATAGGGCGCGCGTGCCTTGAGCCAAAGGCAACGGCGCGCGAGCTATACTCCCGATTCTATATAACATCTCCCAAAGAGCTACCCTTAAAGTTACTACTACTACTACTACTACTACTACTACTACTACTACTACTACTACTACTGCTACTACTACTACTACTACTACTACTACTACTACTACTACGACTACTACGACTACTACTACTACTACTACTACTATACTACTACTACTACTAACTACTACTACTACTTACTACTACTACTACTACTAACTACTACTACTACTACTACTACTACTACTACTACTACTACTACTACTACTACTACGACTACTACGCTACTACTACGACTACGCTACTACTACTACTACTACTACTACTACTACTACTACTACCACTACTACCTACTACCACCACTAACTACTACTACTACTACTACCTACTACTACTACTACCACTACTACTACTACTACTACTACTACTACTACTACTACTACTACTACTACTACTACTACTACTACTACTACTACTACTACTACTACTACTACTACTACTACTACTACTACTACTACTACTACTACTACTACTACTACTACTACTACTACTACTACTACTACTACTACTACTACTACTACTACTACTACTACTACTACGACTACTACGACTACTACGACTCCTACTACGACTCCTACTACGACTACTACTACTACTACTACTACTACTACTACTACTACTACTACTACTACTACTACTACTACTACTACCATTATGATTTCTTTTCCTAGTAAGCAGGTGGCACGGGTGCCATGGGCCTTGCGCAGAAAGGAGGGTAAAGGAGGAGAAGGTGGAGGAGGAGGTGCTCCGATATATGGCCCCCAAGATGCCTCAAGCGAGCTCATGAGACAGTTGAGAGCGGCCCCCTTTTCATCCTGCATCCAAGAAGCCCCGAGAAGGCCACAGGACGGCCCCAAGTGCTTTCGGAGCACCCTCGGGACCCACCCCGAGAAGCCCAAATCCGTCAAAACCTTTGGAACATCGACGAGAGGCCCAGCGAAGGAGGGCCAGCAGCGCCACCGCTCGCCGCCGATCGCACGCCCCCGTCCCCGTGCACGCGCCGCGGCCCCGTGCGCCGAGACCTCCCCGCGGGCGGGCCCTGAGCTGCTCCTCGAGGGCCCTCGCCGAGGCAGGCGCACGCCCGCGCGCTGCCGGTGGCGGCCCAGGAGAGGCCTCGATCCTCCTCCTCCTCCTCCTCCGCCTCCTCCTCCTCCTCCTCCTCCTCCTCCTCCTCCTCCTCCTCCAGTGGAGGCGGCCCGCGGGGGGGGGGGGGGGGGGGCCTCCCCCATCTGCGCGAAGGGCGACGGCTCCTGCGCCTCCTCCAGCCCCGGCGGCGGCCGCGCGAGCCCCGCGGCGCCCGAGGTGGTCACGCCGCCTCGGGCGGGGCGCGCGCGGGCCGGGGAGCTGCGAGGACGGCAGGGGGGGGGGGAGAGGGCAGGAGAGAGAGAGAGGAGAGAGGGAGAGGGAGCAGGAGAGGGAGGACGAGCACGAGGAGGAGGAGGAGGAGGAGGACGAAAGGGAGAGGGAGGAGAGCGAGGGGGAGCCTTAGGAGGTGCTGGAGGAGGCGGAGAGCCCGACGCGCCCAGGAGTCCCGGCCTCCCTCGGAGAGCTGGCTCCGACCGGGCCTCCCTCGCGTGGCAACGTCTGGCCACCCCGGCAGGGGGCGGCATCCTCGAAGGGACCCAAGGACACACAAACAGATACACACACAAACAGATACACACACACACACACACACACACACACACACTCCTGGCCTCCCTCGGAAAGTTGGCTCTGAACGTCTGGCCACCACAAACAGATACACACACAAACAGATACACACACAAACAGATACACACACAAACAGATACACACACAAACAGATCACACACGAACAGATACACACACAAATCAAAAGATGCCCCCTACGTCGCCATATATTTGTGGGGCGTGTTCGTCTTCCCCTCCCCCACTTCCCCTATGTTCCCATAGGTTTTCGGGGGAAGCGACGATTCATTGTGTCTGTGTGCTTCCTTCCCTCCCGAATCCTGCCAGGGGCCGGCGACAGGGAGCCCGCTCCAAGAGCCAAGGGAGACCGCCGCCGCCGCCGCAGGGCCTCGGCCTGCACCGTGGCAGCCCGGCCGAGGGCAGGGGCTCCCTCCTCGCGCGGGCCGGCTTCCAGGACTGAAGGGGCCCTGGGGCACACAAAGAAATACACACAAAAAAAAGGACGCCCCATAGTTCCCCGGACCTTCTGGGTTTTTGCCTTCCCCCCCACCTCCCATAGTCTCCCCTATTTTTTCCCGGGGGTCGACGATTGCTTGTGTCTGTGTGTTTTTGTCCCCTCCTCCAAGACCTGCGGGGCAGGGGCGATCCTTCCGCTGCCTCCTCTCCCGGGGCCCCTGCGGCCCGCGGGCGACCCGTGAGGGCCCGGCTGGGAGGCGCGGCCGGTCCTCCTCCTCCTCCTCCTCCTCCCCCTCCTCTTCCTCCTCCTCCTCCTCCTCCTCCTCCTCCTCCTCCTCTCCTCTCCTCCTCCTCCTCCTCCTCCTCCTCCTCCTCCTCCTCCTCCTCCTCCTCCGGGGACGGGCGGAGCGGGCCGAGGCGTCTGCGCCAGGGCCGGGCAGAGGAGCGTCCTGGCCAGAGCACGGCTGCGTCGGCCCCTGCCTCGATAGGCAGCTCGCGGGAGCCTCCCGTACCATCCTGTCGGCCCTTGCGCACCGACGCCAATCGGCGCTCGTCTACGCTGATCGAAGGAAAAAGACGACGCTAAATCGACGCTAAGTCGACGCTAACCGACGCTGATTCGGCACATCTCATCGACTCCCAGACACTAATCGACGCTGAAGACGGAATTCCGTCATGGAATCGGTACTCAGAAATCCCGCAAGTCTGGGGCGAGCGATAAAAAGGGAGGTTCACTGCCCATAGAGCGGAGGGAGTCAAGGGGGAAAGAGGGGAAAACAGGGTGGGGGGGCCCATCCGATGAAAACTTTTCGTTCCCAGCCTGAGGTTCCATCCCCCAGGCAGGGCCCGCCGACAGGGCACCCCCCCCCCTAAAAACATCACGTGGCCTCTGGGTCGGGATCTCCCTTGGCCTCCCGAGACAGCGCTAACGCACGGGCTTCCAGCTCACGCGCACCAACTGACTACCTACCAGACCACCCCAACCCAACCCGAAAACCCGAAAATCGGGTTGGGGGGGGGGGGGTACGGGTTCCATATGTGTTTTCTTGATGTTCCAAGACCCCCCCCACTGGAAATCGAGGATAAATTGGGGCCTTCGGGTTGGGTTGGGGTGGTTTGGTGGGTGGTGACCAACAGCTTCCGCCTCCTCTCGGGAGCCCAACCCAAAGGCGAAAAGCACTGCAGCAAGCTCCGTTCGAACAGGGGCCGACTGCTCCATGAGAGGGCGCACGCCTGGGGCCGGCAGCCGGACCCCCCCCCCTCCAGCTGCCAATCCAAAGTGGCCGGACCAGCCCTCGCGCGTGGCCCCGGAGTGGGGAGCTAGCATCAGCGAAAAACGTGCCTGCTTTCGTGGGGTGCTCGCCCCTCTTGAGCCTTACACGGGACGTGCATGCGGCCCCACCAGAGATCTCACGGGGCCCTTCGCACGGCTCCCTGAGGCCACGCTGGTTCTGCTGGACCGCAAACTGCCAACAAGGGGAGCAAAACAGGACCTGGTCTCCTTCAGAGACCTGGGCAGCTAAAACACTGTGCTCGTTAACCTTCCACGGACCAAGGTGGAGCGACCCCCTGGACATGGCAGCCTCTCCAAGACCACTCGGAGGAGGAGGAGGAGCAGGAGGAGGGGCAGAGGAGCACTGGCGTTGTGCGTGCATCCCCCATGGTCAAGACGACAATCTATAGAATAAGGTGTGCGTGCATCCCCCATGGTCAAGACGACCCGAGGCGGCGGGGCTTCTCGGACCCCCCCTGGCCTTCTGAGAAGCCGCCGCCGTTCTCGGGAGCAAGGCTCAGGGCACTCCTCGGAAGGCTCGGGAGCCCTCCGAGCTCTCAGAGAAGGCCCGGCCCCTCTCGACTCCCCCCCGGCTGATCTGGCCAGCGCTGAAAAAATGATACAGGAGAAACACCCCAATCATAATCTTGTTAGGGCTATAGCGCTATAAGGCTATGGGGCTATAGGGCTATAGGTCTATGGGGCTATAGGGCTACAGGGCTACAAGGCTATAGGGCTATAGGGCTATATGGCTATATGGCTATAGGGCTATAGGGCGATTGGGCTATAGGGCTATTAGGGCTATAGGGCTGTAGGGCAATTAGGGCAATTAGGGCTGTAGGGCTATAGGGTCATAAGGCTATTGGGGCTATTAGGGCTATAGGGTTATAGGGTTATAGGGGTATAGGGTTATAAGGCTATCAGGGCCATTAGGGCTGTAGGGCTATAGGGCTATGGGGCTATAGGGTTATAGGTCCATTGGGCTATATGGCTAAGTATAGGGCTACCAAGCACCTTGGCATCCGGGCACCTGGGCACCCGGGCACCCAGGCCGGCCACCGAAATCGGCGGCGAACCTCACCTAACCATATGAATCCGCGAGGACCCCTACAGAAGCAAGCTGTTTCGGGAAAAACGGAAGATCCGCAGGGCAGTGGTAGGCAAGGGTGGCGCCCTGCCGGCAAGCGCGTTGGCTCACAGCGGTCGCCTCCTTCCCTCTCGGATGCAGCCAGCTTGCCCTGGCACGCACAAGGACATGGCAGCACGACGTGCTGATGGAGCCCGACCCGAACATCTAGCATCATGTTGCTCCCATCGTACTGCAGGACCACATCCCAGAAAACAGTTTCGAGCTCCCAGAGAAGAGTGTCGAAGGAGCGTCGAGAGAGCGTCGAGAAGCAGCGCCCTTCCAAGGGGCCCGACGCGTGCCAACCCTCGAGCTGTGGGGGGTGCGCCCGAAGCTCTCTCTGGTGATCGAGGCTAAAATGAAGGAGCCCTGGGACACACAAATAAATACACACGGACAACGTGATTCCCCATATTTTCCCATACTCTCTGGGTTCTTGTCTTCCCCCCCACTTCCCATAGTTTCCCATATTTTCGGGGGAATCGACGATTCATTGTGTCTGCGTGTTTCGCTCCCTCCTGCTAAAAAAGCAGGCCGGCACCTCACGCAGCTCTGCTCTGGCACGCTGGCCGCTGCCCGAGCGGCATGCGGCCAGCGAGCGCGCCCGGCCGCGGAGCGCGCACCGCAGGGCCCGCGGCGAGCGCGCGCGGCGCCGCCCGCGCGCGGCCGGGGCGCGCAGGACTATAGTCTGGGGGGGCCACGTGCGAACCCTGCCCCCTACCCCCCCACGAACCCTGCCCCCTACCCCCCCCACGACCAGTCTAGGGGGCCACATCAGAGGCCTCCCAGATGGGGTCGGAGCAAATGGGGCCGGAGGATCGCGCCGCATCGCCGGTACATGGGCGATGCATCGGCGATGCATGGGCGATGCAGCGGCGATGCACTGGCGATGCATCGCCGACGTGGGCGATTCATCGGCGACGTCGACGTGAAGCAGATCTGGCTCCACATCGAGCCGCAGCGCCGATGCATCGCCGATGCGGCGCGATCCACCGACCCCATCTACTAGGACCCCATCTGGGAGGCCTAGACACATGCGAACCCTACCCCCTACCCCGCATGGCTTCTGGGGGGGGGGGGGGGTCACTTCGTTCGGGAGCTCCCGAGCGAAGTGACCCCCCCCCCTCGCAGAAATCGGGGGAGGGTAGGGGCAGGGTTCGCACGTGGCCCCCTTGTAGTCAACACGGGCGTCTGGGCGGTGGGGGCGAGCGCTGGAACTTCCTCGGGCGCCACCTCGCCCACAGGGGGAGAGCCAGCGCAACAAGGTCAGAAGCTTTTGGCGCTCCGCGCGGACTTCTTCGATCTGCGCTGGACCCCCCCCCCTCCTCCTCCTCCTCCTCCCTCCTGCTCCTCCTCCTCCTCCCTCCACCCCCCCTCCTCCTCCTCCTCCTCCTCCTCCTCCTCCTCCTCCTCCTCCTCCTCCTCCTCCTCCTCCTCCCTGGCTTCCTGATCTCTTCCGCCCGGCGGCTCTCCGACCCGACCAAAAAGGTCCGCTCAGAATCGTTCCCAGGACCCCTCCGGGGTCCATCCAGAGCCGTTTTCCGAAGCGGATCCAGCAGTGGCGACAAGGAGGAGGAGGAGGAGGAGGACGAGGAGGAGGAGGAAGAGGAGGGAGGAGGAAGAAGAGGAGGAGGAGGAGCAGGAGGGAGGAGGAGGAGGAGGAGGAGGAGGAGGAGGAGGAGGAGGGAGGAGGAGGAGGAGGGAGGAGGAGGAGAGAGGAGGAGGAGGAGGAGGGGAACCATTAGCATTTGGGGGACACGGGCCCCGAGGTGAACACGGGTCCCGGAGCCCGGGCCTTCCCCCAAGCGACGAGGTCTTCCTCCCGAGCCGCTACGCCGACAGCCCCAGGGCCCGCGGACGGCCCGGAGAGCCCCAAGGCGGCGGAGAACCTCAGGGCCCGTTTTCCTCAGGACCCGGCCCCCCTCCCCCTCAATCCTGAACACTCCCGACGAGGACTGGCCTCCCTCCTCAAGCCTCTCCTCCCCCGCTCCCCTCTGCCGCGCCCTCGAGCAGCGTGCCCCTGTCTCAGACCCGCGGGCCCCGCGCACTGGGGGCTCGAAGCCCGCGGCGAGAGTCAGGAGGAAGACAGGCGGAGGGGAGGAGAGGAAGAGGAGGAGGAGGCGGAGGAGGAGGAGGCAGAGGAGAGGCAGAGGAAGAGGAAGAGGAAGAGGAAGAGGAGGCGGAAGAGGAGGCAGAGGAGGAGGGATGGGAGGAACCACTAAGGGATCCACGAGTTGATTGTGTCCTTTGATTCACGCAGTATGTTCTGGCCCATCTGGATATCGCTGGATGTATTTGGACTTATCTGAACTAGAACCACGTGCGCGCTTCGCGCGCGCTGAGGTTGTATCAGTGCCTACGGAACACCCGTGTCCCAAGTTGGTCATGAGCAGGGCAGGAGTGTAACAAGAAGAGCCTGGCGAAGGACTCAGGTACCGCAGCTGTGAGCCCCACCTTCGGTGGAGCTGCCTGTGGAGCCACGAAAGGCGTGAGGGGTGCGCCGAAATGCGCGCGGTGGCGCCACGTGAACCCTGACGCAGGGGCCTTCGGTGGAGTTCCCTGTGGGGCCACGAAACGTGTGACTGGTGCGCCGAAACGCGCGCGGTGGCGCCACGCGAACTTTGCCACTGGAGCCTTCGGTGGAGCTCCGTATGGGGCCACGAAACGCGTGAGGGGTGCGCCGAAAGGGGGCGGGCCGCCATGCGAACTTTGCCACCGGGGCTTTCGGTGGAGCTCCCTATGGGGCCACGAAGCGTGTAAGTGGTGCGCCGAAGTGGGGCGGGGCCGCCATGCGTACTTTGCCACTGGGGCCTTCGGTGAAGCTCCGCATGGGGCCACGAAGCGTGTAAGGGGTGCGCCGAAATGGGGCGGGGCCGACATGCGAACTTTGGCACTGGGTCCTTCGGCGGAGATCCTAAAAGGGCAACGAAACGTGTGACGGGTGCGCCGAAGTGGGGCGGGGACGCCATGCGAACCCGAATTACAACTGAGGCCTTCGGTGGAGCTCCCTATGGGGCCACGAAGCGTGTGAGAGGTGTGCCGAAGTGCGCGCGGTGGCGCCATGCGAACTTTGCCACTGGGTCCTTCGGTGGAGCTCCCTATGGGGCCACGAAGCGTGTGAGGGGTGCGCAACTGGGGCGGGGCCGCCATGCGAACTTTGCCACTGGGTCCTTCGCTGGAGCTCTCTATGGGGCCACGAAGCGTGTGAGGGGTGCGCCGAAATGGGGCGGGGCCGCTATGCGAACCCCACCACCAGGGCCTTGGGTGGATCTACTTATGAGGCCACGAAACGTGTGATGGGATGCGCCGAAGTGGGGCGCGGCCGCCGTGCGAACTTTGCCACTGGGGCCTTCGGTGGAACTCCCTATGGGGCCACGAAGCGTGTGAGGGGTGCGCTGAAGTGGGGCGGGGCCGCTACGCGAACCTTGCCATTGGGGCCGTCGGTGGAGCTACTTATGAGGCCACGAAGCGTGTGAGGGGTGCGCCGAAGTGGGGCGGGGCCGCCGTGCGAACTTTGCCACTGGGTCCTTCGGTGGAGCTCCCTATGGGGCCACGAAGCGTGTGAGGGGCGCGCCGACGTGGGGCGGGGCCGCCGTGCGAACTTTGCCACTGGGTCCTTCGGTGAAGCTCTCTATGGGGCCACGAAGCGTGTAAAGGGTGCGCCGAAGTGGGGCGGGGCCGCCATGCGAATTTTGCCACTGGGTCCTTCGGTGGAGCTCCGCATGGGGCCACAAAACGTGCGAGGGGTGCGCCGACATGGGGCGGGGCCGCCATGCGAACTTTGCCACTGGGGCCTTCGGTGGAGCACCCTATGGGGCCACGAAGCGTGCGAGGAGCGCGCCGAAGTGGGGCGGGGCCGCCATGCGAACTTTCCCACTGGGGCCTTCGGTGGAGTTCCCCATGGGGCCACGAAGCGTGTAAAGGGTGCGCCGAAACAGATACACGCGGAGGGCAGAGGCAAGGGAGGGAGGGAGGGAGGATGGAAGGTAAGAGGAAGGACGCGGGGCGCTGTCTCTTCGAATCGAGAACCCAATGCCACAGGATGGTTGGGAATCCGCCGACCCCTTGGGGTTCATCGGCGTGCGAGATGCTTCCCCCTCCCCAAACCCCTCCCCCGGGAGCCCAGCCCGGTCGATTTGGAGGGGGGGGGCCTGGCCGGATCCCCCGGGGGGGTCACCCGCTCCGAGAAATCCTGCAGGGACTCTTCCGTGGCCTCGAAATGGTCCCAGGACGCCACTCGACAGCCCAAAACGACCTCCACGTGGATACGGGCGCCCCCAAGATGCCCCAATATGGGCTCAGGACAGCCCACGACGCCTCCAAGATGCTCCAAGAGGCCTCGAAGAGGCACCCCGAGAAGGCCTTGAAGAAGCCAAAACCATAATTTCCAATGGGGAAACGTACATTTTTAGCACGCACGACTTTTCGGCCTTCACGGCGGCGAAGCCAGTCCAAGAAGCTCCCAAGACCACCCCGATACGTCCGAAGAGGCCCCCAAGAAGCGCCCAAGACGGCCCAAGCGGGCGCCGAGACAGCCCAAGAGGCTCCCAAAACGGCGGGAAAGGGCCCCGAGACGGCTCCCAGAGAGGCCCGAGCGGAATAGCCCGCACCGAAAATCCAAGCCTTCCGCTCCCAGACGGCTCCAAGACACCCCAGAGGCGCCCGAAAGGGCCCCAGAGGCTCCCAAGACGCCCCCAAAAGGCCCCCACGAGGCCCACAAGAGGCCCCAAGAGTCTCCAAAACGGCCCTCAAGAGGCTTCGAGACTACCGTCAAGAGGCCTGCGAGAAGTTTCCCCAAGGTGATCCAAGCGAACGCCGCGCAAGCCTCATGCCCACAACCCGGGCCCAGCGGTCAGACTCCTCGCAACTTCCGTTGCTTGCTGCCGTGCTCGTCGCTTGTCTCCGCAGGGCGTTTCGGCGGTTCTCTCCGCGGCGCCCGTCCCGCCTTATAGCACTTCGCGAAAACCACCGGATTGCCCCGCTTGAAAAGATATTCTTCTGGTGCTTCGACAGATGGCCCCCGTCTGTGAACGCGGGCTTCGAACCGTCCTTTTTCGGGGGACACGCAGAGCATTCAAACTTATTCGCCACCCTGCGCGCATCGTGGCACGCCCGGCACGCTACTGGCCTATGGTGGATGCCCGTCTGGTGGTACTGCTTGATCTGGTCTGACGTCAGATGCCCCGCGTCCTCGAACTCTGAGCTACTCCCGTCCGCATCCCTCGGGCACGCTGAGCACCTGAGCACCCGAGGCGTTTGGAACCCACGTGTGTTCACGCATGTCCCGCTCTCGGGCGTTAGGAACCCACGTGTTTTCACGGCTGTCCCGCGTTGGGGCGTCAGGAACCCACGCGTTTCCACGCATGTCCCGCTCTTGGACGTTAGGAACCATGTGCTTTCACGCCTTTCCCACTCTGGGGCGTTAGGAACCCACGTGTCTTCGGGACAACCCACAATGCCTCCCAGACGCCCCCCCGAGCCCCAAGATTCCCCCCAAGAGCCCAACGAAGCAAAACATTCCGAATCCCTTTAGGCCGACGTGGAGGCCCCAAGAAGGCCTCCAAAAAACACCGAGAGCCAACCAAAAGGACCCGGAAAGGCGCCCTAGGCCTCACAAGCAAAACACGGCAACCACGAGTTCCCCAGGGGGTCGGCGGTGTGGCGTAAGCCTGAGAATAAATGCAACAATCCTTCAAACACCAGCGGGAAATCAATGATTTTAGCTTCTTCAGGCTTTCCCGAAGGATGTTTTGGAAGCGTCTTGGCCGCCTGGGAGGCTATCTTGAGCTATCTTGATCCCATATTGGGCCGTGTGGGGTGCATCTTGGGACCATCTTGGGCTCTCTTGAGGCCATCTTAGCGGTCTTGGAGGCGTCTCTGAAGCCATCATGGGCCATCTTGGCCGTCTTGGAGGCCATCTAGGCCGTCTTGGACCGGGAACGGGGGGTCCTGGAGCCCTGGTGCTGCCATGGACGGGGCTGTCTTGGAGGCAATCTCAAGCCTTTTGAATCCTCTTGGGCCGTCTTGGGGCCCTCCTCGAGCTGTCGCTGGGGCTTCTTGGGCCGTCACCGGCCCAATCGTCGAGGCCTCTTGGGCGCTCTGGGGGCGATCTTGGGAGCCTCTGAAGCCATCTGGACCGTCGGCAGGCCGAACAAAACAAATTAGCCTGACGAAGGGCCTAACCATATGCAGCTGCGAGAGCCGCGAGGGAGATGAGACGAAGGAGGGGTGCGCGCAGACTCCGAGTAGCGCACGCGGTATAGCCTTCTGCCATGAAACGTGAAGGGTATGCCGACATGAGTGGTGGGGACGCCTGCGAACATCGCCATTGGGGCCTTCCGTGGAGCTCCCTATGGGGCCACGAAGCGTGTGAGGGGTGTGCCGAAATTGGGCGGCGGTGCCATGCAAACTTTCCCACTGGGGCCTTAGGTGGAGCTTCTCATGGGGCCACGAAACGTGTGAGGGGTGTGCCGAAATGGGGCGGCGGAGCCACAGGACCACGAAACGTGAGAGGGGTGTGCAGACATGGGGCGGCGGTGCCATGCGAACTTGCCCACAGGGGCCTTCGGCGGAGCTCCCTGTGGGGCCACGAAGCGTGCGAAGTGTGTGCCGACATGGGGCGGCGGTGTCATTCGAATTTTCTCACTGGGGCCTTCGGTGGAGCTCCCTAAGGGGCCACGAAACATGCGAGGAGTGTGCCGAAATGGGGCGGCGGTGCCATGCGAACTTTCCAACAAGGGCCTCAGGTGGAGCTCCCTGAGGGGCCACGAAACGTGTGAGGGGCGTGCCAGAATGGGGCGGCGGTGCCATGCGAACTTTCCCACTGGGGCCTCAGGTGGGGCTCCTTATAGAACCGCGAAACGTGCGAGGGGTGTGCCGACATGGGGCGGCGGTGCCATGCGAGCTTTCCCATTGGGGCCTTAGGTGAAGCTCCCCATGGGGCCGCGAAACGTGTGAGGGGTGCGCCGAAATCGGACGGGCATGCGGAGAGCAGAGGCAGGGAGGGGAAGAGGGAGAAGGAGGAGGGGGAGAGGGAGGGGGAGGAGGAAGGAAGCAAGGAGGAACGCGGGGCGATGTCTCTTCACAACGAGGACCCAACACCACAGGATGGTTGGGAGAAATAATAGTGGCAGTCGAAGTCATAGTAACCGTAGTAGTAGCGGTCAGAGTACTAGTAGCAGCAGCAGCAGCAGCAGCAGTCGTAGTAATAGTAGTCGTAGTCGTAGTCGTAGTCGCAGTAGTAGTAGTACTAGTAGTAGTACTAGTAGTAGTAGTAGTAGTAGTAGTAGTAGTAGTAGTAGTAGTAGTAGTAGTAGTAGTAGTAGTAGCAGTAGCAGTAGCAGTAGCA
>CAUYUJ010016087.1:179613-296429 GCA_963575745.1 Prorocentrum cordatum | reverse complement strand
CCGCTTCCGCCTCCTCCTCGTTTTTCTATCTCCTCCTCCTCCTCTTCCTCCTCTTCCTCCTCCTACCCCCTACCCCTACCCCCTACCTCCTACTTCCTACTTTCTACCTGGGTCTTTCTCCTCCCTTCTCCTCCGCCTCCTGCGCCTCCTCCTCCTCCTCCTTCTCCTCCCTTCGACTTTCTCCTCCTCGTCTTCTTCCTCCTCCTCCCTCCTCCTCCCCCCCTTCCCTTTCCTCCTCCTCCTCCTCGACTCCTCGTCCTCCTCTCTCCTCTCTCCTCCTCTCCTCCTTCCTCCTCCCCCTCCGCTGTCTGGCCTCCTCCTCCTCCGCCTCCTCGGTCCTCCGCCTCATCCTCCTACCCCTCTTCCTCCCCCCCCTCCTACTTTCTGCCTCCTCCCTCCGCCTCCGCGCTGCCCTCCGAGGATTCGGAGTCCCGGGCCTTGTTGGAGGCCACAAGCAATGCCGCCAGCGGCCAAACACCCTCGATCCTTCTCTTCTCTTCTCTTCTCTTCTCTTCTCTTCTCTTCTCTTCTCTTCTCTTCTCTGCTCTTCTCTTCTCTTCTCTTCTCTTCTCTTCTCTTCTCTTCTCTTCTCTTCTCTTCTCTTCTCTTCTCTTCTCTCATCTTATATTAACTTATCTTCGTGTTTCTCACTTTCCTTTCTCTTCTATTCTCTTCTCTTCTCTCCTATTCTCTTCTCGTCGCTTCTCTTATCTTCGTGTTTGCCACGTTCCTTTATGTTCTCTCTTCTCTTATCTTCTCTTCTCTTATCTTCTCTTCTCTTCTCTTCTCATGGATTCTCTTATCTTATATTATCTTCTCTTTTATTATTTTCCCTTAGCGTTTCTTCTCTTTTCTCTGTTCCCTGTTCTCGTTTCTCGTGTCGCTTCTATAGTTTATCGGTTCTCTTCGTTTCTTATTTCCTCTTCTCTTATGTTATGTTCCTTATCATAGCTTCCGTCTCCTCCTCGTTTTCCTTCTCCTCTTCTCCCTCTCTCCCTTCTCCCCTGACTCTGTGCGGAAATTGTCCTGTCCTCTCCGCCTTTCCGCGTATTGATTTACACAGTACTTGAGGTACGGGTCTTATACATAGATGCATTCGACTGCATTGGCGCTTCGCGCCATGCACCTTGGTCCTTGAATTGTATGCAGGCGTAAGGGGAAATTGAGGTAAAACATAGCATTTAGCGGTAATTTCTTGTGGCTTTTGTCCGAACTCGATACTTCCCTTATGACGCCTTTTCCTCTTCCTTATTCTCGCCCTACCCGTCGAATTCTTGCCCATCCTCCTCAGTCTCTTCGGCCCTTGTATCGGAGGCTCCTCCGTGGAGAGCCTCTTGGGGGTCTTACGGCTGTTTTTTATGGGCTCCTTGGGGCCTTCAGGAGGCTTCATGTTCGCCTTTTGGGGACCTCTCGGCGCTTCCTTGGGTCACCCTGCTTCAACCGCGGTCTCCCTGAACGACGGGTCACGATTTGGAATGCTTCGGGGGGCATCTTGGGGCCATCTTGGGCCGTCATCGGGCCCTCTTCGGGCCATCTTCGGGCGTCTTGGGGCTCTCTTCGATAGTGGGCGGTCTCAGACGCCCAAAAGACAGAAGAACATAGCATTCCCACAATTATGCAACGACCCTTTGGAAATCTATGTTTTGGTGGCGTTTCGAAAGCCTTTTTGTTGTAGGTTTTATTTGGGTCGTCTTCGGGCGTCTGGTGGACGTCTGGGGTTGGGCCGCCCTCCTAACGGATTTGGGCCCGCTGCTTGGGCCCAGCAGGGGCCTGGGGGTTCTTCTGCAGGGGCGTCCAGGGGGTCCCTGGGACCAAGGATCTGGAGGGCCCGGCTTAGGAGGGGTGGCCTGCCCCCCCCACCCAGGCATATCAAAATGTAGAGGAAGGAGTACATAACACATAATCCATGATACCTGACAAACAGTGTATATATAGATATATGAAGATAGATTTGTATGCGCGCTGGCCTATTCGCCCACCCCTGGTTTTCGAAGGAACGTCACGATCGCATGGTGCAAGGCAGGAGCGCAGAGTGATGAGCCGCCATCCAGCGAGCGCAGCAGGAGGCGACGTCGATTGTGCACTCGGGGTCTGCTTTTTTAGTGCAGGGATCCTTTCAGGAGGGGAAAAAACATACAAACACAAGTAATCGTCGACTCCCAAGAAAGTAATGGAAAATATGGGAAGTGGGGGGGAAGCCAAAAGCCCAGAAAATACGGAAACATATGGGACATCTTGTTATTTGTATATTTATGTGTGTGTGTGTGTGTCCTGGGGCCCCTTCATCCTTGTCTCGATCTCAGTACGCAATCAGAGAGGAATGCGGTAGTGCACACGAACGATAGCAACTGGCGCAGTGCAGTGTACACGAGCCTGCCTGTGATGCTTCCCAGTAGAATCTCCTTGTGGTGCTGACCGAAGGATTTCTGTTGTGATGCTTCCCAATCGGATCCCGCTTGCGGTGCGTTCCAAAGGATTTCCACTGTGAGTATTTCCCGTATAATCTCTTTGTGGTGCTTTCCCACGGGTTCTTGTTGCGAGGCTTTCCAATATAATCGTTGTGCGGTGTTTTCCAAAGGAGTCCAGTCGTGAGGTTTTCCAATCGAGTCCTTTTGCGGCGCTATCCAAAGGAATCCTGTTGTGAGGCTTCCGATTGAATCCCTCTGTGGGTCTTTCCGATGGATTTCTTTGTGTGCGGCTTCCCAAAGAGAGCCCTCAGTGGTGATTTCGAACAGGTTTTCGGGTGTGAGGCTTTTTGGTGGAGTCCTTCTGTGGTGCTTTTCATCGGATTTCCATTGTGACTGTTTCCAATCAAATTCTGTCGTGGTGCTTTCCACCAGATTCCTGTTGTGAGGCTTTTCTATGGAATTTCTTCGTGGTGGTTTCCAATGGGTCCCCAGTGTGAGGCTTTTCGAACGAATCTCTTTGTGATAGTTTCCAAACGATTCTTTTCGTGATGCTTCCCAATACAATCTCCTTGTGTTACTTTCCACAGGACTCTTTGCGTGATGTTTTTCAATCGAACCCTTTCGTGGCGCGTTCCAAAGGATTTCCAGTGAGGATTTCCCGTCGAATCCTTTTGTGATGTTTTCCAACGGATCCTTGTTGCGAGGCTTTCCAATCTGATCTCTATGCGGTGTTTCCCAACGGAGTCCTGTCGTGAGGTTGCCCAACCGAATCCCTATCGAAACGATTCCTGTTGTGAGGCTTTCCGATTGAATCCCTCTGTGGGGCTTTCCGATGGGTTTTTCTGTTTTTTTTGGTTGTTGGATGCGGCTTTCTAATAGGAATCCCCAGTGCTACTTTCAAATCAGTTCTCTGTTATTGGCCTTTCCAGTCGAATCCTTCTGAGGTGCTTTTCAACGGATTCCCATTGTGACGGTTCCAATCGAATGTTGTCGTGGAGCTTTCCACCAGATTCCTGTTGTGAGGTTTTCCAATGGAATCTCTTTGTGGTGGTTTCCAATGGGTTCCGAGTGTGAGGCTTTTCGAACGAATCTCTTTGGGATGGTTTCCAAACGACTCTTGTCGTGATGCTTCCCGGCATAATCTCCTTGTTGTACTTGCCACAGGATTATGGGCGTGATGTTTTTCAAGAGAACCTCCTTTTGCGGCGCGTTCTCAATGATTTCCAATGTGACGATTTCCCGTATAATCTCTTTGTGGTGTTTTCCAACGGATCTTTGTTGCGAGGCTTTCCAATCGAGTCGCTGTGTGGTTAACTATTTTCCAAGAAGGGTCCTGTCGTAAGGCTTTCCAATCGATTTTTTTTTCCGGCGCTGTCCAACATATTCTTGTTGTTTCGCTGATTGAATCACCGTGTAGGATTTTCCGATGGATTTCTTTTCCCAACCATCCTGTGGTGTTGGGTCTTCGTTTTGAAGAGACAGTCCCCGCGTTCTATTTCTTCTGTCTTTCCTCCCCCCTCCTCCCGCTCCTCCCTCCCTCCTCCCTCCTGGGCCCTCGATGAAGGACAGGTACAAAAGCCGCCCCGCGAGTCCAGGAGTCAGGAATCAAATGGGTAGATTGCGTAGGGGGAAGCCTCTTCACTTTTGGTCCTCCACCAAATCTCTCGTGTTCGGCTCGCCGTACCCGTTGAGCTTGCAGCAGCGAGCGGAGATCGAGAGATTGGTAGGAAGGCTTCTCCATGTTCGTCACGACTCGGAGCCTCTGCAGCGAGGAAACTGGCCTCCCTGGGGTGTGGGCCCTGGGGTGAAGTCGGGCCCGTCCCTTTACAGGGGGAATATTCAAAGATAGTTAAACAATAGTCGGGAGACTCTGTTTTGAGTATTTGTTGACAATTTTGGAGTATTTTTTGGGTATTTTTATTTTTCGTCGAAGATCCCCCTGTAGGGGGACAGGCCCGACCTAACCCTGGGGGAGAGCTCGCTGCGGGACGCTGGCACGGCAGGGGTGTGGAGCCCGATGCCTTCGAGAGGGATCCACCACCACCCCCCTCCCCCCTCCCCAAGGGCGCCCTAGAGGGCGCAAAGTTATTCGCGCTTCGCGCCTCGCGGTTCGGCTCCGATTCCTCCTCCTCCTCCTCCTCTTCTCCCCTGGGAGGCGGCGCGAGAGCGCGAAGTTATTCGCACTTCGCGCTTCGCGCAGCGCTCAGCGCGAAGTTGGGAGCCCTTGCTCCCTCCTCCGCAGCTCGCATGCGGTTCCCATCGTCGACACCCATGTCGACACACCCCTCAGACTTTCCGTGGCCCCATACGGAGCTCCACCGAAGGCCCCAGTGCCACCGTCCACATGCGCCCCCCCCCCCCCACACCCGTTTCGGCACACCCCTCGCACGTTTCGTGGCCTGGAGCTCCACCGAAGGCCGTGCCACCGTCCACAGGTTCGCACAGCGAGGTCCACAACCAAACAAAAACGCGAGGTGGACGAACAAACACAAACCTTCAACAAACAAGGGGTGGGAGAGTAGGCCAGGACTCACACATATATATATATATATATATATATATCTGATATATTTTTTTATTATATATTAATTTATATATAAATATATATATTATATATATTATATATAATGCGGTGCTCGGTGCGGAGCGACCCCCCCTGGGATCGCTCATCCTGGGGGTTTCGTCCTGGAGGCACCGCCAGTGCGGGCCAGTACGAACCCCCCCGGGATACACAAAACCCCCTGGGACGCACCTCTGGTGCGGACCCTGGTACAACATCCCCCCCCTGGTATGCCCCCAACCTCCGGGCCAGGAGCGTGTGGGAGCACCCAGGGAGCGCGTGCGAGCGTTCGGCGGCGGCGGCGTCAGCGGCGGCGGCGACGACGGCGACGACGACATTCAGCCAGAAAGCTCCAGAGGCCCCCAGAATCCACAGATGTTTCTTGGGAGTAGTTTTTATGGTTTTGGGCGTCCTCGGTCCCTACAGGTCTGGAGGTCCCCAGAGGTCTCCTCCCCACTCCACTGCTCTCCTCGGCACTCCTCACCGCTCCCCCCGACTCCCCTCCACTCCATCGCACTTCTCGGCCCTACTCAGCACTCCTGGCTGCTCCTCCCGATGCCCCTCCACTCCCACAGGAGCCCTCCGACCCACCACAGGGGGGGGTCCGCCGGCGCGCCCGGTACGACCCCCGCGGAAGGCGGCGGGGGGTTCCGTGCCACGGGGCGCCGCCGACACATATCTCTTCTTTTTTTTTTTTTTTTTTTTTTTTTTTGTTTTTTTGTGCTTTCTCTCTCTCTATTCCCTCTTCTCTCTGCATATATGTATACAAATATGTATGTCCGTATGTATGTATTTGTCTGTCTGTGTGTCTGTCTGTGTGTCTGTCTGTCTGTCTGTGTGTCTGTCTGTGTGTCTGTCTGTCTGTCTGTCTGTCTGTCTGTCTGTCTGTCTGTCTGTATGTGTGTGTGTGAGAATGTATGTATGCATGCGTACATATATGCATACATATAGGCATGTATATATATATGTAGATATTTACGTCACCATTTATGTAAATATGTAGGCTTTCATGTACCTTGTATGCTTCTGTACATAAGTATGCATGTTCGTATGAAGGTATGCATGTATGTATGGATGCATGTCAGGTTTTCTCCCTGCAGCTCGCCGACTTCCTGTTGGTCATGGACGGCCCGTTCGTTTGGAGGCCGCACCTCAAGCTACACTGCTACCTGGTCGTGGATTGGACTACCACCCCGGGCTCCTCTGCATCATCTGGTGGCACAACGTTGCTCATCGCCTTCGTGGTGCTGTTCTTCTCGTGGGCGTCGACCTGGTCAAGTGGCGCGTCCTCCCCTGCAGTACTTGATGCTGGTGTTCACGAAATGCCGCTGACGGCAACACCATTTCCTTTGCCTTCCGGGTCTTCGCCATCGGTCCCTGTCCATGGCGTACCTTTTCTTGCACATCCACTTCGGCACCGCCTGTCCCCCGGGCCCCGCCCGCTCCGGCCGCCTGTGGCCCCACCGTCCTGTGCCCTGTCTCCCTAATTAAAGCTGTGCGTCGCCCGACTAGCTTTTAGCGGAAGAGGTTCGCTCTCGCCCCGCAGATCAAACAAATACGGATGCATGTCTGTGTGTATGTATGTATGCATGTATGTCTGCATGTATGTATGTGTGTGTGTGTACATATGTATGCATGCGTGCATGCGTATATGTATGTATGCACGCGTGCTTGTATGTATGTGTGTATGTATGTATGTATGTATGTATGTATGTATGTGTGTCGGTTTTAATGTATGCGTGCCTGTATTCACGTATGTATGTAACATTGTGATGCATGTATGTATTTATGTATGCATGTGCGTATGTATGCCTTGCCTGTCTGTCTGCCTCTCTGTCTGACTATCTGTATATGAATGCATGCGCAGTTGTATGTATGAATGCATGCACGCGCGCATGGTTTTTATGTATTCATTCATACATGCATGTATGTATGTGTATACATATATGAATATATTTGTATGCGTGCATACATGCATGTATGCATGTATGTATGTATGCATGCATGTAAATATACACGCCGGCTTCTAATTGATTTATATTGGATTGATTTATATTGGATTTACTTATATTGTTCACGTGCTTTCCTACTTCAACGGTCGGGTGGCTCTTTCTTCCCTCTTCTTCAGGGGTCGGGCTGAAACCCAATCTATTTTCAACGCCTTCCTACTTGTTTCTGCCAGTTTCTTCCGACCTGCGGGTATACATATGTTAGCCAGCGTGGACCCTAAGCCGTGTGTTCTAGCATGCTAAGGTGTTGCAATCGATGTGGTGCAAGCTTCATGGTGCCATCGATGAGGTGCAAGCTACGTGGTGCAAGCTATGCGGTGCAATCTACCCTAGACGCTTCGCGTAACTTTACCCACCCATCCAGAAACAATGCCCAGACGACTTGCCTTGCTCAGGGATGTGGAGGAACATTCAGTGGAATCCAAGGGTCGGAAAGACGTCGGATCCCAAGAAGGGGAGGATGGAAGAGGAACCGGAAGAGGAGGAGGAGGAGGAGGAGGAGGAGGAGGAGGAGGGCGGAGGAGTAAGGAGGAGAGAGGAAGGAGGATGAGGGGGAGGAGGCGGGAGGAGGAGGAGGAGGAGGAGGCGGAGGGGGAGGGGGAGGAGGAGGAGGAGGAGGAGGAGGAGGTATGCCCACTAGAACTGGCCCAGAGTGGGACCAGCTAGACGCGGGCAGTGATAGTTTGAAAACGACGGTTCGTTTTGCGATGGCCTGTGCAGCTGTCGGTGCCAATTTTTTTTGCCTTTCCTGAGTGTCCCAGGGAGGAGCATCTGGCCTCGTGTTGGAAAATCCCCGAGGTCCGATTTTTGCGCTCGCTCCCCGCGGCCCAATTCTGGAGTTTTGACATGTGCGTTTTTGGTGCTGTGTCCGTGCAACCGACTTCGGTTACAGCCTTCAATTTGCCAGGCATGGGGGGGATCGCGAGGCGTCTACCTTCTAGAGGAAGGTGTTTTCATGTAGCCCATCAGGCCCCAGACGGACCAGGTTCCCAGGGCGTTCAGCTGCCCCCTGGCTTCAGTCGGACCGTCGCCCAGGCCTTGGTGGAAGGGCTACCGCCCGCGGGCGCGGGATCAGCCGAAAACTTCGGCTTCATGGAGGCGCGCGCCTCACACCTCGTCCCTTTTTTTCCGCCCCTGTCAATCCCTACCTTAACGTGCAGAGGTTGGGGTCTTACGCCCGTGCAGGGGCGGCGGGGGCGTCAGGGTCGTGGGGTTGGCGCCCTCCCTCCTCCCTCTTCTTTCCCTCCCGTCAGGGTCGTGGTCGTCGTTCTCTCTCTTTCTGTCGGCGGCCGCCCTTTCCTCTCTGTCTCACCGTTGCATGTTGCCCAGCGCGGATCATCCTCATCGGGGGCATGAACAGAACAGAGGGAGGGGGGGAGAGGGGGGGAAAGAAAAATGAGGAAGGATGAAGAATAGGGGGGTGCGAAAAAAGAATTCTAACTCCAATTCTACAGCGCAGGCCGCCTGAACACCGCGCCACTTGCGATCAGTACAAGCGGGCGGCGACGAGACGGCGGGCGGCGACGAGGCGGCGACGGCGGCCGCGTGGCGGCCAGAGCGGCCCGCAGGCCTAGGCGACGGGCTGGCGCGGGCGGCGATGAGGCGTCGGCGGTGGCCACATGGCGGCCAGGGCGGCCCGCGGGCCCAAGCGACGGACAGCGGCGGGCGGGAACGACGCGGTGACGGCGGCCACATGGCCATAGCGGCCCGCGGGCCCCGTTCCTCAGAGACGAAACAGGAAGCCCTAAACACTGTTTGGGGGTTATATATATATATATATATATATATATATATATATATATAAAACCGATATGTATATAAATATGTTTTGGTAGCCAGCGTGGATCAAACATGGTGTGTTTGACGCCATCTACGCTGTGCAGTCTGTGTAGTGCAGTCCGTGTGATGCAATATCTGCTGTGCGCGATATGTTGGGCAACCGATGTTGTAATTTCTTCTGGTGTGCGCTGAGAGTGCTTCGGCCTACGAGGTGCATTGTATGTCGTGCACCATTTGCGGGCCAATATATGTGGTTCAATCAATGTGGTGGAATCCACTCTGATGAACCTGAAGTCGTCATCTCCACTGCTCGCGCAAACATCCAACCTGGCCACCCGCCACTTGCTTTGCAAAACCTGTTAAGACCGACTGCGACGACACCGAAGACAACGACTGGGGCGACACCGACGACGTCTCCGACGACGCCGACGACGACAACGACGCCGACGACGACGAAGGCGACGACGACGATGCCAACGAAGGCGACGACGAGGGACGAGGAAGGACGACGACGGCGACAACGACGACAACGACGACAACGACGAGGGAGGAGGAAGGACGGCGATGCCGACGACGGCAACGACGGGGGAGGAGGGAAGACAACGACGACAACGACGACGACGACGGCGAGGAAATAGGAGGGACGACGACGAGACGCCGACGACGGACGACGACGACGTGGGAGGGGGAGGGAGGACGACCACGGCGACAACGGCGACGGAAACCACGACGCCAAAGAGGACGACGACGACGAACACGAGGAAAGACAGAGGACGACGTAGGCGACGACGACGACGACGCGGGAGGAGGGAGGACGGCGACGACGACGACGACGATGACGACGCAAGACCGCGCGCGCACGCTTTTGTTGAAAATCCGTGTTGCGAAACCTTGGGTTTTTGTAGGTTTTTTGGACACACGATTCTGAAATCCTTCCGAAACCGATGGGTTTTGAAGGTTTTCGGCGTGCGCCCGCGACGACGCGCGCGTCTGCACTTCGTCCCGTTTTTTTGCAGAGGATTCTCGCGACTGCGCGCGCGCAAGGGCGTTCGACAGATTTTGGCATGAGCGCGCGCGACGCCCGTTTGGTAACATTTTGTGATAATCTTGAAAAACTTATGGTTTTCTCAAGATTTCGCAAGAGCTCACGCGAAAGTTGTGTGTGTTTTTTTTTTTTTTTGAAGTCAGTGTTGCGAGACACTGTGTTTTTGTATGTTTTTTTTGGAAGCTCGATTGCGAACTCCTTCCGGCACCGAAGGTTTTTGAAGGATTTCGGCATGCGCGCGCGACGACGCGCGCGTGTGAACTTCGTCCCCTTTTTTTGCAAGGGATTCGCGAACGAGTGTTATGTTAGAACAAAACATGTCACCGCATAGTGTTTTTTACAAGGGAGCCTCAGGGGGGGATACCGGTTTGGCTGGGATGATTTGATTCATATTTAGGATGGACGCGTGTGCAGAATATATATATATATATATATCTATATATATATAATATATATATTATATATAGAATATATATATATATATATATATATATAATAAACTTCTACCATCCCAGGGGGAAGCGTTAAGTCCGGGGGGGGGGGGGGGTAGAGTCTATTCTCTTTTTTGAAAGGAGAATGAATTTCTGTTCGCAGTGAGTTGTCCACTCCACTGCTCGCGCAAACACTCCGCCCACCCACCCGCAACTTGGTTTGCACAATTTCTTAAGACCGTGACGGTGGGTACCACATGGCACTTGGCAACAACGGCGACGCCGACGACGACAGTGACAATGACGACGACGCCGCCGACAACGACTACGACGACACCGACGACGTCTCCAACGACTTCGACGACGCCGACAACGACGACGACGACGACACCGACGACGACGACGACACCAACGCCGACGACGACGATGACAACGACGACAACGATGACGCCGCCGAAGACGACGATAACGACGACACCGACGACGACGACGACGTCAACGACGCTGACGACGACGACGACGACGACGGCGGCGACGACAACGACGCCGACGTCGACGACGACGAAGACGGCGACGACGCCGACGCCGACGACAACGACGACGACGACGTCGCCAACGAAGACAACGAAGAAGGAGGGAGGACGACGACGGCGACCACGACGACAACGACGAGGGAGGAGGGAGGACGGCGACGACGCGAACGACGAAGAACGAGGAAGGACGGCGATGCCGACGACGGCAACGACGAGGGAGGAGGGAATACGACGACGACGACAACGACGACGACGACGACGGCGACGAAATAGGAGGGACGACGACGAGACGCCGACGACGGACGACGACGACGACGAGGGAGGAGGAGGAAGGACGACCACGGCGACAACGATGACGGATACGACCACGACGCCAAAAAGGACGACGACGACGAACACGAGGAACGACAGAGGACGACGTAGGCGACGACGACGACGACAACGACGCGGGAGGAGGGAGGACGGCGACGACGACGACGCAAGAGCGCGCGCGCACGCTTTTGTTGAACATCCGTGTTGCGAAACCTGGTGTTTTTGTAGGTTTTTTGGACACACGATTCTGAAATCCTTCCGAAACCGATGGGTTTTGAAGGTTTTCGGCGTACGCGCGCGACGACGTGGGCGTTTGCACTTCGTCGCATTGTTTGCAGAGGATTATCGCGACGGCACACACGCAAGGGCGTTCGACAGATTTCGGCATGAGCGCGCGCGAAGCCCTTTTGGTAGCATGTTGTGAAAATCATGAAAAACCTATGGGTTTCGTACGATTTCGCAAGAGCTTACGCGGAAGTTTTTTTAGCACATCTGTGTTGCGAAACCTTGTGTTTTTGTATGGTTTTTTGGAAACTCGATTGCGGAATTCTTCCCGCACCGAAGGTTTTTGAAGGATTTCGGCATGCGCGCGCGACGGCGCGCGCGCGTGTGCACTTCGTCTTGTTTTTTGCAAAGGATTCGCGCAACAGTGTTATGTTAGAACAAAAAATGTCACCGCATAGTGGTTTTTACAAGGGAGCCTCAGGGGGGGGGAACCGGCCTAGCTGGGATGATGCAATTTTATAATTAGGATGGACGAGTGTGCATAATATCTATATATATATATATGAAATCGTATTATCCCAGGGGGAACCGATAAGTCCGGGGGGGGGTGAGTCTATTTTTTTAGAAAGGAGAATCCACTTTGACCGCCTTGAAGCTGTCCTCTCCGCTGCTCGTGCAAACAACCCACCCTCCCACCCGCAGCTTGGTCGCAAGACATCTTAAGACAAGACCGTGACGGTAGGTACCACATGGCAAGTGGCCACGACACGACACCGACGCCGATGACGACAGCGACAACGACGACGACGGCGCTGCCGACACCGATTACGACGACACCGACGACGTCTCCAACGACTTCGACGACGACAACGACGACGACACCGACGACGACGACGCCGACGACGACGATGACGACGACGACGACGCCGACGCCGACGACGCCGACGACGACGACGACGAAGACAACGACGACGACGGCGACTACAACGACGACGCCAACGACGACGTCGACGAGGGAGGAGGGAGGACGACGACGGCGACAACGACGACAACGACGACAACGACGGGAGGAGGGAGGACGGCGACGACGCGAACGACGAAAAAGGGGGGAGGACGGCGACGCCGACGACGACAACGACGAGGGAGGAGGGAAGACGACGACGACAACGACGACGACGACGACGACGGCGACGAAATAGGAGGGACGACGACGAGACGCCGACGACGGACGACGACGACGACGACGAGGGAGGAGGAGGAAGGACGACCGCGGCGACAACGACGACGGAAACGACCACGACGCCAAAGAGGACGACGACGACGAACACGAGGAAAGACAGAGGACGACGTAGGCGACGACGACGACGACGCGGGAGGAGGGAGGACGGCGACGACGACGACGACGACGACGACGCAAGAGCGCGCGCGCACGCTTTTTTTTGAACATCCGTGTTGCGAAACCTTGTGTGTTTTGTAGGTTTTCGGGACACGATTTTGCAGAGGATTCTCGCGACGGCACACGCGCCAGAGCGTTCGACAGATTTCGACACGCGCGCGCGCGAAGCCCGTTTAATAATAGCACTTTGTGAAAATCTTGAAAATCATATGCTTTTCTTAACATTTCGCAAGAGCTTTCGGGTAAGCTCTTTTGAATGTTTTTCGGAAGCTCGATGGCGAAATCCTTCCGGCACCGAAGGTTTTTGGAAAATTTCGGCATGCGCGCGCGAAGACGCGCGCGTGTGCACTTCGTCTCTTTTTTTGCAAGGGATTCGTGACCCAAGTCTTATGTTAGAACAGAAGATGTCCCCCGCGTAGTGTTTTTTACCAGGGAACCTCAGGGGGGGGGAACCTGGCCCCCCTGGGATAGTGTAAATGCATATTTCGGATGGACATGTGGTCAGAATCATATTTGATTTACATACCCGAAAGGGGGACCGATAACGCCGGGGGGCGGTAGAGCCTGTCTCTTTTTTAAGAAAGGAGAGCTGCTTTCTGTTTGCAGTGAGTTGTCCACCCCATTGCTCGCGCAAACATCCCACCCACCCACCCGCAACTTGGTTTGCAAAATCTCTTAAGTCCGTGACGGTGGGTACCAAATGGCACTTGGCAGCGACAGCGACGCCGACGACAGCGACAACGACGACGACGACGCGCCGACAACGACTACGACGACACCGACGACGTCTCCAACGACTACGACGACGCCGACAACGACGAAAACGACGACACCGACGACGACGACGCCGACGCCGCCGCCGACGACGACGACGACGATGACAACGACGACGACGATGACGACGCCGACGACGACGACAACGACGACACCGACGACGACGACGTCGACGTCAACGTCGGCGACGACGACGCCGACGTCGGCGACGACGACGACGCCGACGTCGACGACGACGATGACGACGACGACGCCGACGCCAACGACGACGAAGACGACGACGACGTCGCCAACGAAGGCGACGACGAGGGAGGAGGGAGGACGACGACGGTGACAACGACGACAACGACGACAGCGACGAGGAGGAGGGATGACGGCGACGACGCGAACGACGAAGAAGGAGGGAGGACGGCGACGCCGACGACGACAACGACGAGGGAGGAAGGAAGACGACGACGACGACGACGACGACGACGACGACGGCGACGAAATAGGAGGGACGACGACGAGACGCCGACGACGGACGACGACGACGACGAGGGAGGAGGAAGGACGACCACGGCGACAACGACGACGGAAATGACCACGACGCCAAAGAGGACGACGACGAACACGAGGAAAGACAGAGGACGACGTAGGCGACGACGACGACGATGACGCGGGAGGAGGGAGGACGGCGACTACGACGACGACGACGACGCAAGATCGCGCGCGCACTCTTTTGTTGAACGTCCATGTTGCGAAACCTTGTGTTTTTGAATTTTTTTTGGACACGATGTTGAAATCCCTCCGAAGCGGGTTTTGGAGGATTTCGGCATACGCGCGCGACGACGCGCGCTTCTGCACTTCGTCCCGTTTTTGTGTTCGAGGATTCTCGCGACGGCGCACGCGCAAGTGCGTTCGACAGATTTCGACATGCGCGCTCGCGAAGCCCGCTTGGTAGCATGTTGTGAAACATCTTGAAGAACCTATGGTTTTCTTAAGGTTTCGCAAGAGCTCGCGCGTAAGCTTCTTTAGCGAATCAGTGTTGCAAAACCTTGTGTGTGTGTGTTAGATTTTTTTTGAAACTCGATTGCGAAGTCCTTCCGACACCGAAGGTTTTTGGAAGATTTCAGCATGCGCGCGCGACGACGCGCGCGTGTGCACTTCGTCCCTTTTTTTTGCAAGGGATTCGTGACCCAAGTCTTATGTTAGAACAGAAGATGTCCCCCGCGTATTTTTTTACAAGGGAACCTCAGAAGGGGGCCGATACCGGCCCCCCAGGGATAGTGTAAATTGATACTTCGGATGGACATGTGGTCAGACACATATATGATTCACATACCCGAAACGGGAACGGATAACGCCGGGGGGGGGGTAGAGTCTATTATTAGTTTAGAAAAGAGAATATAGGTTCTGCAATGCATGGTGTGTAATCAATGTTGTGCACTACGTGATGCGATGGTTGTGGTGTAGCCTATGTGAACCAACCAGAGTGGGGCAATCAATGTGATGCAATATATGTTTGCAGTCTATTTGGCGCGATAGGTGTGGTGTAATGTATGGTGCAAGATATGTGGTGCATCTATGTAGAGTCATCGTTGTGGTGCAACCTATTGTGAAAGACTTACGGCTGGTGCCGCCGACCCTGAAGGCGGGACTTCTCCCAGGCCCCCGCCCCAGGACCCCGGGGCTGGGGCCTGGGGCCACTGCCGGGGCCAGGGCCAGGGTCGGGTCGGGGCCGGGGACGGGGTTGGGGCCGGGGCTGGGGCTGTGGCTGGGATCAGGGCCAGCCCGCCCCCCCCCCACAAGGAGGACCCCCTCCATGTCAGAGGAGGGCCGTTTGAGGCACTGGTAGTTGTCCCTCGGGGGGGGCCTTGTCGCGACGGCTGGGCGCAGCGCGGGAAGCTGGTGCATTTGCACACCAGGAAGGGTCCAGGGACAGACTTTGAGCTCTCAGTGCCTCAAACCGCCCTGCATTGACCCCGTCCCCCCTGTCTACAGGCGGGACCACCCCCCCGGAACCGTGGGGACCCCCGGGGGGCGGTAATCTGGCCCGGGGTATTCCCCCCCTATGCCGTAGAGGTTGACCCCTCCCCCTCCCCGGTCAGGGAAGGGAGAGAGGGAAGGGAGTGTACTTAAACACGACGTTTCTGACGAACGAACAAGACCCACCCATACCCATAAGGGGGTCGTTGGGAGGAGGACTGGCTATGGGTATGGGTGCGGGCTGTCGGACCCTAGGGAACGCTCCCGTTCGAGCGGGGACCCCCATCCGACAACACGCACCCATAGACCTTTCCGACCCCCCCATGGGTATGGGTGTGTGTTGTTGGTTCGTCAGTTTATTTTCTCTGTTCGTTCTTCAAATTTCTTGGGACTGGCGACGACGCCGCCGCCGCCGACGACGACGACGATGACAGCGTCTCCCACAAGGCGAAGGGTCGGCGGATTCCGCAATGGCAATATATATATATATGGTATGCACTCAATGTTGTGCATCATATGGTGCAACGTATGTGGTGCAATCGATGTGATGCAATTGACTACCCTGCACCGCGCATGACCACCATTGCTCGCGCAAACATCCCACCCACCCACCCGCAACTTGGTTTGCACCCGACGACGACAGCGACAACGACGACGACGCCGCCGCCGACAACGACTACGACGACACCGACGACGTCTCCAACGACTTCGACGACGCCGACAACGACGACGACGACGACACCGACGACGACGACGCCGACGCCGACGACGACGACGACGATGACAACGACGACGACGATGACGACGATGACGACGCCGACGACGACGACAACGACGACACCGACGACGACGACGACGTCAACGACGCCGACGACGACGACGGCGGCGGCGACGACTACGACGCCGACGTCGACGACGACGGAGACGACGACGACGCCGACGCCGACGACGAAAACGACGACGACGTCGCCTACGAAGACGACGAGGGAGGAGGGAGGACGACGACGGCGACAACGACGACAACAAAGACAACGACGAGGGAGGAGGGAGGACGGAAACGACGCGAACGACGAAGAAGGAGGAAGGACGGCGACGCCGACGACGACAACGACGAGGGAGGAGGGAAGACGACGACAACGACGACGACGACGGCGACGAAATAGGAGGGACGACGACGAGACGCCGGCGACGGACGACGACGACGACGAGGGAAGAGGAGGAGGAAGGACGACCACGGCGACAACGACGACGGAAACGACCACGACGCCAAAGAAGATGACGACGACGAACACGAGGAAAGACAGAGGACGACGTAGGCGACGACGACGACGACGACGCGGGAGGAGGGAGGACGGCGACGGCGACGACGACGACGACGCAAGAGCGCGCGCGCACGCTTTTATTGAAAATCCGTGTTGCGAAACCTTGAGTTTTTGTAGGTTTTTTGGACACACGATTCTGAAATCCTTCCGAAACCGATGGGTTTTGAAGGATTTCGGCATACGCGCGCGACGACGCGCGCTTCTGCACTTCGTCACATTTTTTGCAGAGGATTCTCGCGACGGCACACGCGCAAGGGCGTCCGACAGATTTCGGCATGCGCGCGCGCGAAGCCCGTTTGGTAGCATTTTTGTGAAAATCTTGAAAACGCATGGTTTTCTGAAGATTTCGCAAGAGCTTTCGCGTAAGCTTTTTTAGCAAATCAGTGTTGCGAAACCTGGTGTGTTTTGTATGTTTTGGAAATTCGATTGCGAAATCCTTCTGGCACCGAAGGTTTTTGAAGGATTTCGGCAATCCATTTGCCGAGCTTGAAGTTGTCAACTCCATTGCTCGCGCAACCTCCCCCCCACCCACCCGCAATTTGGTTTGCAAAGCCCATGCGGGAGCGATTGCGATGAGTTTTGGGTGTTGACTGGTGCATCCCAGCGGCCGCGGTAGCCTGCGGGTGCTCGCGCGCGCAGCGGCCAGCTAGTTTGGCGCGACCGACGCGAACGCGGTGGCGCTGACCGCTCGGCACATCCCAGCGGGCACTTCAGTGCGAGTCGGCGACTTGGGCGGGCGCGGTATCACGGCATCGTCGGCGACGGTAGACACGATGACGGTAATAGCGATATTGGTGACGATGCTGACGACGACGGGGCAGCCAGTGACGGCGCCGATGCTGATCACGCCGGCGACGACAACGACGACGACGACGACGGCGACGAAATAGGAGGGACGACGACGAGACGCCGACGACGGACGACGACGACGAGGGAGGAGGAGGACGGACGACCACGGCGACAACGACGACGGAAACGACCACGACGCCAAAGAGGACGACGACGACGAACACGAGGAAAAACAGATGACGACGTAGGCGACGACGACGACGACGCGGGAAGAGGGAGGACGGCGACGACGACGACGACGACGCAAGAGCGGGCGCTCCCGCTTTTGTTGAAAATCCGTGTTCGAAACCTTGTGTGTTTTTGCATTTTTTCTTTGGACACGTGATTTCGGAATCCTTCCCCCGCCGATGGTTTTTTTCGAAGGATTTCGGCATACGCGCGCGACGACGCGCGCTTCTGCACTTCGTCCCGTTTTGGCACGCGCGCAAAGGGCGTTCGACTAATTTCGACGTGCGCGCGCGCGAAGCCCGTTTGGTAGCATTTTGTGGAAATCTTGAGACACAGTTTTTTTTTCGGATTTCGCAAGAGCTCGTGTGTATTTTTTAGAAAGTCTGTGCAGCGTGTTTTTTGTGTGTTTTTTTTTGGTTGTTGTTGTTGTTGTTGTTGTTGTTGTATTTTTTATCATAGAAAGTGATACATATATATACATACATATATACATATATACATATATATCTATTTATATATATATATATGTATATAACTCGTTGCAAACTCCTTCCGACACCGACGGTTTTTGAAGGATTTTGGCACGCGCGCGCGACGGCGTGCGCGCGTATGCACTGTTCCACTTTTTGCACGAGTTTCGTGAACAAGTCTTACATTCGAACTATATATGTCCTCGCGTATCGTTTTGTACAAAGGGAACCTCGGGGGGGGGGCGATACGGGTTTCCCCTGGGTAATGTACATTCGTATTTAGGATGCACATGTGGTCAGAATCATGTATGATTTGCATACCCGAAGGGTGGCCGATAACGCCGTGGGGGGGGGGTAGGATCTACGCGATCTATGTGGTGCGCAGTTTCTATGGTGCGCGTCATGTGGTGAAACCGATGTTGTGCAATCTATGTGGTGCATCTGATTTTTACCCATGATTTGACACATCCCACGCTCTCGCGAACATCCCACCCACCCACCCGCACCTTGGTTTGCAGAGCCTTTTAAGACCGACTACGACGACACCGACGACGACGTCGACGACGCCGACGACGACGACGACGCCGACGCCCACGAAGACGAAGACGACGACGACGTCGCCAACGAGGACGACGACGAGGGAGGAGGGAGGACGACGACGGCGACAACGACGACAACGACGACAACAACGAGGGAGGAGGGAGGATGACGACGACGCGAACGACGAAGAAGGAGGAAGGACGGCGACGCCGACGACGACAACGACGAGGGAGGAGGGAAGACGACGACGACGACAACGGCGACGACGACCACGATGGCGACGAGATAATTAGGAGGGACGACGACGAGACGCCGACGACGGACGACGACGACGACGAGGGAGGAGGAGGAAGGACGACCACGGCGACAACGACGGAAACGACCACGACGCCAAAGAGGACGACGACGACGAACACGAGGAAAGACAGAGGACGACGTAGGCGACGACGGCGACGACGCGGGAGGAGGGAGGACGGCGACGACGACGACGACGCAAGAGCGCGCGCGCCCGCTTTTGTTGAACATCCGTGTTGCGAAACCTTGTGTGTTTTGTAGGTTTTTGGGGCACACGATTTTGAAATCCTTCCCGAACCGATGGGTTTTGAAGGATTTCGGTATACGCGCGCGACGACGCGCGCGTCTGCACTTCGTTCATTTTTTGCAGAGGGTTCTCGCGAGGGCACACACGCAAAGGGCGTTCGACAGATTTCGACGTGCGCGCGCGCGAAGCCCGTTTTGTAGCATGTTTTGAAAATCTTGAAAAAACGCTTGGTTTTCTGAAGATTTCGCAAGAGCTCGCGCGTAAGCTTTTTTAACACATTAGTGTTGCGAAACCTTGTGTTTTTGTATGTTTTCTTTTTGGAAGCTCCATTGCGACATCCTTCCGACACTGAAGGTTTTTGAAGGATTTCTGCATGAGCGCGCGACGGCGCGCGCGTGTGCACTTCGTCCTATTTTTGGAAGGGATTCGTGAACAATTCTTTGTTCGAGCAAGATATGTCCCCGCGTATCGTGTTTTTTTTTTTTTTTTTTTTTTTTTTTTTTTTTTTTTTTTTTTTTTTTTTTTTTTTTTTTTTTTTTTTTTTTTTTTATTTAAAAAAAAAGAAAAAAAAAGAAAAAAAGAAAACACAAAAAAAAGGGAACCTCAGGGGGGCGATACCGCTTCCCTGGGGATAGTGTAGATTCATACTTCGGGTGGACATGTGGTCTGAATCGTATATGATTTACATACCCGAAAAGGGGGGCGGGGGGTAGAGTATATTGTAGCGGCCTCCGGCCAGTGCCGCCGATCCGGGGCGCTCCGGGTGCCTGCGGAAATCAAAGGCGACGAGGAAGTCGAAAACGACGACGAAAACGAATACGTCGACGACGACGACGACGAGAGCGACGACGACAACGACCACGACGACGACGACGACGGTGATGACGACGACGACGACGACGCGAGCGACGACGACGACGACGACGATGACGCGAGCGACGACGACGACGACGACGACGACGACGACGACGACGACGACGACGACGACGACGACGACGACGACGACGACGACGACGACGACGACGACGACGACGACGACGACGACGACGACGACGACGACGACGACGACGACGACGACGACGACGACGACGACGACGACGGGGGGAGCTGGGTTGCAGGGGGGGGGGTCTGCTCTGCAGGGGGGGTCCGCTCGGCAGAGGGAGGGGCTGCAGGGGAGAGGGGGGGTCCGCTCTGCAGGGGGGGGGGGGAGGAGGGGGGATCTGCTCTGCACGGGGGGGGTGCAGGGGAGGGGGGGGTTCGTTCTGCAGGGGGGGGGGCTGCACGGGGGGGGTCCGCTCTGCAGGGGGGGGGGGGGGGACTGGGCTGCAGAGGCGGGGGGGGGCGTTCTGCAGGGGGAGGGGTGCAGGAGGGGGGGTCTGCTCTGCGGGGGGGGGGGGGTGTGCAGGGAGAGGGGGGGGGGGGTCCGCTCTGCAGGGGGGGGGGGGGCTGCAGGGGGAGGTCCGCTCTGCAGGGGGGGCCTGCTCTGCAAGGGAGGGGTGCAGGGAGGGGGGGGGATCCGCTCTGCAAGGGGGGGGGGGTGCAGGGGGGGGGTCCGCTCTGCAGGGGGGGGGGGCTGGGCTGCAGGAGGGGGGGGGCGCCCTGCAGGTGGGTGGGTCCTCTCTGGAGGGGGGGGGGGTGCGAAGCACTGAATTAGGTCGGAAATAGGTCGGAAATAGGTCGGACATCTGTCGGAAATGAGGTTCCCCCCCTCCGCAGAGCGAAGCTTGAGCGAGCTCAAGCCCACGCTGTCAGAAACTCTCACGCCGGATCGGCGGATTCCCGACCTAGGCTCTGCCTAGAAGGGTTCTTATTCTCTGTGTTAAAGGGCCGGGCAGTGCAAATCGCCCCGGGCGGATCCCCCAGGATCCGCCCCGCGGTTCCCCCAGTTACGTCCCATTAGCTTAGCGTTGATTATCTCCTCTGAGCTTAGCCTAGCTTAACGTAGCTGTGCTCAGCTTAGCTTAGCTCAGCTCAGCTTAGCTTAGCGCAACATTAGCATAGCATAGCATCGCATATCATTTCATATCATAGCATAGCATAGCATAGCGCAGCATATCATAGCGCATACTAACCTATCATATCATAGCATATCATAGCGCAGCGTAGCGTAGCATATCATACCATAGTTTATACTAGCACAGCGGAGCATAGCCTAGCATATCATAGCATAGCACAGCATAGCGCAGCCTAACATAGCATAGCACAGCGCAGCATAGCGCATCATAACATAGCATTGCATAGCATAGCATAGCGCAGCATAGCATACCATATCATAGCATAGCATAGCATGGCGCAGCATAGCATATCATAGCATAGCCTAGCATAGCATAGCGCAGCATTGCATAGCATAGCGCAGCATAGCATAGCATAGCATAGCCTAGCATGCCATAGCACAGCCTCGCATACCCTAGCATAGCATGCATAGCGCAGCATAGCGCAGCATAGCATAGCGCAGCATAGCATAGCATAGCGCAGCATAGCATACCATAGTGCAGCATAGCATAGCATATTGTAGCATAGCATAGCGCAGCATAGCATAGCATAGCATAGCATCAACGCAACGGCAAATCAACAGCAGCAACACATGCGTGTGTGTGCCTCTGCGCAGGCAAAGCAAACACAACATCAAGGAACAGCAAACACAAAAGCAAAGCAAAAACAACAGCAACAGCAAAAGCAAACGCAACAGCAACGGCAAGGCAATGCACAGCAACAGCAACACCAGTGCGAACTTGTAGATGTAGATGTAGATGTAGGCGTAGGCGTAGGTGTAGATGTGGATGTAGGTGTAGATGTAGGTGTAGATGTATATGTAGATGTAGATGTAGGCGTAGATGTAGGTGTAGATGTAGATGTAGATGTGAGTCTCGCTGCTGATGTTGATGTAGATGTAGATGCAGGTGTAGATGTTAATGTAGCTGTCGGTGTAGATGTAGATGTTGCTCTCCCAGATGCTCCAACTCCTAGGTAGGGTCGCACTGGGATCATTTTTTACAAAGGAGAGTCTATGTGGGGCGGCGACGGCGGCCACATAGCCGCCAGGCCGAAGACACGGCCCAGACGACGGGCAGCGACGAGGCGCCGACAGGGCGGCGACGGCGGCCACATACTGAGCCGCGAGACCGAAGACACGGCCCAGACGACGGGCGGCGATGTGGCAGCGACGGGGTGGCGACGGCAGCCACAGCCACCAGACCGCAGACACGGACCAGTTCCTCAGAGCAGAAGTAATAATGCCCAGCTGCAGGCATTTTTTTTGGGGGGAATCTAGGGTGCAATCCGGTCGTTGCGGTCCTTCCAAAGGGTGCTGCCGCGCGGGCCACGCTTCTGCATCTGAGTCCTTCCGCACCGTTGTCGCCCCCTCTTTCCACCTCCGCCTCTCCCGGGTCCTCCTGCTCCTCCTGCTCTTCCCTCTACAGTTCTTGCTGCTGCTGTTCGTTCTAGTCGTCCTCTTTCCTTATCCTCCTCCTCCTCCTCCTCCTCCTCGTCCGCCACCTCTTCCAATGTACGCAGCTCCCGTTCTCCGATTGCGCATGACACGATGGGGTCCGTTTTGGAATTCCAGGTCTGCGATGACACGCGTCGTCCGACAGAGGCAGATCAGCACCATGGGAAGGGATGGGTGGGAGGCCTACGATGTCGGATGTGGCGCGAGCGCACCCTGGCTTGCCCCACTCTCCCGCTCTCCTTTTCTCATCATTCCCTTCCTCCCTCCGCCCCTCCCTCTATCCTCCCTCTCCCCTCCTCCTCCTCCTCCTCCTCCTCCTCCTCCTCCTCCTCCTCCTCCTCCTCCTCCTCCTCCTCCTCCTCCTCTCCCCGCCCCCGGCGCGCTCCCTCCTGGCGGCAGGAGAGGCGTCGGCTGGACCGCCTCGCGGGCGGCGAGGGGGCGGGCGGCGTCGCGGACGTGGCCGCTTGGGCGCGGTTCGCCTGCGTGGAGGCCTTCCCCGGGGTTCTGGTGGAGTGCGGGAGGTGTCCTCCCTCCTCCTCCTCCTCCTTCTCGTCTTCCTCCTCCTCCTCTTCCTCCTCCTCCGCCTCCGCCTCCTCCTCCTCCGCCTCCTTCCGTAAGCATTTTGGCTCAAGCCATTTTGGCTCAAGTTTCTAGGTTCCCCGTGGGACCAAGTGGATACCGCTAGTCCGCGGCAGTGCCAGGACCTTGTGTCCGAGAATTTTTCACACCAATTGATCCGCCCCAGCCTGGTGTCTGCCTCCCGCTGCCCGCGGATGAGCAGGCCTTCCACGATATCGCCCTCCATAGGGCTTCGTGCGGCATGGGCGGCGCTGGTAGTGATGAGTGTGAGCGTCGCCCCTGGGTGCAAGCAGCGCGGCCCCGCCGTTGGTGAGGACGTATCCCTGGTGGGGCAGGATCGGTCGCATGGTGGGAGGAACGGGACAGCAAGCATGACAAGTTCAGTGAAGAATGGAAGACGGTGGCGAGCCCCAAAGGAGAAATTCAATGTCACCATTGCGGTTGCCGGAAGAACCCCAAGGGAACGATGCATTGCAAGCATTGCTGCCAGAAGCTCGGAACCCGTCCCCTTCAGCCCGAGGTGCCTGAGTCTGGCCTTCGTTGGGGGGAAAAAATTGGCAAGGGTGCTGGCAAAGTGGGGGAGAAAGGGAAGGGTGGTAAAGGTGAGCCGCGGAAAGGGGAAAAGGACCTGGGGGCTCTTCTCTGGCCCTTCCCCCAGGGCCCATCCCTGAGATACTTCAGTCCAAGGCGCTCGAGCTGCAGCGTCTGGCTCAAGCGGCTGGCGACTCTGAAGGGGCGGCGCGCTATGTCGCTTTGGCGAAGCGTGCAGCCCCACCGCCCAGGCCGTCAGGACGCCAGAGGCTCATCGAGGCGGAGCAGAAGCAGGAGAAGCTGGAACAGAAGCTCAACGCCGAGTTCGAGCAATTGCAGCGCTGGAGGGCGGCCACAGGGGATCTCGCGATCATGGTCAAGGATATGCAACGTGAGTTCCAGCGGGTTGATGTTGAGGTCGCCGCCACGCTCGCGGAGCTCCAGAGCCAGCACAATGTGCAGTCCGAAGCTGTGGAGGCCACGCCGCTCATCAGTCTCCGTAAGCTCATCGAGGGAGAGGTCGAATTGGCCTCTGTCATCCCTGTGGGTGACTTTATTGATGTGGAGGCTGTCAAGGGCAACTATGAAGTATCGGAAGAGAACATTCGGGAGTTCGGAGATCGCAAGAACGACGCGGCCAAGCAGACGCAGGAGGTGCTCACCATGGTCTTTCGGCAAGCGATGGACGAGGCGAACGAGTGCCAAGACAAGCACAAATAGCACCTCAAGCGCCTGCAAGCGAATCGTCGTCGAGTCGATGCGTCTGAAGGTGACGGAGCTGGGGCACCAGTTGAACCATCTCCTGCCGCGACCCCTGGCCAAGGCGAGCCCTCGACAGCAGGGCAGTCAGAGACGCAGCCAGCAGACACGCCACCTCCCAAGTTTGATATTCGTGCTCGTGTGGCTGCTGGCCCTGCTGCGCAGGCGGCAGGGAAGTCAGGGATTTCGCCAGTCGGAGACCGCGAGTTCGACGTTGCCTGGGGCGAGGCCATCGCCTTCGGCAGCTCCACGTACCTGGTCCTCGCTCGGTGCCAGCCCTCCCGAGAAGGCGTTCCTCCTTGAGGGGAGGTGGCCCCGTCTGCGTGAACCCGCCAGCCTGGCGGCAGGTGCGAGTTCTTGGCTGGTGGCCCCGCTGGAGGAGGCGGCGCCGACGGCTTCGTCGATTGCCGCGTGTGGGTCGCCGAGGCCATCTACTTCGGTGGCTCCGTCAGCGTCGATGTCGGCGACGCCCTCCTCTTCGGTGTCGCGGTCGTCGTCAGTTTCGGCCGCTGCCTGTTTTGTCGGATCGAGGGTCGGGTGCTCTTCGAGCCCGGTCCCCTCTGAGTTGAATTGTGAGGAAGCGGCGCCGCTGCCTGGAGTGACACCATGTCAGAATGCGGCCGTCAGGAGGTCCAGCCTGGCGGCCTACTCGCCCAAACCTTTTGCTGCGTGCGCGGGGGGGGGGGGGGGGGGGGGGGGGGGGGGGGTGGCAATGCGTCAGGATGCTCGGGCCTGGTTGAGGGCGCGACTGCAGTGGATTTGTCCGAACGCGGCGACCAGGTGCTCCTCGAGCCTGGTCGTCTCAGAGTGGATTGCGGGAAGGCCTTGGCATCGGCAATGGATGCGGGAAGGCAGGGCGCTGGTGCTGGCAGCTCCTCGAACCCGCCACCATCTCGAGTAAGTTGCGAACAGCCCCTGGCTAAGTCTCGAGAGGTTGGCGCGTCCAAGCAGGTCGTCTCTCTCCAGGGATGTCTTCCTCATGAAGAAGCGGGCGCGCAGGGATCCTGCAGAGTCGGCGCCATGAATGCGAATAGCTGGCCCAGGGCACGCAGCGCGATGCCCTGGGTCGAGAAGCAGTGCCAGATGCCCATGTGCCGTACATTCAGGAGACAGCGCTGGGCCCCTCGGTCGATGCAGGTGCATGCCAGTGGGCCCGCGCTTGCTCGCGGAAGCTCGCTCTTGAACGCCTAAGCATACGGGGGGGGGGGGGGGGGGGGGGAGCCAGGGCACTGCCAGTGGGAGTTGGATTATCTGCAGCCATCGAGATAGGAGTGGCCAAGTTGGAGATCCCTGAGAAGTGGCAGCATCGAGTTGTGATGGGGCTCATGACCTCGGGGGCCAATTCTTGGATCATCATCGGCTCGGTCTACGGAGTTGATTCGATCGGTCCCAAGGGGGAGAACCTCGAGCTGCTGGAGTTCCTCAGTGCCTTCCTGGGCGCCCAGCGCTTCCCCTTTTCCCTTGGGGGGCGATTAGGACCTTGAGCCAGAAGAGATTATGGAACTCGGCTGGCTGCATTTGACGATGGCGACCATCTTCGCCCCTGGGCTGCCCGCCTTCAATGGGAAGGAGTGCTGCTACTTCATTGGCTCCCAGATCCTTGGCGCTTTCCTTATGAGGGTAGCAGCGAGGGTGGATGCGCTGATTTCGCCGCGCTGCTACGTTGAGATCATGGTTGACGACCTGAGGGGCGCGGCATTTGTCTGGGTAGAAGCTCCGCCGGGAGCCTTCCCGCTGGCGGAGCAGGAGGCGAAACGGAAAGCCTGGGAAAGGCCAAGAGCGCCAGCGTCGTCGACCTCACCACTGCGGCTGCGCCCCCCTCGGTTCAGGTGTTGTCAGAGTGGCGGCTCGGCGCCCGCTTCGATTCTGTGGAAGACGCAGCAGCGCAGTGGTATATGGCGGCCGAAAAGTACCTGGTGCAGGTTTTCGAGATCCCTTTCTCAGACAGGCGACTGTCTGTTGGTAGAGCAAAGGGGGTTGTGCTGAAGAAGAAGCGGCTGGCGGACTGCTCCAGGTCCACCCTTGAGCGCCACGGTGAGACGGGCGCCAGGTTGTGGGTGAGCGCACTCAGGCTATGGGTTGCTTTGCGCGGCGTCCGCAGCTCCGCCGGGGTCGAACGCAGGCCGACCTGAACACGTTGAGAGATGCGAGAAGAAGCTGATGGCCCTTGAGCTCCCCGAGGCCATCTCGGAGCCCCCATCCCTGAAGGCGAAGGGGGTCCAGAAGTGGGTTGTCTTGGCCAAGAGAGGAGGGCAGCTGTCAGCCTGGCTTTGAACATTGCTTTCGGAGGAGGTGGAGGAGTGCAGGCGTCAGGACTCTCAGGCCAGACGTAGGGCTTGGCGTGAGTTCGGGGCATCTGCAGCTGAGGGCTCTGTAAAGCTGGCCCATGCGGTTGATCTGCCCAACGGGCTGGGGGGGGGCGCCAACTCTGGCCAGGGGTCAGCCACGCGGGCTGATCGGAGCGGCTGCAATCACTGCAGTGCTGGAAGAATGGGAAGAGCCGTGGATCCCTGACGATGGGTACAGGAGGCTGCGCCGTCTGACTGGGGCTGCCCGTGGACGCTCGACCCGACTTCTGAGGACCAGTTCATGCAGGTGCGTCGCTTGTTCAGTCCATCTACTGGCCTGGGCAGGGACAACTTCCACGCGAGATTGATTCGTATATTGGATGGTATGTTCGTTCAGAGGTTGCAGGAGATTCCCACGGGCTGGGGGCGTACTCCTCAGTGTGAAGGGATGTGGTAAACGGTCAATGTTTTCTTCCAAAGCCAGGTGGTGGAACCAGGCCCATCGGCCTTCTATGTTTTTGGGTGCGTATTTGGAGCCGCTGCAGGAGGCGATATGTCAAGAGTTGGGAGGACTCAGTTGGGGCCACATTTTTCTGGGGAGAGGGTGCAGCAACCAGTTGTGGCACAGCGGCATGCCTGCATGACATGTTGGCGTGCCATGCAACACGGAAAGTTTGGTCTGCGATAGCTGTATTTATGGCATCCGCAAGTTTTGCGAGAACGTTAGTCATCAACAGCTGAGGGAAGCTGCTCGGAAGCTGCGGAGCATTACGGCTTCGACGGTGCCCTGCTCAAGGTGCTGCGTTGCCTCTACCGCGCGCCTCGCACGGCAAGGTGGGCGGGAGGGGCCGGCAGAGTCAGTCATTCGAACGGTCCGAGCAGAACGATTGTGGCGCGACGTAGTGCAGCAGATGGAGTTTCGAAGTTGATGACGTCTCCTCGGGCCCTTGGCAGTGTAGACCCCGCCGTGCCGAGCTCTGAATGTTGTGGGCGACTCGACGACGCGCGCCGTCGGAGAATCGCGAACAGTGGTGACGAACGCGATTGCCAGCTTTGAGATTGTCACATTGGAGTTGGAGCCGAGGAAATTGCCGATCAACTGGGGCGAGACCAAGTTCATGATGTCTGACCACGGCCAACTACTTGAGTTGTTGCAGAATACCAGGTGGAGGCTTTCAGACGACAAGCTGGTCATCGCCCACCGCGACCTCGGCGGTGACTCGCTGGGCGGCAGAGCTCGACGAGTTGGCGCGCAGGCGTCGAGGTGTGCACCAGCTCGCAGTGCTGGGGTGGCCCTGAGTCAGCTCGGGCAGAGTGAAAAACATAGCCGCGTCTATCGTGTAGGAGCGCTTGCTAAAGCTACGTGGGGGTCCCACATTTGGGGGATTCTGCCGGCCACCCTCCATGAGCTTCGGGTTCAAGCTTCGGGGCTTCAGGTTTCGCTCGGCCCCCCGCCCCTGGATCAGGGGCCCGCTTTTGGTGGCGGTGGTGTCGGCTGTAGAGGAATTCGTTAGTGCCTTGTGGGCCCGCTCGATTTCGAAACAAGTGTTAGAGCCTTGTGATCAGGGCGCCCAGGCGGTCCAGGGGTGCGGGGCCCCCTGTGGCCAGGTTCGCCAGCCTGTCGCTGCGCTTTTCCTGCAGCTTTCTTGGGTCCACTGGGGCCTGGTGGATGACCTCAACGGAGAGGGGCCGATCGATCGTTTCTCGCCCAATTATTTTGCGCTCCTTTTGCGCGGCTCGATCGGTCGGGCCACTGGTCGGGAAGAGCAGCTCAGACAATTCGATCTCTATCGGTGGGGCGGCCCCGTGTTCTGGCAGCGCATTCACCAGCTCCTCGGGCGCGAAGGCCCGAAGGTTTGCACTAAATCTCACGAGGCGGCACTCTCGGCGCCTGCGGTGTATGTGTACTGGTGCCAACGCAGAGTATGTGAGCACAGCCCCGAGGCCCCCGACCAATGGCAGCTGTGCAGTGGCGGCAAGGGCACTCTGCGCCACCGCGGCTTTCAGTGTGTAGCTTTCGCCCCTTGGCGCCGCGAGAACCTGGATCCTGTTGTTGCAAAGGCTGCTCGGCGAGTGGAAAATCTTCCGACCTCAGCGGGGGGGGCTTTTTAGCAGATGTTGTTCCCCGGCCCCGCGTCTTGGGGCAGGGCCTCTCCCTGAGGCCCCTCGGGCCCGTGCACCCGACGCTGGCAGTGGCCTCATGACGGGCACCTTCGCCCCAGATAGAGGCCCACGTTTTCACGGATGGCTCGGTTTCGAAGGGGTGCTTCCAGGACTCCGGGCCGCGGGGTGGGCAACCGTGGCGCTCGACGGCCAAGGTCGAACCCTCGCTGCGTTGTTTGGAGTTGCGCCCTCCCTCGAAGCGCCAGAACAGCTGGCTAGGGATGGGGAAGACTTTGCCGTGCTGATGTTGTCTCGCGGGGCGGTCCTGGCTCATACTGTTTCCCTCTATGTGGGCTGTGCGGCCGCGGTCGGCTGCCTCCGAAACCTCGCGGGGGCGGCTGGCGTCTCGTCGGCGCGGGCTCACTGGTGGGCCGAGATCGGGGACCGCCTGGAAGGCATTCAAATTTTTACAAGCCACTCGCACACCTCGATGGTTGATGTGAGAGAAAGACGTATCGCGGACTTGCAGAGATTTGGGGACTCGGAGAGGGAGCTGAGCCATTCCGTGCCTCCTTGAAAGACCGACTCCGGATCAATGGATATGGAGTTCGTGCGCCGTGTTGGGATGTTCTGCGCCAGCCAACAAGTGGAGTGCAGGGGGTTGAGCATGAATGATCACGTCGGGTTGGAATGGCTAAACTACGTCATGCTGGATGCTGCTCCTGGGCTACCCCTCCCCGGGGCTTCGGTGACGGAGTCGGGGGCGCCTGGATGTCCAGGGGATCCTGGCCAGGCGGGTGGGCCTCCCGAGGCCCGGGGGGCCCCTGGCGAGCTGCCTCGGGAGATCCCGCCCCCTCCGACCTTGGGGGCTCGGTGCCGGCTGGGGCGCGCTCTGGAGCAGGGTGATGTGCATGGGTCGGATGGTCGCACGTTTCATGACGCTATGCTCTATCGCACAGCATGCGGAGCCATGCCACATTCCAACGCGAAGCGGGGAAACCTGCGTTCGAGGTGTCGGCCCCTGGCCTCTGGGGGCCGCGCCGTTTGCTTGGGCAAGTTTCGTGCTGGGCGATGTCCAGCCCATCGGGGCCCGCAGAGACTTACGATGGCGTGTGTGGGGCACCCCTCCCCTGAGGTCAAGTGCGAGTGGGCCCCTTTTTCTATGCCTGGCCCCAGGGCCTTCAGTGGCCCCCGAGAGCGAGGGGGGCTGCCAGGTCCAGCGGCCGTGTGCGCGAGGCTCCTGCCGCGGACCTCCTCAGGGGCCTCGCGCTGATCGGCCTCGCCCGCGAGGACCTGGAGGCCCTGGGTCGGGAGGTGGAGGTCAGGCGGGCGCGCGGGGAGGGGCCTGGGGGCGAGGATCTCCTTTGCGGCCCCGCCTAACTCGTTTTTCTTTCCCTTTGTGCATGTGGAATGCGGTCGTGCCTTTCCTGGTCGTGGGCGGTCCTCCGCCTCCCCCTCCGCCTCCGCCGCCGCCGCCGCCTCCTCCTCCTCCTTCCCCTCCTCCTCCTCCGCGCGCGTTTGGGGGGCCTCCAAACAGGGTGGTGACCGCGCCGTATTGTCGGTGGGGATTCGGGGTCACCTTGTGGTTTTGGGATTCGTGTCGTTCTTCGAGGGCGCCTCGGGCGACTGGGGCATCCGAGGTTCCAAAACCGTGCGCTGATGGACCGTGCGGTGAGGTCTTCGGGCATTTCGAAATCACCGCGCGGTCTGTCATTGCACCGTTTCGGGACTCCAAAGTGTCTTCAATCCCGTATCTCCACGAGGAATTTTTCCTTGTCGCGCTCCCAGACGCGTGGATTGGGCAGGCCGGGCGTTTCGCATGGGATTTCCTTCCGTTTATGATCCCGAAGCTTGACAGTTGGATCAGTTTCCAGCGTGGAGTGCGTGTCCTTTTCAAAGCATGTGGCTCTTGCCCTAGCGCCGGTTGAAGTCCCGGGAATGGTGTTCTATCACGGTTTAGAACTGTCAGGGCGCAACAGTCTCGTTTAATCGCGGCTTTGAAGTCCAGGTATGATGTTCTGGACAGTTTCCGACTTGTCAGGGCACAGTCGCGTTGGTTCGCGGTGTGGAAGTCCCAGGACGGTGTTTTGGCACGACTGTGGATTCCTTGCGTATTGTTTTTCAATGAGCAGCCCCGGCCGAGCCTGGACGGCCGCCCCCTCCTCTCTGCAGGGCTGACAGCTGGAGCTTTGCTTCTTGGGTGTTTCAGCCCAGACTTATGCGTCAGCCGCCTGTCGCCATTGTCGAATGCGTCCAACGCGTCGGCTTCTTCCTGCGTCGTGGGGTGGAGGCTGGCAAGACACCCATCCCTGCACCGGGTCGGTCCTGCGCAAGTTCTTGGCGAAGGCGTGATTACCCGAAGTCTCGTGGATCATGTAGCGCGACATGAAGGGCACGTCGCGTCGGCACGTGCGAACAATCGCATCGGGTTCTGTGCGCCGTGCTTGTACCTTACGTGGTTGAAGTACGCCTGGGACATGCCGAAGGCGCGACCATGGCACTCATGGCGAACAAATTTGCTTACGTTCGCAAGCCCCGTGCCCTGCCCCCCGCGCCTTTCCCTTGCGCCGTCACCCACTTGGTCTCGATTGGGCACGGACAGATTTCAGCTGAGGTGGTTCGTTCGTGCCTGTCTCTTGCGTCCTCGATCGGGAAGCCCATAATCGGCGGCAGGCCAGGGGGAAAGTGAGAGGGGGCAGGCTTTTTCAGAAGGCGGCGGGGCTTCTCAGAAGTCTCCGCTTCTTCTGAGTAGCCGTGCGGGGCTTCTCAGAAATCTCCGCTTCTTCTGAGTAGCCGTCTGTGATTGCAGAGAAGGCCTAGAAGTCTTCTCGGAAGGCGCGAGGGCTCCTGAGATGCCCCGCCGACTTCTGAAAAGGCCCGCCCCCTCGCCTTCTCCTCCTCCTTTTGCTCCCCCTCCTCCTCCTCCCCGCCCTCCTTCCCCACCGGGCTCGCCGCCAGATCTCCTGAGGCCACCTGCAGGGACAGACTGCGGCGATGGCCGCGCCTCGCGCTCCGGCGGCCTGTGCCACAAGGCCGGTGCTGCCGGGCGGGGGCGGCGGCGCGAGAGCGCCAGCGGGAGGCCCCCAGGCATTGGGGATTCGTCGCCGCACGGTTTTGGGACTCGGGTCCTTCTCCGGGGAAGTCTGTAGGGGAACGAAAGATGACATCAACATAAAAGCTCAGAGGTCCGCGCGGACTTCTCGCATCGGCGCTGGACCCCCTTGGCGGCGCCTCCGTCGCCGCTCCTGGCGCGCTCCGCGCGCCAAGGAGGGGGGTCCGGCGCGGATCCAAGAAAGCCGCGCGAACCTCTGAGTTTTTATGTTTATGCCATTGTTCGGTACCCTAAAGACCATGCGGTGAGGTCTCAGATCCCGGAGAACCCGGAAAACCCGGAGAACCCCAGGGAACCCTGGAGAACCCCAGAGAACCTTGGAGAATCCCCGGAGAACCCGGAGAACCCCCGGAGAACCCGGAGAACCCCCGGAGAACCCGGAGAAGCCTGGAGAACCCCCGGAGAACCCGGAGAACCCAGAGAACCCGGAGAACCCCGGAGAACCCGTGGAGAACCCGAAGAACCCGGAGAACCGCGGGGTGTTCATGACTCTGGGGGTTCCGAGGTCACCGCGCGGTCTGTCACCACACGGTCTGGGGAGCCCCAGCAGAGGGCGGCCGCGCCCAGCGCGTCGCGCCGCGCGAAGGGGCGCCCCTTCCCTCGCGGCCTTCGGGGGCCGCCATGGGGGCCTTTTGGTTAAGTCGGGCCTGTCCCTCTACAGGGGTAATATTCAAAAATAGTCAAAACATAGTCTCGGGATTATTTTTTGAGTATTTTGGGGCATGTTTTGAGTATTTCTTGAGTATTTTTTATTCCCCACATCCTCAGTGGGGTTCTTGTTTTCCCAGAACATCCTCTCCTTCTCCCTCCCGCCTCCCGCCTCCCGTCTCCTCCCACCCCTCCAGAGAGGCCCCGCCTGAGCGAGGAGGGTATCGGAAATCCATACTATTTACATGGTTTCGTGCCCCTCCCACCCCTCTAAGGAGGTCCCGTCTGAGCAAGGAGGGTATCGGAAACTTATACTATTTACATGTTTTCGTGCCCTTCCCACCTCTCCAGGGAGGCCCCGCCTGAGCGAGGAGGGTATCGGAAATCCATACTATTTACATGGTTTCGTGCCCCTCCCACCCCTCCATGGAGGCCCCGCCTGAGCGAGGAGGGTATTGGAAACCAATGCTATTTACATGGTTTCGTGCCCCTCCCACCCCTCCAGGGATGCCCCGCCTGAGCGAGGAGGGTATCGGACACCCATACTATTTACATGGTTTCGTGCCCCTCCCACCCCTGCAGGGAGGCCCCGCCTGAGCGAGGAGGGTATCGGAAACTTACACTATTTACATGGTTTCGTGCCCCTCCCACCCCTCCAGGGAGGCCCCGTCTGAGCGAGGAGGGTATCGGAAACCCACACTATTTTCATGGTTTCGTGCCCCTCTCTCCCCTCCAGGGAGGCCCCGCCTGAGCGAGGAGGGTAACCGAAACCCGTACTATTTACATGGTTTCGTGCCCCTTCCCACCTCTCCAGGGAGGCCCCGCCTGAGCGAGGAGGGTATCGGAAACCAATACTATTTACATGGTTTCAGGCTCCTCCCACCCCTGCAGGGAGGCCCCGCCTGAGCGAGGAGGGTATCGGAAACCCATGTTATTTACATGGTTTCGTGCCCCTCCCATCCGTCCAGGGAGGCCCCGCCTGAGCGAGGAGGGCATCGGAAACCCATACTATTTACATGGTTTCGTGCCCTTCCCACCTCTCCAGGGAGGCCCCGCCTGAGCGAGAAGGGTATCGGGAACCCATACCCTTTACATGGTTTCGTGCCCCCCCCCCTCCAGGGAGGCCCCGCCTGAGCGAGGAGGGTAACCGAAACCCGTACTATTTACATGGTTTCGTGCCCCTCCCACCCCTCCAGGGAGGCCCCGCCTGAGCGAGGAGGGTATCGGACACCCATACTATTTAAATGGTTTCGTGTCCCTCCCACTGATATGGGTTAGGAGGAGGGGAGAACATTACCTATCCATCTCACGTCCTACTCCTCCCACTGAGGAGGGTGAGGAGGAGGGGGAGTTCTGCGATGAGGAAGGCTTCATCATGATGATGGTGATGACGATGGTTATGCTGCTGTTCACGATGACGATGACGATGACAATGGCGATAATGGTGATGGGCGATGGAGATGGCGATAACGGCGATTATGATGATGATTATGATGATGATGATGATGATGCTGATGATGATGATGATGACGATGATGATGACGATGACGATGATGACAACGACGACGACGAAGATGATGATGCAGATGCTGGTGATGATGACGATGCTGCTGCTGATGCTGACGTTGCTGGTGCTGTTGATGATGATGACGACGATGATGCTGATGATGATGACGTCCACGATGATGCGGACGATGATGATGCCAAGGACGGTGATGGTGATGATGATGACGATGATGATGATGATGATGATGATGATGATGATGATGATGACGATGATGGCGACGACGATGATGATGATGATGATGATGATGATGATGATGATGATGACGATGATGATGCTGATGATGATGATGATGATGACGCTGACGATGATGATGATACTGCTGCTGATGATGATGAATTACGATGGTTATGATGATGTCCATGATGCTGACGATGCTGATGCTGATGATGATGATGCTGATGATGATGATGATGATGATGACGATGGTGATGGTGATGGTGATGGTGATGGTGATGCTGCTGCTGATGATGATGATGCTGATGATGATGATGATGATGATGATGATGATGATGATGGTGATGATAATAATGACGATGATACTGATGCTGATGACGATGATACTGCTGCTGCTCTTCACCATCATCCATCTTATCCTCCTCCTCCTCCTCCTCCTCCTCCTCCAGGAGGGTATCGGAAACAGTGCAGTTTACACGGTTTCGTGTCCCCCTTCCACTCCTCCAGAGAGGCCGCGCTTGAACGAGGAGGGTCGCGGAAAGCATTACTCTTTACCAGGTTTCGTAGCCCTCCCCCCTTTCAGCGGGGCCCCGCCAGAGCGAGGAGGGTATCAAGAAACCGTACTATTTACAAGGTTTCGTTTCCTGAGCACTTGTCCTCCCTCCTCCTTTCTTTCGTCTGCCCTTTCGTGCGTACTTACTCGTTCGATGAGCTTCTCCTTCGTGTTGATGTTGTCGTACCCCATGGGTCCCACGAAACCGTTAATATCTTTATGTGGGGAATTCCGTTAGCATAATTTTTCGTCCAAAATCCCTTTGCAGGGGGACAGGCCCGACTTAACCTTATGGGGGCCTCCAGAGTCATCGAGAGAGTAGGAGAAGACCTAACCTTTCGCGTAGTAGGGTGTCGACTACCGAATGGATCTACCACAGCATGGATCTTTCGTCAACTCTCCAAAACAGGTACGTAGAGTGCTCGTATATCTGCGGGCATTATTTACTTATTTGCGTCGCAGATTTGAGGATAAATTCCAATTTGTGGAGTACATCAATTCTGTAGCCGGTCCCCTACTCGAGCCCTGATAACACGGTTCAGATCTAGTAGCCTCACTGAGGTTCCCGTCTTCGTACTGGGGATGATCAATCTTGGCGGTTTTGTTTGATACATCTGCAGAGAAGACCTCCTGTCCCTAGTGTTTCTGTTCCTCCTGACAGAGGTCCCCTCCAAAAGGGTTAGTGGTCTCTTCATTTCTTATTACCTTGTAACTTCTGAAGCCTCCAGAGGCAGCCATTGTCGTAGTCGTCGTCGTCGTCGTCGTCGTCGTCGTCGTCGTCGTCGTCGTCGTCGTCGTCGTCGTCGTCGTCGTCGTCGTTGTTGCCGTCGAGTGCCGCCGTTTGTTGCCGACGCCGTCGGCAGTCGTGACCGTCGTCGTGGTGGCAGGGCGGCCCCCCGGAGAGGCGATGCAGAGAAAGGGGGCCGTCTGCGCCGGCACTGGCGCTCGCGCAAGGCCGCGCGTGGGCGCCCTCGCTCTAAGTGCGGCGTGCCGCGCGCTCGGCCCGCGCACGCCCGCCGCGTCGGGTCGCCACGAGGTCTCGCGCGAGACCCGTTGTTGATCGTCGCCCAGATGTCCCCTGCGCTCTCCGCGCGGCTCTTGCCCGCACCGCTGCCGACGGGGGAACGGGCGAGGTCGATCGGACCGTCAAGGCCAACAGCGAGGACCCCGAGGCCTCCCCCGCCCTTGGGGGCAGTGCGCGCCGCCCAGCTGGCGTCGAGGACGACTGGACGTCGAGAGGGGCAATCTTCCCCCCTTCCCTCCCCTTCCCTCCCCCTCCCCCTCCCCCTCCCCTCCCTCCTCCTGTCCCCTCCCTCTCCGCTTCCCCCTCCCCCTTCCCCTCCCCCTCCCCCCTCCTCCCCCTCCCCGCCCCCCCCCCCCCCCCCCCTCCCCCTCCCCTCCCCTCCCCCTCCTCCCCTCTCCATTCCCTTCCTTCCTCCCCTCCCTCCCCCCTCCCCCTCCCCTCCCCCCTCCTGCCCCCTTCCCTCCCCTCTCTTCTCCTCCCCTCTCTCCTCGAGGATTGCGATTCGAAGTGTTTTTTTTTTTATTTTGTTCTTCTTCTTCTTTCCAGCTATCTCTGGGCCTTCGGATTCCTCGTGCGACCTCCACAGAGGCCGCGTCGGGGGGGGCGGCTGTGCAAGAGGGCCGCCCGCTGCTCGGAGGGCGTGCGGCGCACTCTCTCTGCAAAAGGCCGACCGCGTGTGAGGAAGCCCCCCCCGCCCTTCTCGGAATGACCCCCCCCCCTTCCCTCGCCCGCCGACATCCACCCCCTCCCCTCCTCGCTCTCCCCCCTCCCTCCCCCTCCCTCCCTCACTGTTCCCCCCTCTCCCCCTCCCTCCCCCTCCATGCCCCAGCCCCGCCTGTCCGCTCGGCCTCAAGCTCTGGCGTGTGCGTCGATACACGACCTGGACCCCCTGGTTGCCTCTCTGGCTTCAGGGGGGCACATCGGGCTGCGCTCCCCCTCCCCTGTCTGTGTTCGCGTCGTCTTGGGGGGGGAGGTGTTGAAGGCACAGTCGTCTGGTGCTTGGGCAGGCGACTCGGCAGGCAGGAAGGCAGGCTTGCCTCCAGGAGCCCACGAAATCTCCATGGACCTCCCCGCGTCCCAAGGCGCCTCATGTGCGGTGGCTGAGTGGATCCCCCCTTTGGGTGCGGACGGACCTCCTCCTCCTCCTCCTCCTCCTCCTCCTCCTCCCTCCTCCCTCCTCCCTCCTCCCTCCTCCCTCCTCCCTCCTCCCTCCTCCCTCCTCCCTTGTACTTGTTTACTTGGTGCCCGTGCAGCTCATTTAAGTCTGCTAGTTGCAGCGCCGCTTTTTCTCTGACCGTCACCAGGCGAATCAGATGCGCAATCCAAAAATCCTCCTCCCTCCTCCCTCCCCCCTCCCCCCTCCCCCCTCCTCTTCCTCCTCCCCCTCCTCCTCTCCTCCTTGCCCTGCGAGCTCGTCTGTTGCCGTCCTGGCCTGCAAGTTGACTGCCCGAAAGGCTCTTGCTGGTTGAAGGGCTTTCCCTGGAGGCCAGCGGGGCTTATCGCGCCAGCCGCCCTTCTTGGGTCGCCTCGGGGCGACAGTATACTGTCTCTCCCTCCTGTCTTTCTCTCCCTCCTTTTTTTGTTTTTGCTCTCTCTCTCTCTCTTTTTATATATCTTTTTCTCTCTCTCTCTCTCTCTACATATCTCTATAGATAGCCTGGGCCCGAACCCCCGCAGGAGCGAGCGTGGCCGCTGGTGCATACCCCCCAACGGTTCCCCCCCCAAACCCGCACGGGCAGGCTGGATACGCCCCTCCCCAGGACGCGATTGATCTGCGCCGCTCAGACACCCTCCTCCCGCTTCCCGCGCCGCCGTGTCCCGCGCCGCCGCCCCGGCACGCACGCATCGGGCGGCGACCACGGCGTGGCCTGCTGCGTCAGCTGCTCGACGGAACCGACTGCGACGGGCAGTTGCACTAGCATGAGAAACCGTCGCGCCCCCCCACCGCAGCTGCCATCCGACTGCGTCGTCCGTGTCGGGGACCACACGCTGTGCGTGCCCGTCCGAGGCCGACATGTCCTGCCTGAACCGCCAGTGCACGATCAGCGCGGTTTTCGAGCCGCGCGCGCCTGCGAAGATGTCCACGACGGCTTTCGCAGTTTCCGTGACGAGGTTCAAACTCTTCGGGCCGCTGTCCTTGGGCGTGAAGACCCACTGCCCAGGCTGCGGGTTGACGTCCCTCACCTACTTGAGTGACCTTCGCGCGCTGCGTGCTGAACTGCCGGCTCCACTCGCCCCAGACGTCCCCCTGCTAGGCCGCCGTGCTGCTGCGGCGGCCAGCCGGACTTGCGAGAACAAACGCTACTCCAGATTTCGTAATAAAGGGAGGGGGGTCTCATTTCGGGGGGGGGTCTCTTCCAGGCTATCTTGGAGGGCCTGGGGGGTCTGGGGACGATGTTTTGGAGGGTTCTCCCACGGGGGAGGTCTGAAATGGCTTGTCTTGGAGGGTCCAGACCCCCTCCCTTTTATTACGAAATCTGGAGTACCGCTTCATGGGCTTCTTCCCCATCATCCTCTCGGGATCCCTCCAGCTCTTCGCGCTGATCCCCGGTCATCCACGAAGCCGCCGTGCCGCCCCGACGGCCAACGGTGTCTTCTTGGACCAGGCCGTTCGCGTCAAGGGCTGCCAATGCATGTTCATCGCCTGCATTGCCCTGCTCGTCGCTCCAGCGCTCGTTCTTCCACTAGTGCGGGACGGGAAAATGACCACAGCCACTGCTTCTTTTATCTGCGCCGCCTTCCAGCCGGCCGAAAAAGAAGCAGTGGTTGCGGTCATTTCCCTGGTGCCAAGCTCAACGAAAATGACCACAACCACTGCTTTGTTTCTGCGGGCTGGAAGGCGGCAACGAAAGAAAGCAGTGGCTGTGGTCGTTTTCACGCCCCGTAACTAGGGCGCCACGATCTCACACTCTTACTGGGCCGCCGAATGGGGGCCTCGGAACAGTGCGTGACAACCCACAGAAGCCCTGTGCAGGGGGCTCACCAAGAGAGCACCGCTCTGCGCACAACACTCGTGCACACACTTGCCGACAAGGCACCCGCCTCAGGCGAGGCCCCCTCCCCCATTGAAGCGGAAAACAAGGAAGGCTCAGGAGGAGGAGGAGGAGGAGGAGGAGGAGGAGGAGGAGGAGGAGGAGGACGAGGGGGCGAGGGGGCGAGGCGCGGGGCGCGCGGCTGCGGCAGGGGCGGCCCGGCAGGGGACAGGGAGGGCACAAGGGGGTGGTGATCGGGGGCGGGGGTGGTCGTGGTGTTCGTGATGGTGGTCGTGGTGGTGGTCGTGGTGGTGGTCGTGGTGGTGGCCGTGGTGGTCGTAGTGGTCGTGGCAGTGGTGGTCGTTCGGTATCGTTCAACCGATCCCCATCCCCATCCCCACCCCCCTTCGAGACACCCGCCAAATTACCACCCCAGTTGGGAATGCACCCTTCGAAACCCGAAGGGAACGACCTATATCCCCATCTAGGGGGGCAAAACGGCCAATGGGGCCCAGGCCACGCCGCTGGGGATGGGGATCGGTTAAACGATACTCAGTCGTGGTGGTAGTCGTGGCTGGCGTGGTGGTTGTCGTTGTGGTCGTCGTAGTGGTGGCCGTCGTGGTGCCGCAAGGGTCGTGGTGGTGGCCATGTATGTGGTCGTCGTGTTGGTGGCGTTGGTCGCGCCGAAGCTGGTAGTGGTCGTGTTGTTGTTGTTGGTCGTCGTCCTGGTGGTCGGTGGGCGGCTTGGCTGCTCACGCCGCGCTGCGCAGCGTCTCCGCGCTTCCGAAGGCCCAGCAACTCTGGATTGCTTCCAGGTGGTGGAAGTCACGCCCGACCGCTCGGCTTCCTGCAAGTCCTGGCCACAAGAATGGACGCTGGCGACCAGCTCGTCGGCTGGTCGGCCTCCTGACTCCAAGCCGGCCAGGATCGTCTCCCCTGTGGGCGGAGGGTGCCGCGCTCGCTTCTCGTCGATCCCCAGGGCAGCCACCGCCCTGTTTGCGGGAACCCTGGCCTGCCTGCGAGCGTTGCTGTCGCTGGGTTCGCAGGTGACAAGGCCGTCAACTTAGGTGAGGCCGCGGGTACTGGGCAGGGCTGGGCCTAAACGGTGTTTTGGCGATTTCGTGGGCGGTTTTCGTTTCGACTTCGTCTTGCGGCAATGGCGGATTGAAGACAAAACGAGTGAAACCGAACACAAAACGGAAACGAAAAACACCGTTCAGGTTCAGCCCTGGTGCTGGGGTCGCGAGTGGCGACGTCGAGGATGGCTTCTTCCCACGCGCTATTGTGCAGTCAACCCGCATGGTAAGGATGGGCAACCTTCCCAAGTTGGCCCTTGCATGCTTGCATCCTCGGTCCACTCGGTCCATCCTTGGCTACTCTCGTCGGCCGCGCCCCGCTCGCAAAGTGTCGACATGGCCTTCCAAGGCCCCTGCACCCTCATCGAGCGTCCGCTGTAGGGGCGGTGGCGGTCCCAAGCAGGGACGCGCTGCTCGGTCGTGGCCCGGTGGCCAGTATGGGCGTAGCGTTAAGTCGGGCCTGTCCCTCTACAGGGGGAATACTCAAAAATAGTATAAAAATAGTCTGGGGACTAATTTTCTGAGTATTGTTTGACCATTTGGGAGTATTTTTTGAGTATTCTTGGTTTTTCGTCGAAAATCCCCCTGTAGGGGGACACGCCCGACTTACGCGTAGCGCCACGGCGCGTTCCAGCCGCGCAGGGCATCGTGTCTGCAGTCCTCGGTGTCCCCGCACCCGCACTTCCGGGCGTGCCCGCCCTTGGCGCCCCGTGTCTCTCACCGCACGGTGGACCTCTTTTTGCCTGCGGTGCCGGCAGCGCGCGCCCAGGGCGCAGACGCCGCAGCAGAGGCGCACGCGAAGGTTGGCCAGGAGGTGAGCGTCTGGGATTATGTCGGGCGTGTCCCCCTACAGGGGGATTTTCGACGAAGGATGACAAGTACCCCAAAAATACCCCAAGAAGGTAAAACAATACTCAAAAAAGAGTCCCCACACTATTTGTGTTGTAATATTGTTTGATTCTTCTTGGGTATTTTTTATGTTTCGTCGAAAATCCCCCTGTAGGGTCTGCAGACACATGTAACCCTCGCTCCGTCATCGCCCCCCTTATGAAGTGTCCTAAACTATTTGCGCCCCGCGTTTGCGCAGGGGTTGGGTACGTCGCCAGGGTAATTTTTCCTCGAAAATCCCCCTGTGGGGGGGGCAGGCCCGACTTAAGTCTGGGCGCGTCGCCCCCCCCCCCCCCCCCCCCCCGCGGGGCAGGAGCCAGCCTCCTGCTCCAGCCCCCGCGGCCCCGCGCAGCGTGAGCTGGCCGTCCTCGTCCAGCCTCCGCGGGAGCCGTGCCCTCGTGGCGAAGGAGGTCGTCTTCCCCCAGTGCCCTTAGGTCGGGCGTGTCCCCCTACGGGGGGATCTTCGACGAAAAATGGCAGGTACCCAAGACATACAGTCGGGGCCCTGAAGAAGGAGCCCTTTTGGTTGGGGAGGGGCTCCTCGTTCCTTAAGTGTTTCGCAGCTTGCCTCAGGTTTTCCTCATGTTTTCGATCGGAAATCGAAGTTTAACTTATGGAAAAAGGGGCCTCGTTCCTTATTTTGGGTTCCTTAGGTCAAGGCCCCGACTGTACTCCCAAAAGGGTTAAACCATACTCAAACAATAGTCCCCAGACTACTTTTGGATTTTTGTTTGGATTCTTTTTGGGGTATGCTTTATGTTTCGTCGAAAGTCCCCCTGTAGGGGGACAGGCCCGACTTGACAGTGCCCCTGCCGCCTGTCCTTGAGCTCGGCCGAAGGCAAATCCAGTCAGAGGGTTCGGCCTTCGCTTCCTGCCTGTCGAGCTCCGCCTGGGCGTGGCGCCACGCGTGTGATGTCTGAGGGCCGCGGGCGCGGACGGCCTTCGCTGAGGTGGCTCCGAGGGAAGCTGCCGCGCCCCGAGCGCAGAAACCCCAACTTCCGTGGGCGGAGGGAAGCCGTTGCCGCCGTCGTTGAGGCGGAGGGTGGCCACTCTTTCTGTTCAGTGCTCAAAGGCCTGGTCAGCGCAGCCTAAGCCCCGAAGAGTAAGTCGTCGAGCTCCTCCATTCAGGCGGTGTCGTAGTTCGCGCGCAGGGGGCGGGTGCAGCAGTTCTGGGCGTACTTCGGTGCGGAGCAGCGTGGAAGTGCCGCGTACTGGCCAAAGTCCTTCCGTCCATCGGAGCTAGCCAGGAGGGGCAGCCCGCCGTCGCCGTCGCCGTCATCGCGGTCGTACTACGCGACCGGGTTTCCCTAAACCGAACGGGTGGCTGTCCAGAAGTGCTCGAGCTGGGGCGGGCACCGCGGTGGCCGAGGAGGAGGAGGAGGAGGAGGAGGAGGAGGAGGAGGAGGAGGAGGAGGAGGAGGAGGATGAGGACGGGAAGGGGAGGGGGAGGGGGAGGGGGAGGGGGGGGAGAGGGGGGAGGAGGGGAGGAGGAGGGGGAGGAGGGGGGAGGGGGAGGAGGGGGAGGAGGGGAGGAGGGGGAGGAGGAGGAGGAGGGAGGAGGGGAGGAGGGGGAGGAGGAGGGAGGAGGGGGAGGAGGGGAGGAGGAGGGGGAGGAGGGGGAGGAGGGGAGGAGGACACCTTGGTCTTCGTGGCACTGAGCCCCAGACGAAGCCGAGCCATCTCGTCCATGGCGACGTTGTGGGCCAGAGCGGCGGACGCAGCCAGCAATATCGGAAGTATATCGTCTAGGCAAGAGAAGTGGCGGGAGGCAGGGCTCAGTTGCTGGGTGCGCTCGCGCGCGCGGGCAAGTTCGCCTGTCTCCCTCTCTCTCTCTCTCGCTCTCTTCCTTTCTTCCTCTCTCTCTCTATCTCTTTCCCCCTCCTTGCCTCAATGTTTTTTGTTCTCTCTCCCTCTCTCTCTGTTTCTTCGCTTGTTCTTTTGGTTGTTCTTGCGCTCTCTCTCTCTCTCATTTTTGTTTCTCTCTCTCTCTCTCTTTCTCTCTTTCTCCCTCGCTTTCCAGTTGCAAGCAAGCGAGCGCGCGATCGAGGGCCTGATCTGGTTGACAGGTAGGCAGGCTCGTTGGTAGACTGGTTGAACGGTGAATCGTTGTTCCGCATGTTTGGCAGGTGGTGAGTGTTTTGGTTTGGCGGTTCGTGGTCGGTCATTGGTTGGCCGTTCAGAGTCAGCCCGCTCAATACTTGCAACACGACTGGGGCAGTCACTTGCGCAGCGTCTCCGAGCCTCAGCCAGATCACCAGCAGCACACCCGTGCGACACTCCGCGACTCCGGCGTGCGGTCCATGGCTTCTGGCAGCTTACTGGGGTCGCAGTACGCACAGTCGGACTGAGGTAGAAGGTCGAGGTCGGTTCGGGGAGGGTACTCCAGTGTTCTTCGTGTGTGTTGGATGTTTTTGTGCATCCTGGGGGGGTACCCTCGGATGTTCTATGCGTCATGGCCGGCGGAGGGTCTCATGTTCTTGAGGGATGTTCTCCTGGCCTAGGTCCGACCGTACACAGATGGCACGTCTGGTAGCATCCTCTCTGGAACCAGCAGCGCGGCAGAGAGCAGCAGTTCAACCCCGACATCAACCCCAGGAGCACTTGCGCGACGATGGCCAGCAGCGCGACGGTGAGCAGCGCGACGGTCAGCGCCACGCGTGCCCGAGCACCGGCCTCGGGGACCAGCAACAAGACGACGCGCAACGGCACCACGCCGACGTTCACGTGGGACGCACCCCAGAGCTGCATTCTCGGGGTCACGCCGCGCGGCTGCCGCGGCATCCGCGGCAGCCATGTCACCTTCTAGGAGTGCGGCGCCGGCATCCTCGTGGACCCGTGCGCCCGCGCTTCGGCGTCTACAATCGAAGAAGACTAACCGCCATAAACATACACTTTTGACGCTCCGCGAGGATTTCTTGGATCCGCGCTAGCCCCCCCTGGCGGCGCCTCAGGCGCCGCCCCTGGCACGCGCTCCGCGCGCCAGGAAGGGGGGTCCAGCGCAGATCCAAGAAATCCGCTCGAAGTGCCAGAAATATGTTCATGGCGTTTTTTCTTCATCAATACAAAGGATGTGGTTTGCGATCGGCACCGTTGGAGCCCCGGAAGCGCGACGCGGTCCTCGTCGGGGCCGCCTCGGGGCGCGGCGGAGAGCTCTGTCGATGTCCTCGCCCGCTCTCCAGGGTGCCCCTCCAGGGTGCCGCGAGGGCGGGGAGTGAGAAGGAGAAGGCCTTCTCAGAAGGCGGCGGGGTTCTCAGAGGCGCTCGCTTCTTCTTGGGAAGTTTCCCGAGTCTTCGGGGAAGGCTCAAGGCCGGGGGGACTTCTTAGCCTTCTGACAAGGCCTGCCCCCTCTCACTTCTCCCCGAGCTTACCGCCCGCGCTATCCAATGAATGCCCAAAAGAGGCACCAGCGAATGCCCAAAAGAGGCTCCCAAACGGCCCCCAAACGGCCCCCGAGAGGCCTCCGAGAGGCCTCCCACGAGATCCCAACGAACACACAAGAGGCCTCGTGCCTACCACCCAGGCGCGGTGGCGGGATGGGCCGAAGAGGCCCTGAGCTACCTTCCAGGCAGGACGAGCACTTCCCCCCTCGCAAGCCGCACCCTCGTACGCCGCCCTCTCGTGAGGCTCGCCGCCGACGCACCCCTCGTGAGCCGCACCCTTCGTGAGCCCGCGGTACCGCCGGGCTGCAGCCGCACCCCAGCGCGGGCCCCTCCCCGCGGTGCACTCGTCCCGCGGAGGGTGGGCGGGCGGCCCAGCGCGTCTGGCCGCTGCACCGTGCTCCGGATGGGCTCCAGAGGGGCTCACGGTCGCCCTCCTGCTGCTCCTCCTCCTCCTCCTCCTCCTCCTCCTCGTCCTTCTCCTCCTCCTCCTCCTCTCCTCCTCCTCCTCCTCCTCCTCCTCCTCCTCTCCCCTACCTCCCTCCTCCTCTCCTCTCCTCCTCCTCCTCCTCCTCCTCCTCCTCCTCCCCTCCTCCTCCTCCTTCCTCCTCCTCCTCCTCTCCTGCCTCTCCTCCTCCTCCTCCCTCCTCCTCCTCCTCTTCTCCTCCCCCTCTCCTCCTCCTGCTCCTCCTCCTCCTCCTCCTCCTCCTCCTCCTCCTCCTCCTCTCAGAGGCAACGATTGGGGGAAACAGGCTCAGGGGGGAATGCATCGACGCACAATCGCCCCTGGATTGCCGATAGGGGCCCGATGGCTCCACCCCGCCCAGGGACGTGGGGACTTGCTATCGGGGGCCAATCGCCAATCTATCGGCGAAGTATCGCCGATCCCAGGTCGATGTTTCACCCGCTGTGGCAGTCACCCCATACCGTTGCCCCTCGACAAAATGGCTCGCCTTCCTCCTCCTCTTCCTCCTCCTCCTCTTCCTCCTCTTCTTCCTCTTCCCTCGAGATGATGCTGCCTGTGTTTGGACAGTGTTTTCGGGTCCTCGTCCCTCGCCCCTTACCTCCCCGCCCTCTATGGTCGTTGTTGCCCTTGAGTGCCCGTGGAAAGTATCCACTGGGGTGCAACGTGCTGCAATTCATGCGATGTAACATGTGTTGTGCAAGCTATGTGGTGCACACGCTGTGTTGCAGGTAACTTTGAAGAACTTGGGGTTGCCAACTCCACTGCTCGCGCAATCATCCCACGCTCCCACCCGCAACTTGGTTTGAGCAACTCATGTGGCGGCGATTGCGATGGCTGCTTGGCGTTCGCTGGCACATCGCTGCGGCCGCGCTAGTGAGCACAGGCTCGCTCGCATGGCGGCCAGCTCGTCTGACGCGACCGACGCGGCCGCGGTGGCGCTGACCGCTGGGGATTTGCTAGCGCGTCTCGCAGGCCGCGCGGGCACTTTAGTGCGAGTCGGTGGCTCGAATGGGCGCAGTATCATGGTGACGTCGATAGAAGGCAGACACGATGCTGATAGTAGTGATGATGGTGACGATATTGGCGATGACGACGGCAAGGCCAACGACGGCACTGATGATGGCCACGCCGGTGATAATGATGGTGTCCACGTGTCGCCGATGATGGTTCTGGATGGATGACGACATGCGCGCCTGACCGATGGGCGGGCGCGAGTGGCCCGCGTGGTGTTGTTTGACTGGTCGTACCCCCGCCAACAAACGCGCAACGGCGTTCGAATGATCTTGACATGCGCGCGCGGGAAACCCAGCTGGTCGAATTTTATCAAACAATTTAAACAGGCTGTGGTTTTCATTAGACTGTGCGGGAGCTGTCGTTTTGTTGCGTTTTTGATAGGTGTTGAGCTATGTTGCCCTCGATATGGATATTGAAGTCTCTACCGTAGCAGAAAGCATGTCGGCATGAACGACGACTCGCTCGTTTCGATATTATTTTTTTTGCGATGCTGTGCGCGATTCGTAGTATTTGGCAGGAGTGACGGTGTGTGTGTGTGTGTGGATACAAAAAGGCCTGGCTGGGATGATATGGCTTCACGTTTACAACGAACGATGGGGCATAATCGTATGCCAAGTGCATACTATCCCCAAGAGATGCGTTAACACGCGGGGTGGTGGTGGTCCCAACTTTTGAGGAAGAGGGGGAATCAATGGGGTGCAGTGAATTTGGACTGCGTCCGCGTGTGGCCACTTCCAATGATCATGCAAACATCCCACCCATCTTCCCGCAACTCGCCGGCAAAATTCAGCTGGGCGGCTATAGCAACGATGGCGATGGCGATGATGTTACTCGTGCCGACGACGACGGTGGTGGCGATGTAGCTGATGGTGATGAGGATGACGGTGGCAGTGATGACGATGGCGATGATGATGGCGCTTGTGCTGGTGAGGTTGATCGGCGAAGAGCGGCGGCGCGGCGGAGGCGGGGAGAAAAGCCGGGGGGCCGCGCGGCGGCTGGGGCAGGCCCGGGAGCGGCGGCTGTCGCGAGAGGCGCCCTCCCGCCGCCCGCTTCGCGCGCGCGCGGACTGGGGGCGCCGCCTCGGATATGGGGGGTCGCGGAGGAGGAGGGGGAGGAGGAGGAAGCGGATGAGGAAGAGGAGGAGGAGGGGGAGGAGGAAGAGGAGGAGGAGGAGGAGGAGGAGGAGTAGGAGGAGGAGGAGGAATAGGAGGAGGAATAGGAGGAGGAGGAGGAGGAGGAGGAGGAGGAGGAGGAGGAGGAGGAGGAGGAGGAGGAGGAGTAGGAGGAGGAGTAGGAGGAGGAGGAGGAGCAGGAGGAGGAGGATGACGAGGAGGAGGAGGGGGAGGAGGGGGATGAGGAGGATGAGGAGGTGGACGAGGAGTACCAGTGTAAACCTTATCGACGATTTTTGCAGTTGACCCTTCTTCCAAGTTTCCTCTTCATAGGTCCCTAGAAGGGTTCCTCTTCACTGAGGGAACTGCCCCGTTGGAAGAAAACGGTGTGAACATATATAACTATGTCAGATCACCATTCCTGGGACATCAACGCCGCGAATCAACGTCACTTTTGCGTCTTGACGATCATGAACCGTGCCAGAGCACTCTTGCTGGGACCTCCTCACCGCGAATCAACTTAACCGATGCGTTCTGACAGTCCTACATCGCGCCAAAGCACAATTCCTGGTGCTTCGACCATCCGAGTCCTTGAGCCTGTTATAAGCTCTGAAGATGACTGTGCGCGGTGCCAAGGCGAGAGCCACATTTTGAAGAGCCGCTGTCCACTCGCGAATCTCTTGCAACTTTCTAGAACGACGGCGTGCGGCGCCCAGCCAAGAGACACATTTTAAAACCGACCCGCCCTCCGTCCATGAAGCTCCTGCAAACTTTTAAGAAGAATGCGCGCGGCGCTAAGGCGAGAGCCTCATTTTGAAAACCACCCGCCCTCCATCCGTGACGCTGGTGCAGACTTTCAGTTTCAGGATCATCACTGGCGAGGAAGTCGCAGGCGCAACGCCCGGCCCGCCCTACCGACACGTCTCGGGGCGCGACAGGGGGGAGTCATCCACAAGGGAACAAGGTTGGAGGAGGAGGAGGAGGAGGAGGAGGAGGAGGAGGAGGAGGAGGAGGAGGAGAAGGATGCTTGAAGTGATGTGGCTTAGGGGCGCCTTAGCCCCAATGGTGAGACCAGAGGTCTGGTGTACCACCTTGGTGTACCACTCGAGGACAGAGTATGTTCTGCCTAGAGTGCGACGGTTCAGCTTGTACCTCGTGCATGATGGGGCAACGCAGTCAGTGGTGGTAAATCAGACGATCTCTTTAGGCTCAAGCCCGACCGTGGACAACACCTGAGGAGATTCTCATAGGCTGTCCTGCCACCGCTGCGACTGGGCCCCGATGGACCCGCTCGAGGCTCCAGTGGGCTGGGGGCGTGGTCCGTTACCTCAGCGATTTGTTCCAGCCGTGGTGCAGGCTGCCGTGTCTAACTCTGCGCAAATGTGCGCAACCTGGATGCCGCTACACACATGGCGCTGTGCATAATTGCCCGCATTTCTTGCAGGATCGGACTACACAGCTTCGGCTCCAGAGGGCGCAACTCAGGCCACCCTTGCAGACTCTACACCAGAATGGCCAGCCAGGCCACTGGGGCATAAGAGTGCAGCGAAACAGGCCCAAGCGAACGTCGCGGCGGCACCTAAGTCGCAATGCGCAAAGCGAGAAGATCTTCGCGCTCACGGGAGAAAGACATCGAAAGGCTTGCGCTTGGAGGGCTGTGGGCGGGGCAGAAAGCGTCATCGGCGTGAGGTCGGCTCGCGGGGTGCATGCTCCCCTTTCCGCTCCTTGAGTAGCCGCTTCTGCCCCGATCGCTCAAGCCCCTCTCTCTGTGCGGTCACGGAATACCTCCGGCGAGTGCCGCGAATCCAGCCTGTCATGTGTCGGGGCTCCAGAGACGGGGTCAGACTGTGCAGGATTCTGCAGAGCCAGGGGTGAACTGACCCGGGTTTGGGTGCAGGATCCTGCAGGACTTTGCAGGATCCTGCAGGTCCTGACTGGCCTGGGCTTGGATTGACCCGGGTCAGTAGATCACCTCCGGGGCAACGATAGGTGGGGATAGGCATAGGGGGGGATGCATCGACCCTCAATCGCCCATTGATCGCCGATAGGTGTCCGATAGCCCCAACCTCCCCGGGAACGTGCGGATTCATTATCGGAGGCCTAACGCCGATGTATCGCCGATGTATCGCTGATTCCAGGTCGATGTTTCCCCCCCTATCCCTATCCCCCCTGTCATTGCCCCTCGTCACCGAGTGTGCTTTGAAGAGCACCCTTTGGAAGGAGCATCCCTCAAAGGTGGCAAGGGCCCCGGTACTATCGGCTGCCCAGGGCGGCGGAGGGCCACGAGACGGGCGTCCTGGCTTCAAGACGGGCATGCGCCTCTACAAGTGGCACGCGCGCCCTGGCTCTTGCACAGTCAGACAGCGAAGGACGCGTGCCAGCTGGGGGGGAGAGGGCATGCCGAGGTGCCGCCGAGTGCCCCTCGCGCCGGGCGGGGCGTGTCCACGCGTCGCCGGGTGCCCGCCCCGTGGGTGCTGCGGGGTCGCCCCGCGCGGGGGGGGGTGGGGCGCCGTCGAGGAGTGTCGCCCTCTTGCCCGTCTGAGGGCCCGCCCGGAGGGTGCCCGTGGGGCGCGCCCCGTGCTGGGAGGGGGTGTGCCGAGGCTTCGCCCGGTGCCCGCCCGTGCGCCCTGCCCTGCGCTGCGGGGGGGGAGGCGGAGGAGGAGGAGGAGGAGGAGCAGGAGGAGGAGGAGGAGGAGGAGGAGGAGGAGGAGGAGCATGAGGAGGAGGAGGAGGAGGAGGAGGAGGAGGAGGAGGAGGAGGAGGAGGAGGAGGAGGAGGAGGAGGAGGAGCAGGAGGAGGAGGAGAAGAGGAGGAGGAGGAGGGAGGAGGAGGGAGGAGGAGGAGGAGGAGGAGGATAGGAGGAGGAGGAGGAGGAGGAGGAGGAGGAGGAGGAGGAGGAGGAGCAGGAGCAGGAGGAGGAGGGGGAGGAGGAGGAGGAGGAGGAGGAGGAGGAGGAGGAGGAGGAGGAGCAGGGAGGAGGAGGAGAGGAGGAGGAGGAGGATGAGGAGGGAGGAGGAGGAGGAGGAGGAGCAGGAGGAGGAGGAGGAGGAGGAGGAGGAGAGGAGGAGGGAGCAGGAGCAGGAGGAGGAGGAGGAGGAGGAGGAGGAGGAGGAGGAGGGGGGGAAGAGGGGGAGGGGGAGGAGGAGGAGGAGGAGGAGGAGGAGGAGGAGGAGGAATAATAATAATACTATTAATAATAGTAATAACATTATTATGACTAATAATAGTAATAATAATAAGAATAATACTACTACTAATAATAATAATAATAATACTAATACTAATACGAGTAATAAGAAGACGACGAATAATACTACTAAGACTAATACGAATAATAAGAATACTAATAATGCGAATAAGGATAATAATAGTAATACGAATAATAAGACTAATAATAATACCAAGGATAATAATAAGAAGAAACATACTAATAAAAAGAAGAATACGACTAATAAAACTAAGATGAATCATACTACGAATACTAACAATAATACGAATGATAAAATTAGTATTACTAATGATAAAGAATAACCATAAGAACACTAGTAATAATAATAATACTAAGAATAATAATAATCATAATAAGAAACATAAGAAGAGGAGTAGGAGGAGGAGGAGGAGGAGGAGGCGGAGGAGGAGGAGGAGGAAAAGAGAGGAGGCGGAGGAGGAGGAGGAGGAGGAGGAGGAGGAGGAGGAGGAGGAGGGGAGGAGGGGAGGGGGAGGAGGGGGAGGGGGAGGGGGAGGAGGAGGAGGAGGAGGAGGAGGAGGAGGAGGAGGAGGATGAGGATGAGGAGGAGAGGAGGAGGAGGAGGAGGAGGAGGAGGAGGAGGAGGAGAGAGGAGGAGGAGGAGGAGGAGGAGGAGGAGGAGGGTGGGGGGGGGGGGGGAGGGGCAGGGGGAGGGGGAGGAAGAGGAGGAGGAGGAGGAGGATGACGATAAGGAGGAGGAGGAGGGGGTGGAGGAGGAGGAGGCGAAGGAGGAGGCGGAGGCGGAGGCGCAGGAGGAAGAGGAGGATGAGGAGGAGGAGGAGGCGGAGGAGGACGCGGACGCATAGGATGCATAGGACGCGTAGGAGCAGGAGGAGGATGTGGAGGCGGATGATGATTATGCTGCTGCTGATGGTGATAACGAGGTTGATGGTGATGCTGATGATATTGATGATGATGCCGATGCTGATGCTGATGATGCTGATGATGACGATGTGATGGTGGTGATGGTGATGATGACGACGATGATGGCATTGATGTTGATGTTGATGATGATGAGGATGCTGCAGATGATCATGATGATGGTGATGGTGATGATAGTGATGATGATGATGACGATGCTGATGTTGATTATGATGATAGTGATGCTGCTGATGCTGCGAATGATGATGGCAATGATGATGATGCTGATGCCGATGCTGATGCTGCTGCTGATGCTGATGCTGATGATGCTGACGAGGATGCAGATGCTGATGCTGCTGATGATGATGATGCTGGTGATGCCGATGATGCTGATGATGCTGTTCATGATGATGATGCTGATGCTGTTGAGGATGACTATTATGACGATACTGATGCTACTGATGCTGATGATGCTGCTGCTGATGCAGACGATGATGATGACGATGCTACTGTTAATGATGATGCTGTTGATGACGATGATGATGCTGATGCTGCTGATGATGAGGATGATGATGAGTATGTTGCTGATGATGCTGCTGCTGATGATACTGACGATGATGCTGATGCTGATGCTGCTGCTGATGCTGATGCTGATGCTGATGCTGATGCTGATGCTGATGATTTGTGCTGATGCTGATGATGATGCTAATGCTGATGCTGATGATGGTGCTGCTGATGATGATGGTGCTGATGGTGATGACACTGATGACGACGATGATGATACTTCTGATGATGATGGACTATGTGATACTGCAGATGATGATGATGCTGCTGATGACGATGATTATGCGGATGCTGATGATGATGCTGCTGATGATGATGCTACTGATGTTGGTATTGGTGGTGGTGGTGATGCTGATGATGATGGTGTATGTGATGCTGCTGGTGATGATGATGATGATGATGGTGGTGATGGTGATGGTGCTGATAATGATGGACTATGTGATACTGCTGATGATGATGATGATGCCGAGGATTATGATGATGCTGCTGATGATGATGATCATGCTGATGATGGTGACGATGATGTTGGTGATGGTGATTATGATGCTGATGCTGATGATGATGTTGATGCTGATGCTGATGACGATTATGATGCTGATGATGATGATGCTGATGATGATGAAGATGAGGATGCTGATGAGGATGATGATGAGGATGAGGATGGGCATGAGGATGAGGATGATGATGATGATGATGATGCTGATGCTGATGATGATGATGCTGATGATTATGATGGTGATGATGATAATGATGATGCTGATGCTGATGCTGATGCTGATGATGATGATAATGATGATGATGATGTTGATGATGCTGATGCTGATGCTGATGATGATGAAGATGAGGATGATGATGATGATGAGGATGAGGATGGGCATGAGGATGAGGATGAGGATGAGGATGAGGATGATGATGACGATGACGATGATGATGATGATGATGATGATGATGATGATGATGATGATGATGATGATGATGATGATGATGATGATGATGATGATGATGATGCTGATGTATATGCTGATGCTGATGCTGATGATGATGATGATGATGATGAGGAGGAGGAGGAGGAAGAAATGGAGGAGGAGGAACAGAAGGAGGAGGAGGAGGAGGAGGAGGCGGAGAAACAGGAGGAGGAGGATGCTGAGGCGAAGGAGGAGGAGGAGGCGGAGGAGCAGGAGGCCGAGGAGGAGGAGGAGGAAGAGGAGAAGGATGAGGAAGATGGGCAGGAGGATGAAAGAAGGAGGAGGAGGAGGAGGAGGAGGACGAGGAGGAGAAGGAGTAGGAGGATGAGGAGGAGGGGTAGGAGGAGGAGGACGAGGAGGAGGAGGAGGAAGAGTTGGAATAATATCCTCTTCGAAGGACGGAGAAGGGCCCCCTTTGCCGATGGTGTCCTCAGATTTGGTGTTTTTGGGCTCCCAGAGGGACGTGTGCCTCGGGGGTATTTTTTTCCGAAGCGCCGAATGCCCCAGAGCAGCAGCTCCATCGCTTTCTGTGCGCCAAGAATAAAAATGCGGTGGCGCCGGCGAAACCATGTAGGTGGGTGGTCGGGGCTCAAGAGACGGGGGTCAGTGCAAGCGGGGGTCAGCCAGAGCGCCGGATCTTGCAGGATCCTGCAGGGCTAGGGTCGCATTGACCCGGGTTTGAGTGCAGGATCCTGCAGGATCTTGTAGGATCCTTCGCGTTGACCTGGTTTTAGGTGCAGGCTCTTGCAGGCTTCTGTCAGGCCTGACTGACCTGGGTCTGGATTGAGCCGGGTCAGAAGATCCCTGAGGTGGGACGGAGGCGAGGACGAGGACGAGAGCGAGTACGAGACAGAGGAGGGGGATGACGGAAGACGGCGCGAGGGGGTGATGGTGACGGAGCTGATGTTGATGGTAATTATGGTGATGGTGGTGGCCATGATTTGGAAATGAAGGGGATAGGCAGGATTCTGATACACACATATGATGGGATGAAGGGCGGGAGAGGCGGGCGGAGGAGGGAGGGACAACGTCCTGTCTAGATTATGCAATGGTCATGGCGCAGGGGCTTACAGGTTCGATGACTGTTAATCAGTGGCCCGGCCCAAACTTCTCGAAAAGCAGCGAGGGAGAGAGAGTGAGGTGACAAATGAGGAGCACGTGGAGGAGAATCACGATATGGTGATGATTGATGATGGTGGCGAATTTGGTGTTGCTCGTAACGCTGATGATGAGGGTCGACGATGCTGCTCATGGTGATGGCGACCTTGACGTCTATGCTGATAATGCTGTTTTTTTATGGTGGTGATGACGATGATGTTGATGCTGATGCTGATGCTGATGATGATGATGATGATGATGATGGTGCTGCTGCTGCTGGTAATGGTGATGATGATTATGATGATGAGGATGATGCTGATGATGATACTGATGATGCTGATGCTGGTGTTCCTGATTCTGATAATGCTGATGATGCTGATGATGCTGCTGCTGATGCTGATGATGCTGATGATGATGCTGATGCTGCTGATGAGGATGAGGCTGAGGATGATTATGATGGTGATGCTGATGACGATACAGATGATGCTGATGCTGCTGCTGATGATGATGATGGTGATGATGATTATGGTGCTGCTGATGATGACGATGCTGCTGCTGATGCTGCTGTTGTTGATGATGATGATGATGGTGGTGATGGTGATGGTGATGCTGATTCTGATGATGATGCTGCTGATGGTGATGCTGATGCTGCTGCTGATGATGATGCTGTTGTTGATGATGATGATGATGATGCTAGTAATGATGACGAGGAAGAGGCTGGTGATGAAGATGCCGATGATGAGGACTAAGAGGGGCATACTGACAACATAGAGGATGATGGGGAGGAGGAGGAGGAGGAGGAGGAGGAGGAGGAGGACGAGGAAGCAGATGATGATGTTGCTGCTGCCGCCGATTACGAAGATGAGCACCATTAGGCTCGTTGCGAGGAGCTCGAGCTGGACTTGTGCGCCTGGAGCTCGGAGAGGGCCCCCACGCCTTCCCAGGGAGCGAAGTATGCATCGTCCGAAACTTTCAAATTCAAGCACTTCCAACTACGCAGGCACCCCGCTCAGGCACAGCGGCCTGCGATGCCCAGGACACCCCCTTCCCCCCCGCCCCGTCGCCCCCCCCCCCCGAACGAAGAGACGCTCGGATGGCCCTTTGGGGTGCCAACCTTCCTTCACCGAGTCTCGTACCCCGCGGCCGCGCACATCGGCTGACCCGGGGCTGCGAAGACCCGCGTTGCAGTTTTTTTTCCCTGCACTGCAGTTTCTTGCTTTCCTGCTGGCCCGGGTCTGGATTGACCCGGGCCAAAAGATTCGGGGGTGGACGGACCTCCTACCTTGACACGTCGATCAGTGAATTGGCCGTTTTCGGTTCGCGAGAGGGCGTCGCGGCCGCCGTTTTGCGGGTCTAGGTCCGTCGGTTTCGGTCCCAGGCCGTTATCCCTGAAGGGAGGTTTATTAAAGGGAGGTTTGTCCACCGCCGAAAGATCCCCGACGGCAGAGATCCATGCTAAGAGACACACCCTGCTTGCCTCCAGGGTGCCCCGAGTTTTCCTTGGGCTGCGACGGCTTCGCGGCGGGCAGCGGGACGCTCCCGCGCCAGAAGTCGAGGGACGTCCATGGGGTCTCGGGATGAGCTCCTCTTGGGGCACCTGGCATCGCTCGGACGTGTGCATTTTTTTTCTCGGCGAGAACCATGGAGAACCATCCTGGACCATTGAGCAAAACCAAACACGCGCGAAACCGAAAAATGCACGGGGTGTGGACGTCCGAGCGATGGCAAGGGCAGGCCTCTCGTGGTCGAGCTCCTGCTGCGCGCGTGGGAGGCCCGGGAGGCGGCCCGCGCCAGCGCCGCGGCAGGCGGCGCGGCAGGCGGCGAAGGAGGGCGAGCAGGCTCGGCAGCGGGACGCCGCGCGCTCCGCGCTGGCGCGGGCCGAGGCGAGCGCCGCGGCTCCGCGCCGCCGCGGCCCCGCGCCGCCGCGGCCCGGCCGCGCTGCGGCCGCCGCTCGGCGCCGCGCGCCGCCGCTCGCCGCCGCTCGCCGCCGCCGCCGCTCGCCGCCGCCGCCGCCGCCGCTCGCCGTCGCCGCCGTCGTCGCTGCCGCCGCCGCCGGCGTCGTGGTCGTTGCCGTCGTCGTCGCCAGAGGATCTGCACGAACGAGATGGGCACGGAAAGAATGGGTACAATGCCCAACAGCAGTTCCTGTTCATTTTGAACAGGACTCGCTGTCCGCTCCGCCGCGGCCTGTGTCCATTTGAGACAGAAGGCCGCCAAACCAACAGCGGCCGCTGTTGGTTTGGGGCAACATTTGTTGTTGCGCATTGTATGTACCCATTCTTTCGGTACCCATTTCGGGTGTCCAAAGGGGAGAGGGGGGGCAGGGGTCGGGGCTCAAGAGACGGGGGTCGATGCAAACGGGGTCAGTCAGCGCGCCGTATCTTGCAGGATCCTGCGGAGCCAGGGTTGCAGTGATCCGGGGTTGGGCGCAGGATCCTGCAGGATCCTGCAGGATCTTGCAGGATCCTGCAGAAGGTCCCCGAAGGTGGAGAAGTGGGAGGGAGAGAGAGGGAAAAGGAGAGAAGGGGAGGTCGAGGGAGTCTGCCGTTTCTGTTTGTTTGTCTCTCTGATTCCCAGGGCCCCCTCGTCGCCTAGGCCGGATCCGCCTTGAAATCCTGTCTGAGCGCTCTCCAGAAGACTCCGGGGGGTCGGCTTGGAGGGAAGCAGGAGGAGCGGCAGGAAAATGGTAATGGGAGGGGCCCCTCTCCTCCCCATGCCCCGCGCAATCCTCCTCCCCTGAGGTATTCTTGGATTCCCAGATCCCCATCTGCTTTAGGCGCCTTCCTTCTTCAAGAGTCGAGTGGTTGTCCCTCTTCCCTCCTCTTCGGGGGGCGGGCGGGAGCCCCATCTATTTCCAGCGCCTTCCTACTCCATGTTTCTATCCACTCTTTCCTCAGGAGGGAAAAAGACACAGACACAATTCATCGTCGATACCCCAGAAAATATGGGAAAATATGGGAAGTGGGGGGGAAGACAGAAACACAAACATATGGGGAAATATGGGGAATCTTTTTATTTGTGTGTATTTATTTGTGTGTTCTGGGGCCCCTTCAATTCCGACCGAAGATGACCGGTGAGTGGCTTCCCCCCTCCGCGTGCTGTTTTTTCACACCGGACTCAGCTGGTTTGATGTTTCCAGTCGGAAGGTCTTCGGCGTCTTGCATGGTGCTGCCGCTGCAGCGTCGGCCTCATTTTAGGATCGGCGCTTTGCTCCCGTCGTTCGGAATGGCTCAGGGGCAACGATAGGGGGGGATAGGCATAGGGGGGATGCATCGACCCCCAATCGCCCATTGATCGCCGATAGGGTCTGATAGCACCAACCCGGCCAGGAAGGTGCGGATTCATTATCGGAGGCCTATCGCCGATGTAACCCTGGGAAGCAATCAGTAAACCCCCCTCCCCCCCCCCCCCTCATCAGAGGAAATTATAACGCTTCCGGCACCAGGGCCGGGGCGGAAGCGATATCCCCCCCACAGGTCACCAGAGGTCCGCGGAGGGGAGGTCCCCGGAGGTTCCCAGGGGGCATCCAGAAAGGCCTCCACAAGCTTCTGAATGCCCGGTCCCCTTGGGCATTCCTTTCATGCCGCAAGTGTTGGCAAGCGCGCAGGTTGTCGGCTCACGCTGCCGCCAGCTTCGGGCCCGGGGGGGGGGCAAATTAATTAATTATCATATTTTTTATGTGCTAACGATATCGCCGGAGGGCGCCGCCCAAAATAATTATTTATTTTATTTTCTGTGCTAAAGATATCGCCGGGGGGTTTACTGTGTGCTTCGTAGGGTTATCGGCGATGTATCGCCGATTCCAGGTCGATGCATCCCCCCCGATGCCAGTGCCCCCCTATCATTGCCCCTCAATGGCGCTCTCGCCCCAGCGCGATCCCATTTTCTGGATCCGCGTCCTTCCTCGTCGCCCTCGCCCCCCTCCTTGCCCTCTCCCCCCGCCTTCCTCCGGTCCCCCTGCTCCTCCGCCGCTCCTCCCACCCCAGTTCCCGCTGCTGCCGTCCGTCCTCGTCGTCCTCCTTCCTCGTCCTCTGCCTGCTCCTCGTGCTCCTCCTCCTGCTCCTCCGTCACCTCCTCCTCCTCCTCCTCCTCCTCCTCTTCATCCTCCTCCTTCTCCTCCTCCTCCTCTTCCTCCTCCTCCTCCTCCTCCGCCGTCCGTCCTCTTCCTCCTCCTCCTCCTCCTCCTCCTCCTCCTCCTCCTCCCTCTATTCCTATGCGCGCAGCTCTCCTTCTCCGATCGCGCATGACACGATGGGTTTTTTTTGGTTGTTGTGGGGGGGGGAGTTCCGGGTCCGCTATGACACGCGCCCGCGGATAGAGACACACCAGCGCAGTGGGAAGGCATGGGCGGCAGGGTAGGGTGTCAGATACATGGCGCGAGCGCACAGAGCTTGCCCTATTCCCTTCTCCCCGTCTCTCCTCCCTCTCTCTCTCTCTCTCTCTCTTTCTTTCCCTCCCTCCTCCTTCGATCGTCTCTTCTCACCTCCCCCTCTCCCTCTTTCCCCCTCTCCTGGCTGCCTCCCCCCCCTCTCTGCCCCTCCCTCCTCGAATCCTCCCCGAGCTCGTCCTCCGCGACGCGTTGGCGCAGGAGCTCCGGCGGCAGGGCAACGACGCGTGCCGCCAGGGCCAGCTGCCAGGCAATGCGAGCGCCGGCCAGGACCTCGAGGAGGCGGGGGGTCGAGGCCAGAGGAACGACTCTCTCGAGGGAGCACAATGAAGGCGCGTGGATTCGCGACGGGTCCCGTTTCGATGCGACATCGGGCCACTCCGTCTTCAAACAAGGCGGCATGCAGCTTCGTGTTTGGGGGGTGCTTTCCCTCGTTCCGTGGGACTTGCGCCCGCGCGCCAGACCTGCGGATCCTTGAGCTATGTCAGCGTGTGCCGTGTGCCCGTTTTTCGGTTTCACGAGAGTCATTAGGGGCTTGATAACTATTATCCAGTCGATGTGCTGGGATAAGGCTAGACGAGCTGATTCAAGTCGATGGTGTCCGAAGCAAGCTCGAGGTACATCCATACACGTCAAGATCATTCTAGATAAGTCGTGGAAGATCCAGCGCGAGTCGAAGGGCGGCAGAAACTGTGAAGACCTCAACGAGAGGGGTTCGAGTTTCGATGCTCGAGTGTTGATATTTTTGGACGAGGAGCTCCAGGTTCGAGGGCCGTCGTGAGGCCCTCTTGGAGGCCTCTTGGCCCGTCTTTGGGGTGATTTTGGAAGCCTTTTCGACCGTCTTGGAGCGTTGGGCACCCGAAAAGGCAAGAGCGGTAACATCTTTGTGACACCGTCGCAGCATAATCTGTTCACCATAATCAATCAGTAACTATAGCATGTTAGCCAGCGTGGATGCCAAGCAGTGTGTTCTATACATATATATATATGTATTATCTATCTATATGTTGTGCAATCTATGTTGCGCAGTAAATGTGGTGCAATTCACGTTGACTGTCTTGAAGCTGTCCTCTCCACTGCTCGTGCACACATCCCACCCTCCCACCCGCAACTTGGTCGCAAGACCTCCTAAGACCGTGACTGTAGGTAACAAAAAGGCCCTTGGCAACGACACCGACGCCGACAACGACAGCGGCAACGACGACGACGCCGACGACGATTACGACGACACCGACGACGACTCCGACGACTTCGACGACGACGACAACGACGACGACGACGACACCGATGATGACGACGACGACGCCGACGCCGACGACGACGACGCCGACGACGACGACTACGACGACACCGACGACGACTCCGACGACTTCGACGACGACGACGACAACGACAATGACGACGACACCGACGACGACGACGCCGACGACGACGACGATGACGCCGCCGACGACGACGACGCCGCCGACGACGACGACGACGACTTCGACGACGATGACGACGCCGACGACGACGACGACGTCGCCAACGACGACGACGACGAGGGAGGAGGGAGGACGTCGATGCCGACACCGACGACAACGACGAGGGAGGAGGGAGGACGGCGACGACGCGAACGACGAAGGAGGGAGGACGTCGACGCCGACGATGACAACGACGAGGGAGGAGTGAAAACGACGACGAGACGCCGACGACGGACAACGACGACGACGAGGGAGGAGGAAGGACGACCACGGCGACAACGACGACGGCAACGACGATGACGCCAAAGAGGACGACGACGACGACGACGAGGAAAGACAAAGGACGACGACAGGGACGACGACGACCCCGACGAGGGAGGAGGGAGAACGGCGACGACGACGACGACGACGCAAGAGCGCGCGCGGAAGCCATGTGTTATTGTATGTTTGTTGGGCACTCGATTTCGAAATCCTTCCGAAACCGAAGGTTTTTGAATGATCTCGGCATGCGCGCGCGACGACGCGCGCGCGAGCACTTCGGCTTTTTTTTCAGAGGATTCTCTCGACGGCACGCGCGCGCAAGGGCGTTCGAACGATTTCGACATGCGCGCGCGCGAAACCTGTTTGGTAGTATTTTCTGAATTTCTTGAAAACCTGCGGTTCTCTTAAACATTCGCAAGAGCGCGCGCGTAAGCCTTTTTAGAAACCCGTGTTGCGAAACCTTGTGTTTTGTATGTTTTTGGGACACTCGTTTTCGAAATCTGTCCGGAACCAAGGATTTCTAAAGGATTTCGGCATGCGCGCGCGACGACGCGTGCGTGTGCATATCGTCCTGTTCTTTTGCAAGGGATTCTTGAACACTCATGATTTTGATCAACGAGTGCGTGCCATTTTTATTTTCCAGAGGATGGCGGGGGGTCGATACCGGCCTGGCTGGGATAGTATGAATTCACAGATCGGATGGACATTGGGTCAGAATCCCATGTGTTTTGCATCGGTTCCCGGGGGATCTTTAACCCCGGGGGAAGAGGGGGGTAGAAACTATTATTTCTCTTGAAAGGAAAGTCTATATGGTATTCCCTATGTTGTGCAATGTGTGAGGAGCAATCTGTGGTGCCACCTGTGCGGTGCAATCCGAGGTGTTGAAAGCATGTGGGGCAACCTATGTGGTACAATCAATATACGCATTGCAAGTTATTTCTGTTTGAAGTGGGTTGTCAACTCCACTGCTGGCGCAAACATCCCCCCCCCCACCCGCAACTTGGTTTTCAAACCCCATGCGGGGGCGATTGCGATGAGTGATTGGCGCTGGCTGGTGCATCTCTGCGGCCGCGCCAGCCCGCGCATGCGCGCGCGCGCAGCGGCCAGGTAGTTTGGCGCGACCGACGCGGCCGCGGTGGTGCTGACCGCTCGGCACATCCCAGCGGCACTTGAGTGCGAGTCGGCGACTTGGGCGGTTGCGGTATAATGGCAACGTTGACGCTTGTAGACACGATGATGATCATGATCGTAGCGGTGCAAGTGACGATAGTGACAGCGGCGACGGCACGGACAGTGACGGTGCCGATGCCGATCACGCCGACGACGATGACGGCGTTTTCGCGTCGGTGATGAAGGTTTTGGAAGGAATTCGAAATGCGCGCGCGGCAGGCGCGCGACAGTGGCTCGCACGGTTTTATTTGACACGGGTCTTGCCACCCCAGCACGCGCGCAAGAACGTCCGAAGGATTTCGACATGCGCGCGCGCGAAGCCGGTTGGGTAGCAGTTTATGAGAATGTTGAAAAACCCGAGGTTATTTTAAACATTCGCAAGGCCTCGCGCACGCTTTTCTTGAACGCCCGTGTTGCAAAACCTTGTGTGTTTATAGTCCGTCCGAAACCGAAGACTTTTGATGATTTCGGCACGCGCGCGCGACGACGCGCGCGTGTGCACTTCGTTTTTTTTGGGGGGGGCAACGAATTTTTGAAAACTTCGGATTTTTGATAAATGGGTGTGCGCCATTCTCTGTTTTCTGCTGAGGATGGCGGGGGGGGGGCGATACCAGCCGAGTTGTGCACAGGTAGGATGGACATCGGGTTAGAATCGCATGTAATTTGAAATGCGAAGAATGTGAATCTTTCACCCCGGGGGGGGGAGGGTGGTAGAACCGATCTCCTTCTTAGAAAGGGGAATATATGTGGTGCAAGTTATGAGGAGCAGTCGACGTGGTGCAAATTAGGTGGTGCAGTGTAGGTGGTGCAGTGTATTCTGTGCAACGCATAACATATATTGTGCAATCTATGTGGTGTAGTTAATTTTTGTTCGCGGTGATTTTTGCCAACTCCACTGTTCGCGCAATCGTCCCACCCACTTATTCGCAACTTGGTTTGCAAAACCAATGCGGTGGTGATTGCGGTGAGGTGTTGGAAGGTGCATTTGTGCGGCCGCGCTGGCCCGCGCATTCTCGCGCGCGCAGCGGCCAGGTAGTTTGGCGCGACCGACGCGGTCGTGGTGCTGTCCGCTCGGCACATCCCAACGGGTTTTTGCGTGCGAGTCGGCGACTTGGGCGGGCGCGGTATCATGGCAACGTCGACAATTGTAGACACGATGCTGATTATAGTAGCGGTGCTAGCGACGATGGTGACAGCGGCGACGGCACGGCCAGTGACGGTGCCGATGCCGATCACGCCGACGACGATGACGGCGTTTTCGCGTCGGTGATGAAGGTTGTGGAAGGAGGTCGACGTGCGCGCGCGGCCGATGCGCGAGAGTGGCCCGCATGGTGTTATTCGACGCGGATCGCGCACCCCCAGTGCGCGCGCAAGGGCGTTCGAATGATTTCGGCATGCGGCGCGAGTGGTTCGTTTGGCAGAATCCAACGAACATGTTCAATCATTCTTCTGATAATTCGCACGAGCGTGAGCGCAGATTTTCATTTAGATATAATCTGATGATTGTAGTGGCTTCCGGCCAGTGCCGCCGATCCAGGGTGCTACCGGTTCAGCTTGCCAAGGATTTTCATGTTTCAAAGTAGAGCACTCGCTCGAGACATCTTCATAAGATGGACGACGTGAACTCGCTTGGGCAACCTTCGGACATTCGAAAGTGACGTTCTTGCATGAACAGCCAAACTCATTTGATGTTGACGTAGTTGATGATGTATGACACCTTTTGGGGGCGCTCTTGGGCTTCTCGTGTTCTTTTGTTGGCGGCATCCTGGATGCTTCTGTGGGGCGCGGTGGAGGAAGTTTTTGGATCTCTTGGGGGCCTTTTGGGGGCCTTCTTGGGCCGTTTTGGGCCTTTCTTGGGCCGTCTTGGAGCCCTCTTCGGGCGCGAATGGCGTCAGCCATGGCGGCGGCCCTTCCCCCCCTCCCTTTTCCCGAGCCTGACTGGCGTCAGCCATGGCGTAACCCCCCCCCCCCCGACAGAGTGAAACTTGAGCGAGCTCCCCCCCCCCTCCCTCCTCCCGGGCCTGAATGGCGTCAGCCCCCCCCCCCCCCGATCCCCCCCGGGCGTCAATGGCGTCAGCCATGGCGTCCCCCCCTCCCTCCCCCCCTCCCCCCTCCTGGGCCTGAATGGCGTCAGCTATGGCGTCAGCCCCCCCCCGCCCCCGACAGCGAAGCTTGAGCGAGCTCCCCCCCCGCCCCTCTCGGGTCTTAATGGCGTCAGCCATGGCGTCCCCCCCCCGACTCCCCCCGACAGGGCGAAGCTTGAGCGAGCTCCCCCCCCCTCCCCCTCCCGGGCTTGAATGGCGTCAGCCATGGCGTCAGCCCCCCCCCCCCCCACTTCCTCCTCCCGGGCCTGCTCCTGGGCCTGAACGGCGTCAGCTATGGCGTCTGCCCCCCCCCCCCCTCTCCCAACTGAGCGAAGCTTGAGCGAGCTCCCCCCCCCCCCTCCCCCTTCCGGGGCCCGAATGGCGTGAGCTCCCCCCCCCCTCCTCCCTCCTGGGCCGGACTGGCGTCAGCCATGGCGTCAGCCATGGCGTCAGCCTGGCGTGAGCCCCCCCCCTCCCCCCCCCCCGACTCCCTCCTCCCGGGCCTGAATGGCGTCAGGCACGGCGGCCCCCCCGCCCCATTCCCCTCCCATTCCCTTCCGGGCCTCAATGGCGTCGCCCGGGCCTGAATGGCGTCCGCCGCGCAGTTTTGAAGCCATGTTTTTAAGCAGTTACGTGTTTGCTGGACGCTCGATTATGAATTTGTTCCGAAGCCGAGGGGTTTTGAATGATGTTGGCATGCGCGCGCAACAACGCGCGCTTGTGCACGTCGTCCCGTTTTTTTTGCAAGGGATTTTTGAACATTGATGACTTTTGATAGCAGAGTGTGCGCGCATAGTAGTTTCTTGCAAAGGATGGCGGGGAGGGTCGATACCGGCCCGGCTGGGATGGAATGAGATCACACGGAGGATGAGCGATGGGGCAGAATCATTTGTAAATTGCAGTAGTCCGTGGGGGTATGATCTATTTATATTCCTTTAGGAGCAAAACCTATGTGATGCGATCTATGTTGTGCAGTATATGTTTGTGCAGTAATGGCTGTGCAATCTATGCGGTGCAATTTATGTGGTTGTGCAAAATATGTTGTGCAATATATGTGGTGCAATTCACTTTGACCGTCTTGAAGCTGTTCTCTCCACTGCTTGTGCACACATCCCACCCTCCCACCCGCAACTTGGTCGCAAGACGTCTTAAGACAAGACCGTGACGGTAGGTACCACATGGCACTTGGCCACGACACCGACGCCGACGACGACAGCGACAACGACGACGACGGCGCCGCCGACACCGACTACGACGACACCGACGACGTCTCCAACGACTTCGACGGCGACAACGACGACGACGACACCGACGACGACGACGACGCCGACGACGACCACGATGACAACGCCGACGACGACGACGACGGCGGCGACGACGACGACGCCGACGTCGACGACGACGACGACGACGACGCCGACGCCGACGACGACGACGAAGACGACGACGACGTCGCCAACGAAGACGACGACGAGGGAGGAGGGAGGACGACGACGGCGACAACGACGACAACGACGACAATGACGACAACGACGAGGGAGGAGGGAGGACGGCGACAACGCGAACGACGAAGGAGGAGGAAGGACGGCGACGCCGACGACGACAACGACGAGGGAGGAGGGAAGACGCCGACGACAACGACGACGACGACGGCGACGACGGCGGCGACGACGACGACGCCGACGTCGACGACGGAGACGACGACGACGCCGACGCCGACGACGACGAAGACGACGACGTCGCCAACGAAGACGACGACGATGGAGGAGGGAGGACGACGACGGCGACAACGACGACAACGACGACAACGACGAGTGAAGATGGAGGAAGACGACGACGCGAACGACGAAGAAGGAGGAAAGACGGCGACGCCGACGACGACAACGACGAGGGAGGAGGGAAGACGACGACGACGACGACGTCGTCGACGACGACGACGAAATAGGAGGGACGACGACGAGACGCCGACGACGACGACGACGAGGGAGGAGGAGGAAGGACGACCACGGCGACAACGACGACGGAAACGACCGCGACGCCAAAGAGGACGACCGCGGCGAACACGAGGAAAGACAGAGGACGACGTAGGCGACGACGACGACAACGCGGGAGGAGGGAGGACGGCGACGACGACGACGACGACGCAAGAGCGCGCGCGCACGCTTTTGTTGAAAATCCGTGTTGCGAAACCTTGTGTTTTTGTAGGTTTTTTGGACACACGATTTTGAGATCCTTCCGAAACGGATGGGTTTTGAGGGTTTTCGGCATACGCGCGCGACGACGCGCGCGTCTGCACTTCGTCCCATTTTTTGCAGAGGGTTCTCGCGACGGCACACGCGCAAGGGCGTTTGACAGAGTTCGACATGCGCGCGCGCGAAGCCCGTTTGGTAGCATGTTGTGAAAATCTTGAAAAACCTATGGTTTTCTCAAGATTTCGCAAGAGCTCGCGCGGAAGCTTTTTTAGCAAATCAGTGTTGCGAAACCATTTGTTTTTGTATGTTTTTTTGGGCACTCGATTGCGACATCTTTCCAGCACCGAAGGTTTTTGGAGGATTTTAGGCATGCGCGCGCGACGACGCGCGCGTGTGCACTTCGTCCTGTTTTTTGCAAGGGATTTGTGACAAAGTCTTTTGTTAGAGCAACAACTGTTCCCGCGTATTGTTTTTACATGGGAACGTCATGGGGACCGATCCTGGCCCCCCTGGGGTAGTGTACATTCATATTCAGGGTAGGCATGTGGTCAGAATCATATATGATTTACCCGAAAGGGGGACCGATAAAGCCGGGGGGGTAGAGCATTATTTTTTAGAAAGGAGAATATAGGTCGTGCAATCTGTTTTGTGGGCGATCAACAAGGGCACCGCAGTCGCGATTTTTTGTCGTGCAATCTATGTGGTGCAATTAATTTCTGTTCACAGTGAGTTGTCCACTCCACTGCTCGCGCAAACATCCCACCCACCCACCCGCACCTTGGTTTTCAAAATCTCTTAAGACCGTGACGATGGGTACCAAATGGCACTTGGCAACAACAGTGACGCCGACGACGAGAGCGACAACGATGACGACGACAACGACTACGACGACACCGACGACGTCTCCAACGACTTCGACGACGCCGACAACGACGACGACGACACCGACGACGACGACGACGCAGACGACGACGATGACAACGATGACGACGATGACGATGCCGACGACGACGATGACGACGACACCGACGACGACGACGACGTCAACGACGCCGAGGACGACGACGACCACGACGGTGGCGACGACGACGCCGACGTCGACGACGACGAAGACGACAATGACGCCGACGCCGACGACGACGACGAAAACGACGACGACGTCGCCAACGAAGACGACGAGGGAGGAGGAAGGACGACGACGGCGACAACTACGACAACGACGACAACGACGACAACGACGAGGGAGGAGGGAAGACGGCGACGACGCGAACGACGAAGAAGGAGGAAAGACGGCGACGCCGACGACGACAACGACGAGGGAGGAGGGAAGACGACGACGACGACGACGACGACGACGACGACGACGACGACCGCGACGAAATAGGAGTGACGACGACGAGACGCCGACGACGGCCGACGACGACGACGAGGGAGGAGGAGGAAGGACGACCACGGCGACAACGACAACGGAAACGACCACGACGCCAAACAGGACGACGACGACGAACACGAGGAAAGACAGAGGACGACGTAGGCGACGACGACGACAACGCGGGAGGAGGGAGGACGGCGACGACGACGACGACGACGACGCAAGAGCGCGCGCGCACGCTTTTGTTGAAAATCCGTGTTGCGAGACCTTTGTGCTTTTGTAGGTTTTTTGGACACACGATTTTGAAATCCTTCAGACACCGATGGGTTTTGAAGGTTTCGGCATACGCGCGCGACGACGCGCGCGTCTGCACTTCGTCCCGCTTTTTTGTAGAGCATTCTCGCGACGGCACACGCGCAAGGGCGTTCGACAGAGTTCGACATGCGCGCGCGCGAAGCCCGTTTGGTAGCAGGTTGTGAAAATCTTGAAAACCTATGGTTTTCTCAAGATTTCGCAAGAGCTCGCGCGGAAGCTTTCTTAGCAAATCAGTGTTACGAAACCATTTGTTTTTGTATGTTGTTTGGGAACTCGATTGCGAAATCCTTCCGGCACCGAGGGTTTTTGAAGGATTTCGGCATGCGCGCGCTACGACGCGCGCGTGTGCACTTCGTCCCGCTTTTTGCAAGGGATTCGTGGAAAAGTGTTATGTTAGAACAAAACATGTCACCGCATTGTGTTCTTTTATAAGGGACCCTCAGGGGGGGGATACCCGCCCCCCCGGGATAGTGTACATTCATATTTCGGATGGTCATGTGGTCAGAGTCATATATGATTTACATACCCGAAAGGGGGACCGATAACGCCGGGGGGGTAGATCCTACTTTGTTTTAGAAAAGAGAATTGATTTTAACGAATGATTTGACACATCCCATGCTCTTGCAAACATCCCACCCACCCACCCGCAACTTGGTTTGCAAAACCTCTTAAGACCGACTACGACGACACCGACGACGACGACGTCGACGACGCCGACGACGACGACGACGGCGACGACGACGACGCCGACGACGACGACGACAACGAAGACGACGACGCCGACGACGACGACGACGTCGCCAACGAAGACGACGACGACGAAGGAGGAGGGAGGACGACGACAACGACGACAACGACGAGGGAGGAGGGAGGACGGCGACGACGCGAACGACGAAGAAGGAGGAAGGACGGCGACGCCGACGACGACAACGACGAGGAAGGAGGGAAGACGACGACGACGACGACGACGACGACGACGACGGCGACGAAATAGGAGGGACGACGACGAGACGCCGACGACGGCCGACGACGACGACGAGGGAAGAGGAGGAGGAAGGACGACCACGGCGACAACGACGACGGCAACGACCACGACGCCAAAGAGGACGACGACGACGAACACGAGGAAAGACAGAGGACGACGTAGGCGACCGCGACGACGACGAGGGAGGTCGTCCCATTTTTTGCAAGGGATTCGTGACACAATCCTATGTTGGAGCAACAAATGATCCCGCGTATTTTTTTTCAAGGGAACCTCAGGGGGACCGATCCCGGCCCCCCCGCGATAGTGTAAATTCAAACTTAGGATGGATATGTGGTCAGAATCATATTTGATTTACATACCCGAAAGGGGTACGGATACTTCCGGGGGGGGGGGTAGAGTCTATTTTTTGAAGAAAGGAGAATCCAACGGCGGCGACGGCCGGCGACGAGGCGGCGACGTGGCGGCGCCAGACCGGGCACACGGCCTAGACGACGGGCGGCGACGAGGCGGCGACGGGGCGGAGACGGCGATGACATGGCCGCCAGACCGGCCAACCGGCCCAGACGACGGGCTTCGTCGAGGCGGCGACGGGGCGGCGACGGCGACGGCAGAGCCGCCAGATTGGCCAATTGGCCCAGTTCCTCAGAGCAGAAGGAAGAAACCTTAACCGCAAGCACTGTTTCAGGAATTACTTTGTGCTGTGGATTCGGAAGACCATATGGGAGGCCATACGGGTGAGCATACGGGAGACCATACCAGAGACTATACGGAGACCATACGGGAGGCCATAAGGGAGGCCATACAGGAGACCAGATGGGACACCATACGGAAGACCATATCAGAGATCCTAGGAGGGACCACGTGAGACCAAGGCGCACGGTTCATTATGTTGGAAACGGCGCCGTGCGCTTGAGTTGAAGACGATCCAGATAGCACACTACCGCCTAAGTAAATTATTCAAAAGAAACAACAGAACAACCACAACGTGAACCCGCGTATCCTTTCTATGATGAGTAATTGTGCTCGAAACGGCGCCGCCGCTAGCTCTAGTTGAAGACGGCCTCCAAGATGGCACGAAACAGCCCACATAAGGAATACCGAGATAACACAACCAATCATACATGTCAACCCGCAGACCCTCATATAATTGCCCATTACGCTGGAAGCGGCTCCGCGCGCTCGAGTTGAGCAATGACGGCTGCAAACATGGCACAAGACTGCCCAAGTGAGGAATACAGAGAAAACATGTGAAAACCATACAAAACGCTTCCCTATATAATTGCTCACTGTGCGGGCAACGGCACCGAGTGCTCGAACTCAAGATGGCTCTTTGCTCTGCTTCTCGGTCGTCCTCCATGTCCCTCCCTTGTACCCCTGGCCTCCAGAAATTGCTGCTTCTCATATTTTTGGAGCGTTCCCTGCTTCAGAAAACAAGCAACATGCTACATGAATGTGGGCCTCCGTCACTCTCCCTGCTCCTCCTCCTTCACTGCCTCCCCTGGACGACAGCAAACGATGCTTGAACACACGCGAGCTTGTCCTGCTCTAGAACTTTTCCGTTGGCGGCGAGGAGGGGCAGTCTGCTCCAGCGCGGCAGGCGATGCAGGGACATTGCGCAGCGAATTGGCCGGCACGCAGGAGGAGGGAGGAGTGAGGAAGGGGCGGCCGCGGGAGGGGGGAGAAGGGCGAGCACTCCGAGGCGGAAGACTTCCGCCGTGAGAGGCCAGTGCGGCCCGCGGGCGGCGGGGGCACGTCTGCGGGGGCCAGAGCGCAGGCCAAGCAGACCGCGTCGGCAGGCGCGAGGCGCCGGGCGAAGGGAAGCAGTGCAAGCGTCTGTGGACTGCCTGGAGCTGAAAGTGCTTCCCGTGTGCTCTCCAGCTGGACGTGCGGTGCTGCGCACTCGCCTGGGCGCCGGTGGACGGCGCGTCCGGGCGTCAAGGTGGGCAGCAGGGGCGCGGCGGCAGCGAGCGAGGGCTGCGGGGCGGCGGCGCCACGGCGGCCGGAGGGAGAGGGGGGGAGCAGGGAGGCGGGCGAGGAAGGGAAAACGAGGAGGAAGGCCCGCAGCTGCGGCGACAGCGGCGGGGCGGGGGCACTGCGGAAACACGGGCTCGAGGCGAGCCGAGCCCGTCTGGAAGCTCGAGGGCCCGCGAGGCGACCAGAGATGCCAGGCCTGGGGGCGGTCCGCTCCACAAGGTGGGCGCGGCCAGGTGAGCGACGAAAGAAGATGGGGTCGTCGGCGCAGGCATTGGCGCGTAAACTGCCCGCGTAAGGTCGCGCGTAAGCGCCCTCGTTCCCACTGTGGCGTTTCTCGCTCGCAGCCCGCGTAAGCCGCGGCGTCAGGTCGCCACGTCACCTCGCGTAAGTTCCGTCTGTTTTCGTCGCCCAGGCATCAACGGGCGCGGAGTGAGGGCGGGCACTGGCGGGCGCAGGGGGGCGCCAGCGGCCGCACTGCAAAAGGTGCAGGCGACGAGGAGGGCAACACTGCAGGACCAACAGTGGCCACCGAGGGTGCCTGGCCCAGGGGCGGCCGCTCCACAGGAGGTGGAGCGGGCCAGGTGGCTGAGGGCGCGGAGACAGTCGGGCACAGGCGGGCGCGGGGGCGCCGGCGGCCGCACCGCGATGGGGCGCAGACGGCGGAGTAGAGGGCGAGGCCGAGGGGGCGGGCGCGGCAGGAGGGCCGCGCCACAGGGGCATCAGAATACTGCAACGGGCAGGGGAACTCAGGGCCACGCGCCGCCCCGACGGACAGCACTTGACTCACCACCCACCAAACCACCCCAACCCAACCCGAAGGCCCAAATTTATCCTCGATTTCCAGTGGGGGGGTGTCGGGGAACACTGAAAAAAACACACGGAATCCGTACCCCCCCAACCCGAAATTCGGGTCAAATTCGGGTCTTCGGGTTGGGTTGGGGTGGTCTGGTAGGTAGTCATTGACGGCGAGCCAGGAAGCGGATCACAAGCGGCGCAGGAGGAGGAGGGGCCACGCGCCGCCCCGACGGGCAGCGCGTGGCAGCCAGCGGGTGGCGGCCGCGCTGGCGAAAGGAGACCCAGGAGGCACCTGCAGGGTGCAGCGAGCGGGTGAGCAGAGCCACGCGCCGCCCCGACGGGCGGCACCCGGCGGCCGCCGACTCTGGGGGCCGGCAGCGGTGGGGGCCTGCCGAGCGCTGCCGCGGAGGGCAGCGAGCGGCGGCCAGCGAGCGCAGGAGGTAGCCACGCTGGCGGGAGGCCAGGAGCGCAGCGGAGTGGTGCAGCTCGCAGGCCTAGAGGATGACACCAACATCAAGATCGGCGGTGTGCCTCCACCGCAGGAAGACGATCCCGATCTCGGTGATGGTGGTAATATTTTGGTCTCCAAGGTGACCGAAATATTACCACCAACACCGAACTCTAGGATCATTTTTCCCATGTGGAGGCACCCCCCTGTGCTGGTGTTGGTGCCAACTTCCAGGCCTCCAAGCAGCGTGCGGGTGAAGAGGTGCACCGCGCCGCCCCGACGGACAGCACGCGCAGGGAGGAGGGCAGGGTGTGCCCGAAGCCAGGGGGTTGCGATGACCCGAGCCGCAGGGCGGCGTGAACAGAGGTAGCCGCCCCGCTCCCAAGGGAGCAAGGCGCGAGCTCTCAGGGGCACTGATCGGATATCGTGTAGCGGGCGCTGCCGGTGGGCGCAGCATGCCATCGATCGCTGCGCACAGGGCCGAGGGGATGCCGTCGAGGAGGGTACAACGTACAGCGGCATCTGGCCAGGTAGGCAGCGCAGGCAAGCCGCAGGGGCCAGGCTAGGAGCGTCTCGGTCTCGCCGTCGGTGCGCGGTCCCAGGCCGCGTCGGACGGGCGCTTCCGTTTGCCTTTGTCTGGCGGCGGCACACCCTTGCCCTGGGGGCCCTTGCCAGCGCCGGCGGCCGGGTCATGGCGCCGAGCGTCTTGGTTGCGCTGCCAGCCCCAGACGTCGTCCCAGCTGATGTCGATGTCGCGACCCCAGCATATGCATCGAATGTCGAACGGCCAGTAGTACACTTCTTCCATGAGCTGGCGGCAGAATTCGTCGCGCCCCCGTGGGTCGTGCCGCCTGCCGTCTTTGCCCCGCTGGTCGCGCCGGTCGCAGACCGCGTGCCAGCCTTCCACGAACAGGGCTAATCCTGGTATGAATGTGGACCCCTGTCACGTGTCCTTCATCCTCCTTTGCCACCCATGTCCTCCAGAAATGATTTTTCTGGATTTGCGAGCGTTTTCTTTGAAACACCAGAGAAGCTCAGCGGGGTTGGTGGCGGACCCCATCACTCCCCACTCCTTCTGATCCCCTGCACTTTCCCCAGCCTCCACAGATCCGGTGCTGAGCAGTTGCGAACATGTTTTGCTATAGACCGCGCTGAGAAATCATGGCTCGACATGATGCCACAAAACAGCACCATGTCGACCAGGCGTGCCTTGATCCGTGAGAGCGGGACGACGCACCGCGCCACACCACAAGACACATTCGATTTGCGTCCAGCCGTGGCGACCAGTGCGGTGTCCAGTCTGAGTGTAACACGACTGCGCCCGACTCCGCTTCCACCTCGCCCCGTTGCTCCCTCGTCCCCTTCTTCCGTCTCCTTCTCCTCGTCCTCCTCGTCCTCCTCCTCCTCCTCCTCGTCCTTCTCCTCCTTCTCTTCCTCCTCCTCCTCCTGCTCCTCCTCCTCCTCCTCCTCCTCCTCCTCTTGTTCCTCTACCGCGTTCCTGCTCCTCGGCTGGTTGCTCCAAGTTGCGAGGATGCCTCAGGCGAAAGTGGCCGGACCACCTCGTGCGCAACGTTACTGACACCAGAGCTGCTGGGATGTCTCAAGCGAAACGGGCCGGACGACCTCGCTGGCGGCGTATCAGATGCCACAGTTGCGAGGATGCCTCAGTCGAAGTGGCCAGACCACCGTAGGTCACTGTAACTTCGAGCCCAGAGTTGCGAGAATGTTTCAGGCGAAAGGCGCCAGACCACCTACCGCACGGCTCTTGGAGCTCAGCGTCGTGGGAATGTCTGAGGCAAAACGGGTTGCACTGCCTCGGATCCTGTCGTCAGGCGAAACGGGCCAGACCATCTCGGAAGTTTGAGAATGTTTCGTCGCGCGAGTCCTTCGGGCGGAACCAGTTTTTACAACAACAGTCCCCGTGGCACTGGCCGGGCAAGCCCGGGGCACTCCACATGCAAACCTGGAAGCAAGCTCGAAGTTCTCAGACTTTGGCATCTCGAGGCATCATTTGGCGAGTTCGGGGGTTTCTGGGACGGACGTTCAGGAAAAAGAGGATGATGATGAGGAAGAGGAAGAGGAGGAGGAGGAGGAGGAGAAGGATGAGGAGTAGGAGGAGGAGGAGGAGCATGCAAAACCATACAAAGAGCAGTCCGCGGCCGATTGCGTTCGACACACGTGTAAATCCCATCGGTCCACACTTTGAGCGTTATTGAGGTTCCTTTTTCGCCGCAACGTCGGAAATGCTATTCATGTGAAAGAATTTTGTTTAAAATTGCACGCGTGTGAGACACCGTGCCAGCCCAGCAATCTGGGTGGCGACTCTTCGCGGGGGCTTGGGAGGCTGTCGAATGAAACCCGTCGTCCTCACTTCCTGAGGAGATCGCATGGAGCTCATTTGGGCCGTCGTGAGGCAATCTTGGGCTCCTGTGGGGCAGTCTTGAGGGTCCCTTGGAGCTCTCTTGAGCTGTTTTGGAGCCCTCTTGTGCCGTCTCGGGGCTCGCTTGGGCCGTCTGGGGGTCCTCTTAGGCTGTCTTGGGGCTCGCTGTGCCGTCCATGGGGGTCTTTTGGGGACGTCTCGGGGTCGTCTTGTGGCCGTCTGGAGCCGACGAGAGGCCCTGTAAGGCTGTCTTGGGTCCAGCCGGAGGCCCTCTCGGGTCAGCTTGGGGCTCTCTTGGGGCCGTCCTGTGCCGTGTAGGGGCCCGCATTGGCCGTCTTGAGGCCGTCTGGGGGACATCACGAAGAGTCGCTCGGGCCGTCTTGAGCCGATGGAAGCCCGTGAAGGTGAGAATGCGAACATCTTACAGTGCCTTCAGGAACTCGGTGATTCTGGCCTCCTGCTCGGTCCTGCCGTCGTGAAGCCGTCTTGGCCGGACGTGGCGCCATATGAAGCCGTCTTCGAGGCATCTTGGGCGCTCCATCTTCTGCTTTACAGCCGGGCGCACCATCTCCTGCTTCACAGTCGTGGGCGCTCCGTTTTTCGCTTCTGATTCGGTAATTCCCGAAGGGTTGCCAATCGCGCGGTCTTCTGCCTACGCGCCCTTCCCGATGCTTGGCTCTGCAGTGGTGGTGGTGGTGGTGGTGGAGGCGTCTTGAGTTCATTTTGACTGCCTTGGTGACTCGCCTGGGCCGTCTTGGGGGCCATTTGGGGCATCTCGAGCGCCCTGAGAGGGCGCCAGCAGGGGGCCACATGCGAACCCTACCCCTACCCCCCCCCGATTTCTGAGGGGGACGGTGGGGTTCACTTCGTTCGGGAGCTCCCGAGCGAAGTGAACCCCACCCTTCCGCTCAGAAATCGTGGGGGGCAGGGGTAGGGTTCGCCCCCTACGCCAGGGCGTCGTGGCGCCCAGGGGGGACCCTCGGAAAGGGGTGGGTGGTGCAGGCGCCTGGATGCGGCCCCAGGGGGAGGACCCGCAGAGGATTATCGCAGGCCTAGAGATTGACACCAACACCAATATCGGCGGTGTGCATCCACCGAGGGAGGAAGATCCCGATCTCGGTGATGGTGGTAATATTCTGGCTTCCAAGGTGGCCGAAATATTGCCACCAGCACCGAAATCGAGGATCGTCTTCCCCCTGTGGAGGCAATCCCCTGTGTTGGTGTTGGTGCCCATTTCTAGGCCTCCAAGATTAGAGAAACTCTACAGTCGGGGCGCTGAAGAAGGAACCCTTCTCGTTGGGGAGGGGCTCCGTGCTCCTTCATTGTTTCACAGTTTGCCTTTGTTTTCCGTAGGTGTTCGATGGGAAGTCGAAGTTTAACTCATGGAAAAAAGGGGCCTCGTTCCTTATTTAGGGCTCCTTAGTTCAACACCCCGACTGTACTATTACCAACCTGGGACATCTTCCTATCCCTATGTTCGGCATCGCCTCATCACGACGGCGATCTCAGGGAGTCCCTCAGTTTCTGAGGGTGCATCCCTCAGACTGTCATCTCCTCTTAGCGTGTCAATATTAGGGATAGGGACAAGTTCGAGGCCAGTGATACTAGACAGAACTTGGCATTCTACCACTCACCGTGCCAGGGGGGCACGGTGGCGGACAACACCGAATCGCAAGAACGATGTCGGCTCGGGACCTGGCGGGGGCCCAGCGGGGGCCAGGAGCGGGCCGCGCTGACGGGGTGCGTGGGCCAAGGTCGGGGGGGGGGCGCCTCTCAGGCAAGGTGTAGGAGCGCAGACTTGTTGTTGTTGTGGAGGGGGAGGAGGAGGAAGAGGAGGAGGGGGAGGAGGAGGAGGCGGAGGAGGAGGGGGAAGAGGCGGAGGAAGAGGAGGCGGAGGAGGAGGAGGAGGAGGAGGAGGAGGAGGAGGAGGAGGAGGAGGAGGCGGAGGCGGAGGCGGAGGAGGAGGAGCAGGGCGAGGAGGAGGAGGAGGAGGAGCCAGATCGGGGCGTCGTGGCCTCGTGGGGGCCGCGCTTGGGGGCCCCGATCTGGCTCCTTCTCCTCCTCCTCCTCCTCCTCCTCCTCCTCCTCTTCCCTCTCCTCCGCCCCTCCTCCTCCTCCTCCTCCCCTCCTCTCCTCCTCCTCCTCCTCCTCCTCCTCCTCCTCCTCTAGCGCGCGCCGCCCAGGCCTGCGGGTGGGCCTGCCGTCGCCGGCCCGCTGCCGCTGCCGGTGGGCGCAGCGGCGGGCGCTTCGGCACGGGGGTGGCGGCGGCCCAGACACGATCGCGTCGAAAAAGAAACATATATATATATATATATATATATATATAAAACAACAAACATCAGGGCGGCGGGTTTTCTGCTGTTTTCGGCCTCGTGGGTCCCTCGCCGGGCCTCGGGGCCGTCAAAGAACCACCCAGGACGAAAAACCGGTCCTGGGGAAAGGGTCGGGACTTCCGGGACTCCGTCCTGGGAAAAAATCAGGACGTCGCATGTCTCGGGGCAGAAGCCGACGCTGCCAGCAGGGACCGTGCGACTGCCGTGGGTGACCCTGCTGTCACCCTTCCAGTAAAGGCCCATGCCAAAAAAAAACACCCTTTTTGCCTCCACGGTGCCCTGGGTTTCTTGGCTTTCGATGGTTTTGCGATGGAGAGCGCGACATTCCCACAACAGCAATCAAGGGACGTCCTGGGGTCTCAGGGTTGGGCTTCTTGTGGAAGGCTTCTTGTGGATTTGCCACCACTGCAGCCCCCATCGGGGCCGTCCTCGACCCCTCTCGCACTCTACCATCGTGTCCTAAAATACAGTCGTAACCCGTTGGGCTCAGGCGCGGCTGGCTCTGGAATCGCACCCTCAAGCCTGTGGCGCTGCTGCGACCTGCAGTGTGGTAGCCCCACGATCTAACCTTGGTGTGGCTCCACTGTGTGGTCTCCTTTCGCTGTTGTGGTGTTGCCTCTCGGCCATTGCAGTGCACTGTCACAGCGAGGGGCCTAGGCGTTGCGGCCAACAAAAAATGACGCTGCTGCCGGAGGCGCGCTGGCGACGGCGGCGCGCAGGCGCGGGCGTGGCCGTGGTCGTGCCCGCAGGCGGCGCGGCTGTCGCCGGGCCTGCAGGCGGCGCGGCTGCGGCGCTGGCGCTGCCAGCCTGGGCGGCGCCAGGGGCGGAGTCCCTGCAGACGGCGGCGGGCCGCGTGCGGGCTTTGTGGCTCGTCTGCGGGCCCTCAGCGTCGCTCGGACGCGTGCACGGTTTCTCGGCGAGGGCGATCGAGAGGCATCTTGGATCATGGAGCGACAAGAGAGAAGCGCGCACGACAGCGACAAGTGCACGGGTCATGGACGTGCGAGCGATGGCGGGGGTCGCGGGCTTTGAGGGCCGCGCGGGCTTCTCGTGGCTCGCCCCCGGAGCCTTAGTCTTGTAAGCTTTCTCCGAAGTCACCGACGGCGTTTCAGAAGGCGCGAGGGCTTCTGAGGAACCCGCCGCCTTCTGAAAATGCCTGCCCCCTCTCACTTCCCCTTGAGTTTGCCGCCGATAGGTTGATGGACAGATGGGTGGATGGATAGATGGATGGATACATGGATGGGGTTACGCTGTTGGGATGCACTTCTGGGGGTTGTAGCGTGGCGGCTTGGAACGAAACACTACAGTTATGCGCGTGTCGGGATTTGGAGGGGTGCAGGTTCGGAACCAGGAGGGGGCCAGGTCGGGGATGCATAAAAAGGTAAACACGCGGTATCCAGGTGGGGGGGCAGAAGCCGCCAGGTGGGAGCCAGGCGGTCGGGGTGACCACTTGGGGCTGTAAAGCCGACGGGGGTCGTTAGGGTCAGAAGTTGCGGGTTGGGGGGGCCCGATCAGGTTGGGGCCGTGTGGGTTGGGGTTCTGTTTTATAAGTTGGCGTCAGTGCCTGTGGGGCGTCGATATCGAGACGCACGAAATGCAGTCGGGGCTTGGTGGGGGTCGGACGGATGGGTTGCGGTTTAGAGCTCGAAGCGCAAAAGAGATGTCGGGGTCTGGGTGTGGAAGGGGTCACGGGGATGTTGGACGCGGGCCCAGGTTTGTGCGCAGATGGGGCCGCGACGTGGTTATTCAATACCTGTGGGTGGGAGGCAGCAGACCAAGGCGCAGAAGCGAACTCGGCGGGGAGGGCACCTCCGATACAGTCACACGGGGGAGCCTCGAGAGTATAGTTTTTCGATGAGTTTCGCCTCGGCCCCTGCAAGCGCTCTTGCGCGTCTTGGGCGTGTTCGAGGCGTGCGGTGGATCGTGGAGCCGCCTGGGGCCGAAGCGCCACCCGTGCGCAGGGGTTCCCTTTTTCCTTCCTCCTGGCTCTCCTCGCCCCCCCAGGCCACGACACCCGCTGGACGTCAGTCTCCATACCCCCCCCCAGGTCTCGGATCGACCCGGAACGGGCCCCCAGTGGCCGACATCGAGGAGAAGGTGCTCGAACCTCGAACTTCGGACCTTTGGCAACTCCCCTCCTCTTCGACCTCCACTTCCTTCTCCTCCTCCTCCTTTTTCTGTTCCTCGAACAACCTCTCTTCCTCGACCTCCTCGACCTCCTCGATTTCCTCCTCCTCTTCGTCCTCCTCAAAAACTCGTCCTTGAGAGATCGATGCCCCCCGCCTCCATATAGCAAGCGTGCCTTGTCACATATCATCCACAGGTTTTCGACCCGTCGACACCCTGCGGATTTGCACAGGCACGAGGATTTGTTGTCTCAGCGTCGTCTGCAGCATTCAGATCCTGAGCTCCACTGGTTGCAGCTCCAACCTGTTTGGATTTTCCAATAAAAGTTCGTCACTTTTCATACGTTCTCTTTGCGCTTGCGCGCTCTCCCCGCCGTGATCCCCTCATGGGGTGGGCGTTTTGGGGTTTGCGCGATGCGAGTGCTGGCGTCGGGCCTGGGGCCTGAGCCGTTTTGAGTGGCCGTTGGCGCTGAGCGCGACGGACTCCTCCGAGGCTGCGTACTCCTCCTCCTCCTCCCCGGCCTCGACCTCCTCGACCTCCTCGACCTCCTCGACCTCCTCGACTTCCTCGATATCCTCCTCCTCCTCCTCCTCCTCCTCCTCGTCCTCCTCCTCGTCCTCCTCCTCGAACCTCGAGCCTTGGTTCTCGAACCTCGAGAGCCTGGTTTTCTGCTCCTCGTCGTCGCGCCCTTCGTCGTCGTGACCTCTCCACGGCGCCAGGACCTTCTGCGCGCCTCGGCGCTCTACGGCGACGCTACCGCCATCCTCTCCGACTGCCTGCAAGCGGGCCTGAGCGCAGTGCCCGAGGAGGCAGCGGAGTTGAGGCACTTCGAGAGGAGGTGGGGGAGGTGGGCGAGGATGGCGATGGGGAGGAAGAGGAGTGGGAGGGGGGAACAGTCGGAGGAGGCAGATGAGGAGGCGAAGGGGAGGAGGGTTTGGAGGGTAAGGACAAGAGAAGGGGCTGATCAGTATGATGGTGGTGGTGATGATGATGATGCTGCGGATTGGGATGATTATCATGACGATTAGGGTGGTGATGATGAAGTTGATGATGCTGTTAATGCTGATGTTGATGCTGCTGCTGATGGTGATGCTGCTGCTGATGATGATGATGCTGATGGTGCTGATGGTGCTGATGATTCTGATGATGATGCTGCTGCTGATGGTTTGCTGATGGTGGTGATGGGGATGGGGATGGGGATGGTGATGGGGATGGTTACGATGGTGGTGGTTACGGTGGTGGTTGTCGTGGTCGCGGTTGTGGTGATGGTGATGGTGGTACTGGTGGTGATGATGAGCATGCTGCTGCTGATGATGATGCTACTTATAATGATGATGCTGATGATGATGTTGATGATTATTATGATGATGCTGATGATGATGATTATGCTGATGATGCTGATGCTGATGCTGATGATGCTGCTGTTGATTATCATGCTGATGCTGTTGATGATGATGATGATGTTGATTATGATACTTATGATGATGCTGATGATGATGATGATGATGATGATGATGATGATGACGATGACGATGCCGATGATGATGTCGATGATGATGATGCTGCTGCTGCTCATGATAATGCTGATGATGATCATGCTGATGCTGATGCTGCTGATGACGATGATGATGATGATGATGATGATGATGATGATGGCACCGGCGATATCCGATGCGGATGGCAATAGTAATGAGGATGCTTATGGTCATAATGATTACGATGGACAGTGCGTAAACCACAATGCCCGTTCGCCGACCAGGGTTCAGTAGGGTTACCGCCGAAGCCCTCGCGAGCCACGAGACACCGAAGGCTTCCCGGTGGTACCCAGAAACAGGCAGCGGCAGCCACTTCGACCGCCGACCCAGAATTTTGAAGCGGATCTAGCAATGGCGGCGATTGAGGGCCCTGATGTTGCCTTTTGCCGACACGACGACGGCGGCGACGACGACGGATCCAGCAGTGGCGGCGATGGGCGGTCCTGATGTTCCCTCTTGCCGCCGTTGATCATCTTCCCGCAGGGGGCAGGAAAGGCAAGGGGACGACGATAACAACGATCACAGCGATAACGGTAACAACGTTGTTATCGTTGATCGTTATCGCTGTCGATCATGATCATCGTTGTTATCGTTGGCTTCGCGTCTGTTTTGGCTCGAGCTGCGAGCGATCTAGCAACAGCTGTACGACCCTCCCCTCCAGAGACTCGGCGCAATGAAGATGGCGGTCGCAGCGATCCTCTGCGTTGCCTCCTCGATGACCCTGGCCAGTGCCTCCGCCGAACAGGTGAACCCTATCGGCAAGGTGCTGGAGATGCTCTCGGACCTGCAGGCGAAGGTCATCAAGGAGGGCGAGGGGTCGCAGAAAGTGTACGAGGAGTTCTCGGAGTGGTGCGAGGAGAGCAACAAGCGCCTGGCCTTCGAGATCAAGACTGGGAAGGCTGAGGCGAAGGAGCTCGAGGCCGTCATCAGCGAGGAGACCGCCCTCATCGAGTCTCTCACCACCAAGGCCGAGGACCTCGCCCAGAAGATCTCCGTCGACGAGACGGACCTGGAGCAGGCGGCTCACATCAGGAGCGCTGAGGCTGCAGCGTTCGCGGCGGAGAAGTCCGAGCTCGACGACATCATCGACACGCTCTCCCGCGCCATTGGTATCCTCCAGAAGCACGCGAGCGCGGCGCTGCTGCAGTCCACGGGCACGACCCACCTGGTAGAGGCGCTGAACGTGATGGTGCAGGTCGGGCGGGACTAGGACCAGGATAAATCGGTCCAGAGCGTCCCGGAACACTCGGAGCGTTCTGGAGTGCTCGGAAACGGCCGCGGCGCCCATGTCTTCCAGAACGGACGGATCTCAGTGATCTCTGTCTGAGCTGTCCCTTTCCGATGTTATCCCTGTCCCAGTTTCGTCTTAGCAGGCGTCCGGCTTCAGCTCCTCGGACGCCCAGAAGCTGACGGCGCTCGTGCAGCAGTCGGAGGACTCGGAGGGCGACAACGAGGGCGCCCCCAGCGCGTCGGTGTACGAGGGCCATAGCGGCGGCATCCTTGACGTGCTGCAGGACCTGCTCGACAAGGCCAACGTGCAGTTGAAGAGCGCCCAGAACAAGGACGGGATGGCAGGCAGCATACACCGACCCCCACGAGCCGAAGCAAACGCCATAAAAACAAAAACATAAACTTTCGGAGCTCCGCTCGGATATCTTGGATCGGCGCTGGGCTCTCTCCCTGGTGCGCGGAGCGCGCCGGGGTCGGCGCCGCCCAGCGTCGATCCAAGAAATGAAATGTGTGTCTGTGCTGCTGTTTGTTCCTGGAAAAACCGCGTTCTGCGGTGTTGGTACCGTCCAGATGTTCGGGTCGCTTTTGGAAACACCGCCAGCCAGTGCCTGTTTTGGCGAGCGCCCTGGCAGTTCGGAGCACGAGCACATGAGGAGAGCGAGAGAGCGAGAGAGAGAGAGAGAGAGAGAAAAACAGAGGGAGAGAGTGATGCATGAATATGCCCATGTAGATGTGAGCGTAGATTTACATGTACATGTACATGTATATGTGCATGTTTCTATCAACGTGGACGCAACCATATACATACATGTACATATCTGTGCATGAATATAGATGCATATGCGGATCTGGAATGCATGCATGTATTATGTAGGTGCTGTACATGTTTACATATGTGTGCATATACATGTAGGTGTGTGAGTTTATTGGCACAAGCATGTATACGTGTATGCATATGTGTATGTACCTGTATATGTAATTCTGTACGCATATGTATATGTTCATGTATGCATAGACGTATATGCATCGGTTTCTGCATATACGCATACATTTGGCTAGGCATATGTATACGCCGATCTACATATACTTATATATACACAGATGCACTTATACATGCATATCTGTACAACTATATGTATTTGTATGCCTCACCGGTAATGCACAGGTATATATTTACATATATATACGTGTGTGTGTGTGTGTGTGCGAATGCATTTGCATGTGTATATGTGTATACGGATTTGTACATGTATGTGAACATATTTCTGTTTATGTACAGTTGTGGCCTCTGGCCAATGCCGCCGATCCTTGGCGCTGCTGATGTTATCGGGACTGGACGGTAACGACGAGAACGGACGGCCAACGATCGACGAGCGGGATAATTACGACGACGATCGACGAACGGGGTAATGACGACGATTAGCGACGACGATGACGACGACGATGATGACGACGACGACGACAAACACGACCACAAACACGAACACGAACACGAACACGAACACGAATACGACTACGACTTCAACGACGACGACGACGACCATAACTCGTGTCCGAGCAATGCCACGTCATACCATGCACCTCTTGCCTGGCAGTGCGCGAATGAGCGCCTCTTGGGGCCTCTGGGCTCTTGGGGACTTCTGGAGGCCTTCGGGGCCCTCCGGGGCCCTTCGGGGCTTCTTGGGGTTCTCTTGGGGGCCTCTTGGAGATCTCTTGGGGGCCTAGGGGGGCCTCTTGGGTTTTGTTGAGGTGGAGGACTGGAATGGTCAGTTCGGGTTCATCCTCTCAAGGCCACTGGGGGTCCTCTGGGGGTCGTCTTGGGAGCTCACTGGGCTATCTTGGGGCCGTATTGGGCCGTCCTGGCTCTTCCTCGGGGCCTCTTCCGCGCCGGACCGGCGAAACCGGAGAACTGGCGCCCCCCCCCCTTCCCCGCCCCCCCCTCTTCCACACCCTGAGAATTGGAGTCCCCCCCCCCCCCGGAACCAGAAAACTGGCGCACCCCCCCTTCCCGCCCCTCCCCCCGCCGGAACCCGAGAACTGGCGCCCCCCCCCCGGGGAACGAGACCCCCTCCAATCCCCCCTCTCTGGCAGAGCTACCCCGGCCCCCCTCCCAGCTGAGCTGAAGCTTCCGCTCTTTGTTGAAGCGTGAGCTTGAGCTTGAGCTTCGCAGATGTATATGTGCATACTTCTGTATATGTGTAAATGTATGTGTATATGTACTTGTATGTGTAGATGCACACGTATCTACATATATATGTATATGTACAGATATGTGCACTGGTATGTGTATTCGTAAATGTATATGCATGCGTATATGCACATGGGCATGTCTATGTATATGTTCATGTTTTTGTACAGGTATAGATGTAGGCATATGCACGTGTATGTGTTTTTATGTATCACCTTATGTCTATGTATTCGTGTATGTATATGTATATGTACATGTGTATATATATACACACACTAATAGGTGTATGTATCTATATATACGTACATGTGTATGTGCATATATACATACATATATATATATGTATATGTGCGTATGCATCTGCATAGATGTATGTACTCAAATACATGGGCATGCATACGTATCTGTATATGCTCATGTGCATGTATATGTATGTTCCCCAATCAGAGCTTGCCTCTGTAGGGGTCCTAGCGGATTCATATGGTCAGGTTAGGTTTGCCGCCGATTTTCGCTGCACGCCCGGGTGCCCGGGTGCCCTGGGGTGCCCGGGTGCCCAGGGGTGCCCTATAGCCCTATAGCCCTAGAGCTTTATAGTCCAACAGCCCGATAGCCCTATAGCCCATACATCCATATAGCCCAATCGCCCATATAGCGCCCAAGAGCTCATATAGCCCTATAGCCCTATAACCCTGCAGCCCTAAGCATATTATGATTGGGGATGTTCTCCGGTATCATGTTTATGTTTAAGGTGTATGTACATGTATATCAATATGTAAGTTTATGAAAGTTTAGGTATGGTTGCATGAATGATTGTCTGGCATCCTGCCTGTCTGCCTGTCCGTCTTTCTGTATGCGTATCTGTATGTCTGTATGTTTGTGTATACGCATGTATGTATGCTTGCACGCATAATTTTGTGTATGAATGCATGCATGTATGTATGTTTGCATGCATGTATGTTATTGTATGTTTGTATGTATGTGTATATTTGTTTCCCTTTATATGTGTACATCTCTCTACACATGCAGCTACACATCCATCCACAAGTACATCTGTGCACACTTGAATACATGTACATATGCGATATGTTATGTCATGACTTGCGTTGACTTGAAATGCTATGCCATGTCATGCTATGCTATGGTTTGCTTTGACATGACGTGATGAGGTATGCCACGACACGATACGATATGACATGACATGACATGATCTGGCATGATACATCTATCTCTCTCTCTCTCTGGCTACGGGGTTCTGGGGCCCCAGCCCAGGGATCCCGACTGCGCATGGCCGCCCGGGGCTCCTGAGCTTCCCAAGACCGCCCGAAGACGGCCCCGAGACACGACACGAGGGTCCCAAGAGGCCCCCAACACGGTCCCAGGGAGCCGAGGGGCGCCGAAATGTCGTTCCAAGACTCCCAAGCTGGCCCAAGCGACCTTCAAGAGCACTCCCAGAAGGGCCCCAAGAGGCACAACTTTTGGATTGTTCGTTTATTTCTGATGGATTGTCGCGTTTCTGCTTTTTCGCCTTCCCGACGCTCCAAGACGGTTTTAGATGCCCCAGTCTTTGCCCCAACACGGCTTCAGAGGCTCCCAAGGGGGCGCCGAGACGGACCAAGAGGCCCTTTGGACTGCCCAAGAGGCCTCCAAGGCAGCCCAAGAGGGCCTCCAGAACGGGCCAAGAGTGATCTCGGAAGGGGAGCACGAACCGACATTTCGAGCTCCCCTTGAGGCCCCAAGAGGCTCCAAGCGGCTCCCAAGAAGCTCCCAAGAGGCCCCAAGAAGTCCCCAGGAGGCCCCCAGGAAGCCTGAGGAGGCTCCCAAGAGGCCCTCAAGAGCTCCCCCCCAGACGCCCTGAGGCGCTCCTGACGATCCTCGACGCCGTCCCATCACCGAGTGCCAGTTGCATCCGATGTCGCGCTCGCCTGCCCGACTCAATGTTTCTTTCGCCCATCGTCATCGTCGTCGTCCTCGTCTTCTAGACGCCTCGCGTAATCCCGCCATCCTATGCGTGCACCCTGGCAGTACTGTCTTCCAGTTTCCCGCCAGCCTTTTCCACTCGCCGGCCGCCGCTGAGGTGCTGCGTGAGGCTCCGGCCCACCGCTTTAGGTTAATTCGTCTTTGCGCGCCCCGCTCTGACTGGACTCGCCGCTGGCGCGCTCGCCTGCGGCCGCTGACTAGAAAATAATCCCGCCAGCCCAGAGAGAGCTCGGGGAGTGCTTCAGCGGCATCTGGCACCAGTGGGTCAGCGAGCACCCCCCAGGAACAGCCTCGCCTGCGCAGACCCCTTCGGGCAGGATCCCGAGTCGTGCGAAGACCTCCTCCGGGCATGGCGTCGCCACGACCACAGCCCGCTTGCCATGGACAGGGCCCTCCGCCTGCGAGTCAGCTGGACGGTCATCCGCGAGAAGCTCGCCAATCGGGGGAAAAAAGGGCGCCCCGCGCAAGGGCAAGGGGAAGGACCACCGCGCGGCCAGCACGTCCTGGCACCGAGACCAGGGGGCTTCCAGCCGTGCCTCGAGCAACCGCCGGCCCTGGGAGCCTCGGTGAGCCCCTCCCGCCCGGGTCGGTGCCCCCACCGCCGCTGCACGCACGCGGCGTCGGTCCGCCAATCCCCTCTGTCAGGGGTCTGCACACTAGACTTATGATGTTCCAACCTACTTTAGCCTTGATCACCAGGAACAATTTCGAGCGCCCAAAAAAGTACCAACATTCAAAGGTTTTCACGTGTCGGGCCCTGGGAAACACTCGCCCGACACTGTTTTCGACACTGTTTCGGCACTCTTTTGACACTTTTCGGGGTGTTCAAAATTATTTCTGGGATGTAACACTGTTTTCGACATGGCACTAGACCCATTGGCAGCCGGCGCCGCTGAGCACCCACTCCAGGACGTGCGCCCCTGCCGCCACGTCCCCCTTGGCACCGTGGGTGCCCGGGTGCCAGGGCTGCCGTCCCCGCTCCCGGTCAGGTCCTGCGCTGCCGGGCTCGGGTGTCCGCAGCTTGCGCCTCGCTCCTGTTCACGACCTGGAGCCGCAGCGCTGCAGCTCTGGCACGCACCCCCGCTGAGTGCGCGGCCCACTTCCCAGCGGCCCCCCGCCGGGCCCCTTCGGCGCCCCCCTGCGGGGTCCCCGCCCTTCACGCGCCGCTTACCCCAGCACATGCGACCGTTAGTTGCGGCGCTCTCCTGTGCCTCCGCCGCCTCGGCCACTCCTTACCAGTACTTGCGACCGTTAGTCGCCTCTCCGCTTTCCCTCGCGAGCGGCCCTCGCCGCCCCCTTCCTTTGCCTCGCACTCCGCCGTGCGCCACACAAGTACTTACGAGCGTTAGTCGCCTCTGCGTCCGCCCCCGCTGCGGCTGCCGCCCTCCCCTTGCGGGCGCCCGCGCTCCTGCCGGGCTCCCGCGTTCCAAGCGCTTCGCCTTCGGGCCCCCCCCCCCGCCCCTGCCCACGGATCCCCTCGCCCGCCCTCCCCGCGGCCCCCCCTGGGGCCGCCTTGGCCTCGCGCCCAACACCGCCTGGCGCGTGCCCCAGCTGGGGCTGTCGGCTCGCGCCTTGTCCCCCAGTGCGCCCTTGTCACTGGTCTAGCTTGTGGCTCTTCGCTCCTTGGCGCCAGGCCACCCCCCGTGCCCCCCACCCAGCGTGGGCCGCTCGGGGCCCCCTCGGCGCTCTGCCCCCGTCCCGGGCCCTGGGGCCCCAGACGCGTCGGAGGCGTTTCGCTGCCGTGGCCCAGCTCGCCACGGCGCCCCCGCCCAGCGGCCTATGCTCCGCACGAAAGCGCCGCCTGGGCCCCACCTTCTGCTGCACGGCCGGCGCGGGCCGTCCCTTTCGGCCGTCCGCCCGCCCTTTGCTGCCCCCTCCGCCTCGGCCTCTCCGCCCCCTGCGGCTCTTGGCCTGCGGCGGCATCCCTCGCCGGCCTGGGGCCTGCCGACCTCTCGGTCGCCCCCCGAGGGTGGATCGTGGGGCGCGGGGCGCGCGGGAGCGCCGGGATCCGGCGCGCACCTTTTCGCGCGCACGCGCCCAGCAAATTTCTTTTGAACGGCAGCAGTTTTCGCGCGAATCGTTGTCGCGCGGACGGCGGACCCTCTCGCCCCCCACCGTGCGAGTTTCCTGGCCGGCCCCCAAGCAGGATCCAGCTCGCTCGCGGCTGGACGCCTCCCTGGCGCGCCTCCAGGGCCTGCGGTCGAGTGGATCGGTCCCTGCCCGGTGATGCGAGCGCCCGCCCGCGTCCCCCGCCTCGCGGAACGCGGGCTCGACATCAGTCCTCGACGGTGTCTGGCGATCCGGACCTTGGTCCGTTGAGCGCCTGCACGTGGGTTGGTCGACGCCTTGCTATAGGGGTGTCGGAAAGGGCTATAGGTGCGTGTTGTCGGATGGGGGTCCCCACTCGAACGGGAGAGTTCCCTAGGGTCCGACAGCCCGCACCCATACCCATAGCCAGTCCTCCTCCCAACGACCCCCTTATGGGTATGGGTGTGTGTTGTTCGTTCGTCACTGGCGGCGCGTGGGATACGCCCGCTGCCCGTGCGACGAGGCGACCGTTGGTCCTGCCGGTGCGTCTACGAGCCGGTGATCACTGGTTTCCGGCACGCTCGCGGTGTCGCCCAGCCAGAAGTCTCCGCCAGTTTGGCGTTGCATCCTGGTTTCAGAGCGTGAATTACCTACCCCGCTTTCGCTTCCAGGCAAAACCAAGCCATACCACGCGCCCCCTCGTCGAGCGGCCTGACCAGTGCAGGCTGCAATTTGGCATCGTTTGGTATCTCTTGGAAGCGAGGGTGGTCAAAAGCGAGGTAGGCTTGTCTTTCCCTAGTGGCTGGCGGCGTCCCCCCCCGCGCCCTCCTCTTGAGCGGCGGCGAGGCCCGCCTCCCGTCTGTTCCTCCCTCCGCTGTCCTCTCGTCGCCTCCTCCTTCCCCCTCCTGTTGCGCAATTTATCACCACCCACCAATCCACCCCAACCCAGACCGAGGGCTTCAATTGATCCTCGATTTCCAGTGGGGGGGGGGGGTCGTGGAACATCGAGAAAACACATTTGGACCCCGCACGCCCATCCAGAACCGAGGCCCAGACGAGTTGCCCTGATCAGGGATGTGGAGGAGAATCCTGTGGAAGAGAGGGCTGGGTAAGACGTCGTACTCCATGAGGGGGAGGATGGAGGAGGAACCGCAGGAGGTGCAGGAGGAGGAGGAGGAGGCCAGAGGCCTCTTGGATGCTTCTCGGAGTCTGCTCGGATTTTATTCGAAAGGTTTTTGGGGTGCTCTTGGGGCGTCTTGGGGGTCTTTGGGCAGCCCCTGCGGCCTCTTGAGGCGAATTGGGTGCCCCAAGGGGCCCTTTGGAACCTCTTGGGGATCTCCTGGGAGCCTCTTGGGGGCATCTTGGGGGAATCGTGTGGGCCTCTTGGGGCATCCTGGGCACCTCTTGGGGTCGTCTTGGGGCATCTTTACGAGTTTCGGGGACCATCTGGGAGCCATCTAAGAGGAGATTGATCCAAGGAGGTGGGCTCTTTACTCAGGGTCCCTTCTCCAGGAGGCTCACATGTGGCCAATAACTTGGTCAAATCAATGATTGGGCCTTCTCTCCGATGCCTTTCTGGGGCGTCTGGGGTGCCTCTGGGGGGCCTCTTTAGAGCCTCTTGAGGGTCTTTTGGGGCCTCCTAGGGGCATCTTGAGGGCCTCCTGGGGGCATCTTGAAGGCCTTCTGGGGGCCTCTTGGGGCCTCTTCGGCACCTCTTGGGGACCTCCTTGATCGGAAACCATCTTGGATGAGATCGGTCAAAGAGGGGCCGTAGTACATTAGGGTTCCCCTTCAGGAGGCCCAAATGAGGCCAAAACCTATTGTGAAATGAATGATGTTGGCCTCCTCGCCGAGGCCTCTTTTGCCGTCTTGGGCTCCTCTGGGGGGCATCTCGGGGGCCTCTTGGGGGTCTGTTGGAAGACTGCTGGGGTGTAGCGAGCCGTCGGCGAGCTGCCGACCGCACTTTTCCCGAAATTCCGTAGGGCGTTCTACGGGAACCTCATTGCAACCAGAAGCCCTCCTGGGAGCCTTCCCGTGATCAAAGCAGTTTTTTACAGCTCCCCGAGGCATCGCAACCGCTTCGGCCCGATCGTGAACGGTTGTGATCCGTCTGAAGTGGTCCATGGTCGGCCCGAAGTGGTTGCGATCCGCCCCTGACCCGGAGGGAAGGGACAGGTGGGAGGGACAGGTGGGAGAGAAAGGGACAGGTGGGAGAGAAAGGGATGGAACACGACAGAGATTTGCAGGAGGGGGTCACAGTCAACCCGCGTAGCAAGGACGGGCAACCTTCCCGAGGGTACCCTTGCATCCTTGCCTCCTCGGTCCGTCCTTGGCCAGTTTCGTGGGCCACGCCCCGCTCGGAAAGCTCCGAAAACGGCCTTCCAAGGCCCTCGCATCCTTGCCGCGCGTCCTCACTATGCGGGTTCGCTGCAGGAGCCCTGGCATCGCTCGGACGTGTGCATTTTCCCTTCGGCGAGGACCATCGAGGAGCATCCTTGACCATTTGGCGAAAAAACCACGCACGAAACCGAACAAAACACAGGAAATGTACGTCCGAGCGATGGCCAGAAGCAGCAAAGGCAAGCGGCAGCACCGGACGGGCGGGTCGGGCGCCGCAGGGCGGGGCCCGGGCGGCGGGGTCGAGCGGGCGGGTCGCGGAAGCGTCAGTCCTGCACGGGTCGCGAGGGGCCCTCGAGTGCAACTGCGACTGGCAAGGATCGCCCCCCCCATCTCGGCGAAGCTATGGCACTCCCCGCCCCTGGAAGTGGTGTCCCGCCCCTGGGACCATGAGAACGGGATCCCACCAAGTTCATGATCTGATCGCATTAAGACTCCAATCGGATTCCAATCGGATTCTTCTAGGATTCCTCAAGTTTCCTCTTCTGATGTACGCACGGGTCTGGACCCGGCTTCAGATCCGGAATCGGATCCGGATTGGGATTTGTAAACCCGTGATCCCAATCCACGCCCCTGAATGCACAGGTCTCGACTTATTCCTCTGATGTTCGCACGGATTTGGACCAGGATCCGGATCCAGATCCAGATTGGGATAATCCAAATCCGTGACCCCAATCAGAACCCCTGAGTGCACAGATCTACGGTTATTCTTCTGCTATGCGCACGGCTCTGGACCCAGCTCCAGATCCAGATCCAGAGTGGGATTTTCTGAATTCGTGATCCCCATCCCCGCCCCTGAGCGCGCAGGTCTGCGTTTGTACTTCTGATGTGCGCAGATCCGGAGTGGAATAATCCGAACTCGTGATTCCAATCCCCGTCCCTGAGTGTACAGGTCTCAGCTTATTATCCGGATGTGCGTACGGATCAGGACCCGGATCTGCATGCAGATTTTGATCGGGATAATCCGAACCGTGATCCCAATCGCCACCCCCTGAGTAAACAGGTTTAAGATTATTCTTCTGTTCACACGGGTTTGAGCCTGGCTCCGGATCTGCGAAACGCACCATCCTTTGGAAACGTACTATCCTTTGGATTGGGATCCGGGGATCGAGCTGGATTGACGACAGATCCGACGATGACAGTTGGTGACCACCAAGGCCCCAAGGGATAAGCTCTGTGGTGAGATTTAATGTTTGGCCACCGTTAGAACTCTCGGGTTGCCTCCCCTCTCCCACCCCTTCCACTCTGGTGCATTCTACCAGCTGGTGCATTTGACTTGCTGGTGCATTTTGCCATTCCGCCGGCCCATATTGCGCGCCGTTGTCAATTGACCGAGTGGTCTTTCGCGGTGCGGAGCTGCAGGGGCGACGGCGGTTTTTGTTCAGGCTTTGCGTTCGGCATGTGAGGCTTCTTGGTGGCCGCTGGGGGAGTCCTGAATGCGTCGCGGGCCTTCTCGAAGCGTTTTGCCTACGGGGACTCTTTCGGGAGGCCTCTTGGTGGCCTCTTGGGGACTCTTAAACGCGTCAGGTCGTTGGCACTTGCTTGCGTGCTTGGGGGGGCATTTGGGGGGCCTCCTGGGGCCGCTTGGGGGCCTCGTGGGGGCCTCCTGAGGGCCTGTCGGGGGCCTCTTAGTGGCCTCTCCGTAGCCATTTGGCTCAAGATGGTGTGCTCGGGAGGCTTTCAGCCTCCGTGCATTCACGAGAGCTGCCGCTGCAGCAACCTCCAGTGCCCTTGTGGGCTCGTATCGGCGCGTGGGGCGCACCGATGGCGGGCGGCGAGAACGACTGGGAGGTTAAGGGCGGCGGTCGGCGCAACAAGAAGCAGAAGCCGTCTCTGGTGTGGACAGTCGGAGGCAAAGGCGGAGGCTCGTCCTGGGTGGGGGCGGGCCCGAGTGACTCATGGACGTGCGGGGCTTGCGGTACAGGTGCGAACTGGAGTACGCGTACGTCTTGTCGTGCCTGTGGCGCGGGTCGCCCTGGGTACAAAGGCAAGGGCAAGGTCACTTCCACGCCTGAGGTGGGGCAGTGGCTCCGCACCTCCTTCCCACCGGTGGCGGCCAGGCCTTGGCGTGCGGCTGCGGAGGCCAAGGCGCCTACGGCTTTGCAGAAGCTCGAGGAGCGCAGGAAGGTCCTGGTCCAGTGCGCCAAGGACTGGGGGGGCGACGCGCCTCACCTCGACCAGGCGGTGGCCGACATCGACAGGCAGATCCAGGACGCCAAGGCGGAGCGGACGCAGGCGAAGCCGTTGTCTGGCCAGTTGCGCGAGGCGCAGGTCCAGCTGGGGCAGATCGACAGGCAGCTTGAGCGCTTGGCCGAGACCGAGAGGAAGGCCAACCAGATGCTGCTCGAGGTCAAGAAGGAGAGGGACGAGGCTGCGAAGCGCAAGGAGGAGCTGGCCACCACGATCCTGGAGCTCCAGGGGAAGATTGCGGTGGCGGGCCCAGCGGCCCCAGCCTCCAACCTCGACGTCATCCGAGTGCAGTTGGAGTGCATCGCCAAGTCCGTCGGCAGCGACATCCAGTCCCTCGGCCTCAACTTCGCCACGCTCGAGTCCCTCCTGGAGGCCAAGGCCAAGGAAGGGACAGCAAAGGCTGAGGCTGCTGATGCTGGTGCTGCTAAGCAGCCTGGTCAGGCTGACGACGGGGACGGAACAGAAGACGAATCCATGGGAGACATCGCGGGGGCTGAGGAGTTGCCACCAGGTGTCACCGAGACCGAACGTAAGTGGATCAACGGGCAGGAGCCAGTGCCCGACCAGGAGGAGAACCCGCACCTGTTCAAGCGGTACCAAGAGGTGCTCATGTCGGTGCACTCTAGCCAGTTGGCCAAGAGACAACGGAAAGGGTAGCTTGCCGTGCGACCTATTGTTCCTGGTGCTCAATGGGACACACCTCGGCTACCCCGAGTCGCCGTGGAGAGGCGCAGTCCAGGTGCAGCTGCGCCAGAGCGGGAAGACCCTCCCTTGGGATGACAGCCGCTGGAACCCTGTGGGGTGGGAGGCGGAGATCGGGGGGAGCGAGAGCGAACGGCACCGACGGGACGTAGTGCAGATGGATGATGAGCGTGGCGAGTGCGCAGCAGCGGGAGCCAGCCAGAGGGCGGGAAGTGTGGCCAGGTCCACGCCCGCGGGGCCAGTGCGCGGCCCATGGCCTGCGGCATTGGCGAGGAGTGAGCACGGTGCCTTGAGGGCGGGAAGTGTGGCCAGGTCCACGCCCGTGGGGCCGTCGCGCGGCCTTGTGCCTGCGGCGACGGCGAGGAGTCAGGGGGAAGACTCGGACCAGTGGCGAGGGTACGCGAGGGTCCTGCACGACAACCGCATGATGTGGCACTTGGCTGACAAGGCGAACGACGACAAGCAGGTGGTCATTGTGTGGACCTTCAACGGCTCGGGATGGGGGACCATCAGAGAGAAGCTCTTGGAGAAGAAGGTGGGGCAGCAGAAGCACATCTACGCTTTCCAGGAGCACCGCCTGAAGGAGGACCAGTGGGCTGGAGTGACCCACAGTTTGCGTCAGAGAGGCTACCAAGTGGGTGGAGCGGTGGCGGTGCCCACGCTAGGCCCCATGGGTGAGCCAGGTACCTCTGCAGGAGTGGGAATCGCTGTGCCGAACAGGATTGGCATGGCGTATGTGTGTGGGCAGACCAGCTGGGACTGGTCCCCCAGAGGATCCCCAGGAAGAGCTGCAGCGGCATGGGTTGCAGTAGGTAGAGGCGGCATCGTGGTGGCGACCGTGTACCTGTGGACGGCCGAGCAGATGTCGCGGCGGAACAGGGGGCTGATGGACCACGTGTTGGGGAAGCTGCACGAGCTCAACATGCCGTGGGTGTTGTGCGGGGACTTCCAGAATGCCCCTGCCGTCCTGGCGGGTTTGGATTCGATCAAGCTCATTGGCGCGACGCTGGTGGCCCCCTCTGTTGCGAGCGGAACTTGTCGGTCTGCGAGTGGATGTTCCACAATAGACTATTTCGTAGTATCGAGGGAGTTGGCAGGCCAAGTGAGGAAGGTGGCCATCCACGAGTCTTGGCCTTCGGCGCCGCATAAGCCAGTGGGGATCACGCTCGACCTGAGGCCGCAGGAGAGGAAGGAGCGGATTCTCGTCACGCCGAAGAAGTTGGAAGGAATCGCCATCGGGTGCGCGCCCGAGCCGCCCGTATACAACGAGGTGGGGGTTTTCAGCGACGTGACGGTAGCGACCAGGACCTGGGCCTCCTTCATCGGCAAGCTGGAGCGCGAGGCTTTCGCGCTGCGGGGGCTGGAGTGGCACCCCAGGCATGAGTGCGCAGGGCGTGCGGATCCACCGCGCTGGAAAGAGAGAGCGATCCTCAGAGGAGGCGGCAACCACCCAGCCCCGCAAGGAGACGCTCTGTGGTGGCGGTGGCTCGCGCGCTCCTTGCAGACCCTGGCGGGGAACTACGAGAGGCTCAGGTCGTCTTCGGGTAGTGCCCGTGCGCGCCAGGAGTGGTGCATGATAGCTAGTGACCTGGAGGAGCGCTTCAGGAGCGTGAGCCACGAGTTCAGGTGTGAGCTGGTCGGCGAGGAGAAGGAGCGGTGGGGAGAAAGGTGTACCCTGCTAGCGAAAGGGCGCTTGCGAGGTGCTGACCAGAAAGCCAGCCTGGACGCGATGATCCTGGAGGCCAAGGAGCGGTCCAAGCGGGAGGACGAACCTGATAAATGAAAGAAGGAGGCAGTGGGCTGCGAAGCTGGAGGAGGCTGCGAAAGGAGCAGCGGGCGGACTCCACAGAATCAGCAAACCAGTGGACATTTGGAGGCCGAGAAGAGCGAGTACACCCCAAGCTTCGGCAGACCCGCTGCGGGCAGCGGAAGCGGCCCTGGGAGAGTGGAACGCAGTCTGGAAGGTGAACGACCCGATGCAGGAGCAGGAGCGGCGGTGGGAGACCGAGCCGCGTCAGGAGTTGCCAGATTTCACAGAGAGCGACTTGGCCAAGTTAAAGAAAGTGGCGCGCACCTTCAAGAGAAGGACAGCTCAAGGAGTGGACCGCTGGCACCCCGCCATGTTGCAAGGGGCTTCGGACGCAGCGCACTGGACGCTCCTGCAGATCCTGAGGGAGGTGGAGCGCACGCTCGTCTGGCCGCAGCATGCAGCCACGGTCGTTTTCTTCCTGATCCCGAAGAGTGTAGCGGTCGATCGTGCCATCGGCCTCCTCCCGACCCTGGTGAGGGTGTGGGAGATCATGAGGGAGCCCTACATGGTCGAGTGGGCCAAGGCGAACCAGCGCTCTTGGGATTGCACGGCCTTCGGCAAGGCGGCGGAGGATGCGGCTTGGGAGGTTCTCCTCGCCAACGAGGGCGACGAGGTGCAGGACTCGGACCCGCGCACCCTAGCGACGGTGACGGCCATCCTTGACCTGGTCAAGGCTTTCGAGAGGGTGAGCTTGCATGTGCTGTGGGAGCGTGGCAAGGCCATGGGTTTCAACACGGGGGTGCTGGCGGTGGTGTGCTCCTACTTTGCCATGGCGAGGCGAGTCAACACGGGGGGGGCCATCTCGGAGGAGACGAGGACTGTGGCTACGATCACCGCGGGCAGCAAGTTCTCGGTGGGTTTCCTCAAGATGGTCATTCAGGACACGATTGACGGTTTGGTTGTGGAGTACCCACTGGTGCAATGGAGGATGTATGTTGACGACTTGTGCCTCAAGCAGCGAGGGGCGCAGCAGTGGATCGTGGACAGCTTCCCGTCCGTTGTGGACGATAGCGTGGACGGCTTCGCGGCCCTGGGGCTCGAGTTCTCCTTGGGCGACCAGGGCAAGGGGGCGGTCATGGCCAGCACCAAGTGGCTGAGGCAGGCTCTCAAGCAGGATGCAGCAGAGAGAGGGTTGCCTTTGGTGCTGGCCTGCCCCTACCTCGGAGTCGACGCGGTGGCCCACGGGACGGCGGCAAAGAACAAGAGTGGCAAGAGGTTCAAGCGCATGAGGAACAGGGTCGCCAGGCTAAAGGGGCTGAAGGGCTCAGGCAAAGGTGTGACTAGAGGGATCGGCTTGGTGTACAAGTGCGGCCTCAAAAGGTCGGTTATGCATGGGTGCAAGTGCCTGGGCATGCCAGACCACCAGCTGCAGCAGGTAAGGAGAGCGGCAGGCCATTTGCTTCCAGGTTCGAGAGGAGCCAAGAGCCTCACCCTGCAGTTGGCGGTGCTGAAGGAGGACCCCACCGAGGAGGCCACGCTTGCGCCAGTGGTCAGGTGGGCGAGGGCCGTCTGGGAGCAGGCCGTGGCAGGAGACCTGAGAGTGCTCGGTGCAGGGGGCCAGGGGCAGGCGCCACCCTGTCGTCAGCAGGCCTTCTGTCCTGAGGAGGGTGCCAGGCTCAGGGATGCCCTCGGTGTCTGGACGGCTTTGTGGATCAAGGATCTGAGGGGCGAGAAGCACCAGCGGCAGGAGGACTGGAGCCAGTGGAGTGTTCCCTTGGTTGCGGAGTACCTGCAGGAGGCAGCGCAGGCAGGCCTCCGCAGTGAACTCAGGAGGGAGGCGGCTGCCAAGGCCACAGGCGGAAGCTTGCCCCAGGAGGAGGCTCAGGAGGCGGAGTGTCTTGCTGCAGAGGTGTGTCGGCGGGCGTGGCGGAGGGCGTGCTGGAGAAGGCGTGCAGCCTTCCGCTACCTCGACGTGCTCGACGATGATTGCCGCGCCCAGGTCATCTCGCAGTACAGGCAGGAGCAGGTCGCGCTGCAGAAGGTGGTGCGGCGGCTGCTGGTGTCGAGAAGGGCGCAATGTCCTTGGGAAGCAAGCGAAGGAGGCATGCAGGAAGAGGAAGGCTACCTCGGCGTCAGCACCATTGAGAGCCTGGTCGAGCTGCTGCTGGTGGCGGGCAGCCAAATGGAGATCGCGGAGGACAAGATAAGCAGGAGGACGAGGGTCGGCAGTGAGGCTGTCCTCCTGAGCGAGCAGATGAGCAACGCGTGGAGGCAGCAGCAGAAGGAGGTGGGCATGAGCCCGCAGTGGGCCAAGGTCAAAGGTCCTGCGGGGGCGGTCATCATGTCACTGAGGAGAGCGAGGTGGACCTGGCCGTCGTGGACGGTCTACTGCACCATGGACGGCGAGATGGTGGACCTCACGGCGGTGTGCCCCGCTGACGTTGGGGCGCTCCTCAGGGCTGACCTGCGCAAGGTGCTATGGGAGCAGTGGACGGCGCAGCAGCCAGGCATGGAGAGCCTAGCCCCAGGCCCGAGGCTCCCGCCAGTGGCGGCGCAGCTGGCCGCGCGGGCTTTCCCTGCGCATGCGAAGCGGGCGGCTAGGAAGGTGGTGCTGGCGGGGGCCTGGACCATGAACAGGCTCGCCGAGGTCAGCATCACGCCGACCGACATCTGTATTGGGTGCGGGCTGGCGGTCGGCACCCCGCACCATCGTTTCTTTCGGTGCCCCGCGCTGCTCGAGGTCAGGAGGCGAGCGCAGGCGGAGTGGCAGCACGCGGCGGAGCAGCAGGAGGATAGCTTGCTCTGGACGCGCGGGCTGGCGCGGGACCCCTCGGCGGACTGGGCCCACAGGACGGTCGACGAGGCGGACTTCCACTGCGACGTCCTCCAGGGGACGGACGCCCTCCTGTCGGGCGACATCGTGTGCGACGGCTCCAAGCTGGGCACCAGCTGCTGGGCGCAGGCGGGGTGGGCCGCGATGGCCATCGATGCGGGAGGCGCTCCCACGGTGCAGCTCTGGGGCCCCCTGCCATGCCGATTCAAGGGGCAGAAGACGGTCAAGAGGGCCGAGATGTGGGCCTTCTTGAAGACCTTGGAGACGGTGCTGCCACCGTGCAGGATCTTCACGGACCACCAGGGCATCCTTGACGGCATCAGGAGGGGGCCGAGGTGGTGTTTAAGCTGGGGAAGGCCGCACGCGGACGTTTGGAGGAGGATCTGGCACAAGATCGCGGACGTGGGGCTTGAGCCAGAATGGGTGATGCACGTAAAGGCCCACAGGTCCAGAGCGGCCATCAGCAGGCTCGAGGGCTTGGCGCAGCAAGTGGCCAGGGGCAATGAGGCGGTGGACGCCCTGGCCAAGCGTGGGGCCGCGGAGGACTTCGGGTACGGCAGGGGGCAGACCCTGGAGAGCCTGGGCGAGAAGGTGAAGTGGGCCATCCAGAACATCGGCTGGTGGTACCAGGAGATGAAGGAAGGGTGGCCCGACGTGCCGCCCAGGACGGGGCCGAGCAGAAGGAGGAAGCAGCAGAGGCCCTACGTCAGCCTCACGAGGCACGAGGTCGAGGTGTGTGGAGCTTGGCTGGTGTGTACGCGGTGCGGCAAGCGTGCAGCTTCGGCCAGGATGAGGAAGAAGCTGTGGGCCTCCGCTTGCGCACCCCCTCCCTGGCAGGCGGTGGGCCACCAGTCCAGCGAGGAGGGGGGCTCGCTGGAGGCTAGAGTGGGAGCCGCATGCGCGCGGAGGCAGAGGGCGGCAAGCCAGGAGGCATCCACGGCTGCAGGGCGTGGGGCCGGCGGCGCCTTGGGGGGGCGGCGGCGGCCTGCGCCGGCGTGGCGGTGGCGGCGGCAGCTGCAGGCGAAGATGAGGGGGATGACGGCAGTGCTGCAGGGAGGTCACCTCGGAGGTCGAGGTCGCCTCGGAGATACAGGGAGGCGGTGGACGTGCCGGTCCTCGAGGGCCCGCCGAGCGCTGAGGAGGACCTCAGGAGGGCGCATGTCGTGGAGGTCGTCGGCCCCTACGTCGTCTGCCGCGCGTGCGGGGCCCACTCGGCGGTGAGGAGGGCCAGCTTGGGCTGCGCCTGCCCTGGGCCCCTGCCGCCGCGAGGGGCCGACGGAGGAGCGGATTCCAGGAGGAAGAGGCGGGGCCGCATCCTCCGCGGGTGCCACCCGCAGACGGGCAGGCCGCTCCCCGCCGAGATGGTGCCCACGAGGAGAGGTGGGTGAGGCCCGCGGGCCTCGCGGGGCCGCACTGAGCTCAGTGCGGCAAGCCTCCAGCGTGGCGGAGTCCGCGGCGCTGGATCTGGGGTGAAAAAAAAAAAGGCCTCTTAGTGGCCTCTGGGGACTCCTGGGGGCTTCTTAGCGCCGAGGGCTCGAAATGTTGTTTCGTGTTCCCCCCCTGGGACCTCTCTTGGGGCGTTCTTGGGGCCTTCTTGGGCCGTCTTGGAGGCCTCTTGGGCCGTCTTGGGGCCCTGTTGGGCCGTCTTGGTGCCCTCTTGGGGGCCTCTTGGGCCCTCCTGGGGCGGTCTTGGGGGCCTCTTGCTTGGGCCGTCTTGGGGTGTCGGGAAGCCGAAAAGGTGGGAACGCCAAAATCTCTCCCAAACCTGAGGGAAAGCACTGATTTTTGCCTCTTGGGGCCCTCTAGAGAGTGCTCTTGGAGGCCTCTTGGGCCGCCTAGGAGCCATCTTGGGCGTCTTGGAGCGATCTTGTGGCATCTCGGAGCTTTCTTGTATCTTGAGGGGCTCTGGGCGGCCTCTTGGCCTTCTTTGGGGCTCTCTGGACGGCCTGAAGGATGGCGCCCAGGAGGGAAACTATCTCTGACCCGAGTCTCCCGGCACCTGCCTTGGGTACGTTTCGTCCGGGACCCCCCAGGGCCGCCCCGCGCGCGCGAAGTAGAATTATTGTAAAGCAGTTACCGGAGGTCTTAGCACGCCTCTGGCCCGTTGGGCCGGCGAATTCTTTTGCTGGTTGGTGTGTTCTTTCTTTTATTCTTAGTGTCTTCCCACCGTAGGTTTACATTGACCTCCGATTAACGAGTCCTTATTGGAAACCTCCTCGCAGGACCGCGAAAAGGAGCTGTCATTGTAGGATTGCCAGGCGGCAGCAGCAGCAGCAGCATGAAATGTGCATTGCGACTCTCGCTTGGGCGGTTTTGTCCGATACGCGCTCTTGCCAGGGACGCTGGTCGAGATGTCTTGCAGCGCTGCAAATCCCACCAGACGTCCGATTGGCGAGTCCGTGCTGGAAACTTTTTTTGCAGGACCCTGGGCTTTTAAAATCCTTACACGACGCAAGGGCATGACAAGATCGCCACAGAAGGGCCTGGCTCCAAGAGGGCGTCCAGACGGCCTAACAGGTCGCCATGACGGCCGACGATATCACCAAAACGGTTCAAGAAGCCCACAATACCGCCACTAACAGGGGTCCACAAGGAGGAAGTCGATCGGGCTTCGGGAGCCGTGCGCCCAAGACGGCCCTTACTACCTCCGAGCTCGCCCCTGGACGGCCCAAAGAGCCCCAAGAGGGCCCAAACTGGGCCTAAGATGATTCAAGAGGGCCCCAAGAGGGCCCCCAAAGCGGCCCAAGACGTCCTGAGAGGGCACTCGAAGGAACACAGCACGGTCGAAGGTATCCAAGAGGATCCCAAGACGGCCCAAGATGGGCCCCACATGGCCCCAGCACAGCCCCAAGAGGGCTCAAAGACAGCTCAAGAGACCCCCAAAACGGTCCAAAGGTTTCCAACATGGCCCAGGCTGCTCCCAAGGCGGCTCCAACAACGGATGCCAAATGCCCTTACTACCGCATTTCCAGCAGGCGTCCAAGAGGCTTCAAAGCGGCTTATGGACGGCTGGAGGTGGCGCGGACGCTCATCAATAATGCCCCCCGAGAAGCCAGAGTCCTCGAATTGGAAGCCTTGCCAGTGCGATCCCGAATGGTTTTGTTGATTTTGTTGCACCTTGGCTGGGCCCCCTAGATGCGTGACCATGAAGGGAGGGGGTGTCTTTCGGTACTCCATGGTGTGGCCCTGGTGGCGTGCACTTCGGACTCAGACTCGGGCACAGATCTTTGTTGCGAAGCTCCTCCTGGTCCTCTGGTGGATCCAAAGAAGCGCAAGACGCGTCGAAAACAAAAACCCAGGACTCCCCGACGCGTCGCTGGGATCCCAAACGTTCATTGCCGCAGATCCCTCTACCACCCCTGAAGGATCTCCAGAATCGCCCTTGCATTCCTCATTGGCAACTTGCGACGCGTGTTCCTTGGGCGCGGCTAGCACCTAAGCGCGCGCGCGAAGCGCGCGCGTGGTCTGGTATCTAATGGCCTTCGGCCCATCCTGCGACCGTGCTTAGTTTGTCGGTATGAAGCCTATTGATGTTCGTTGGGGTCTAGTGGGAGGTTTCTCGGGGGCCTCCTGTTGGCAGTTTGGACGCCTCTTGGGGGCCGTTGGGCGTTTGGGGGCCTGTTGGGGTATATTTCGGGCCTGTTGGATGCCTCTTGGGGGCCTCTTGGGGTCTCTTGGGGGCCTGTTGGGGGCCTCTTGGAGCCTCCTGGATGCGTTTTGGGGCCTCCTGGGGGCCTCATGGGGTGGAAGGCTCGGATTTTCGGTTCGTGCTCCCTCTTTGAGCTCCTTTTGGGGCTGTTTTGGTGGTGCCGTTTTGGGGCCCTTTTGCGTCGTTTCGGGTGCCTCTTGGGCTGTCTTGGGGCCCTCTTGGGCCGTTTGGGGGTCCTGTTGGAGGGAGGCCTCTTGGGCTGCCTTGGGGCGGTCTTGGGGATCTCCACGGCCGTCTGGGAGCGTCGGGAAGCCGGAAAGGCGAGACGGCCGAAATCCTTAAAACGTTTACGGGAAATTCATGATTCACGCCTCTTGGGGCCCTCTTGGCAGGCCTCTTTGGGGCGTCTTTGGGCGTCTTGGATGCCTCTTGTGCCCATCTTGGGCGAGCTGGAGCGACCGTTCGGCGACTCGGGGCCCTCTTGGACCGTCTTGGGGGCCTCTTGGGACCCTCTTGGCCCGTCTCGGGGCCCGCTTGGGGCCGAACAAGTCACGCGGGGAACCGCGAGAAGCCCCAGGAGATTTGGGCCGAGCGGCTCCGAACCCCCTAAACACTCCCCAGGAGTGACGACCGAGACGGGATTGGGCAAAGGGTCTGAGGACACGGACACCGTGCCCAGCGGCATGGTGGCGGATATACACAAACATATATGTATATGTATATGTATAGGTATATGTATAGGTATATATGTATATGTATATGTATATATATATATGTACATATCTATGTATATGTATATGTATATGTATATGTATATGTATACGTATATGTATATGTATACGTATAGGTATATGTATGTGTATATGTATAGGCATGTATATATGTATATGTATATGTACATGTATATGTTTGTGTATATGTATAGGTATGTGTATATGTGTATGTATATGTATATGTATATGTATATATAAATGTACATGTACAGGTATAGGCATATATACATATATCTGTATATATATAGGTATATATAGATGTATATGTATACGTATATGTATTTGCACATGTAGATGTATATGTATATGTATATGTATATGTGCATGTATATGTACATGTACATGTACATGTACATATACATGTACACGTACATGTATATGTATATGTATAGGTATATGTATATGTATATGTATATATATACAAATGCACATGTACGTTTATTTATAGGTATATCTACACATATATGCACATACATACGCAGATATACATGTATCAATGGTACTCAGGACGTGTGTTGTCCCAGCATGTGTTCACCCCGTGTTGCCCGCGTCGGCCCTCGTTGCACCGCTTGCGTCACATTGAAGGGCTTCGGCGGGTCAGCACACGTTGGCGCTGACACAGCTTCTGACGACAAGCGCGCATTACAACCACACAGACATAAACGACAAGAGACGCTTACGTCACATTGAAGAGCTTCGGTTGGCAAGCACACTTTGGCGCGGACACACTTCCTGATGAGCGGCGCGTAGCACATCCATACAAACATTCAGGAACAGAAAAGCCAACACGCCCCACGTTCCACTCACATACAAACATCAACAGCAGCAAGCACAGCAACATAAACAACCACAAGCAAAACATAGCACGCTCGCGTGATATACACATATTTATGTGTATATATACACATACAACACAGACAAACCACAACACCAACACACAAACAAACAAACGAACAAGCAAAAACGAGAGGCGGGGGGCCGCCTTCTTGGAGGGCCGCCCCAGTGGACCCTGACCCCTTTGGTTACGCGCAGCCGAGGTTTGGCACCAGCACCGGAAGGGGTACAGTCAACCCGCACAGTACGGATGGGCAACCTTCCCAAGGGTACCCTTGCATCCTTGCATCTTCGGTCCATCCTTCGCCGCTTTCGCTGGCCGCGCCCCGCCCGACAAGCTTCGAAATGGGCGTCCAAGGCCCCTGCATCCTTATCCCGCATCCTTGCTATACGTGTTGACTGTATTCTCTCGCCACCGCTCTGACTCGGCGGCGAGCGAGGGGGGGAAGTGAGAAGGAGAAGACCTTGACAGAAGGCGGCGGAGCGGTCCGGGGGGGGCGAGCTAGAAGGCGAGGCGCCCAGACTTCGACGGTGTAAGTCGGGCCTGTCCCTCTACAGGGGGAATCTACTTAAACATCGCAGAACATAGGCTGGGGACGATTTTTGGAGTACCTTTGTTTTTTTTGCCTTTCTTGGCCTGTCTGTGGCTTTCGTTTTAGGCTCCGCCTGGAAGAGGACGCGCCCGACCGAGGCGAGAGTGTGAGCAGACCCCGAGGCGTGCACGCGTCCTGCGGCTGCGGCCTCCCAGGGGTGGCCTCCAGGTCCCGGAGCTGCCGTCGGGTAGGAATCCTCGACGCCTCGCGTAGCCCCACCAGTGCTCAGCCAGCTCCCCTTCAGCCCGCGGCCCCACCGGCGGCTGCTTCTGAGTGCGGGCGCGGCCGCTGTGATTTTAGGCTTGCGTGTTGCTAATTTGACAGGCCCGTGGCCCGGACCTCTCAGTTCGGCGACTGCGAATCCGCGTCCGCCCGCGAGAATAAAAAAAATAGCCCCACCAGTGACATTTTCTCTCTCGGTGTTGTCCTTGGCCGTCGTTGACTCTCCGACGCGTGACGCCCGACTGACTTGTTGCTGTGCACACGGCAGGTCCCCTCAGCTCAGCCCCGGCACCCCCCCCCCCTGAGGCCTCGGCCGCGCTTAGTTGTCGCCTCGCCCGTCGCTCTGTTGGTTTTCCCGCGTTTCTCTTGCCTTGTCCGCCTCGGCCTCTTGCGTGCACACTCTGGCTGTACTGTGCCCCATTTTTCTGCTGTTGATTAGTCTGCGGCGCGTACCCGCTTCGACTTGACACGCCGCCGGCGCTTCCGCCCGCGGCCGTTGAAACAAATAACCCCACCAGCCCTCCTCCTGCTCCTGCTCTTCCGCCTTCACCATGGAGGAAGACTCGTGAAGAAGGCTTCCACCATGGTGGAAGACTCGTGGGTGTTGGCCCAGAGGCTACCTTAGGAGGCCTCTTGAACAGTCTGCGTCGCTTCCTCCAGTCCGGCAGCTACAACGACTGAGCCTTCTGGCGCTCTGGCGCCCCCGCCGGGCTCATAGGGCCGTCCCTTCAGGACGCTTTCCAACGCTCTTTTTCATCCTCTCCTCCTCCTCCACGATGCCCAGAGGAGTTGCCTCGATCAGGGAAGTGGGTAGCGCGCAGAGGAAGGGTCCCCGTGGAGCGTCTCGGGTGCCTCGGGGAGCCTCTCGGGGGCCTCCTGGGTCTCTCGGGAGCCCCCCGGGGCCCTCCGGGCGCTTCTTTTGCTGCCCTCTTGAGGCGCTCTTGGGAGCTCTTGGGAGCCGTCGTCAGTTAGGAGCTATATGGAACGAATATGAGGTCCCCGCGAAGGGGTCGAGCGGCCCGGGGCCCACGCGGTGCAAACAGGCCCCCGCCATCACCTAGCAGCGCAGCTTCCCGTGCGTCAGCACGCTGTCCTTCTCCATGCGTTTTTTTGTTCCCCCGTCGTTTTCTTTTCCTCCACATGCCACCTCCCCACCGTCCTTATGCTCCAGTCGTGTCTCGCCTCGCTCTGTCCGATTCCGATGCGACCCGGGTATGCGGTCCGATGCTGATCGATCCTGGCTTGTCGCATCCGCCCTCTCCGCCGCAGCCCGCCGCCCGTGCTGCCGCCAACTGCCCGCCCACCGGCCCTGGAGCGGGCTGGGAGCGAGCGCCGCCGCGCGGTCCCTCCGACCATCGGGGCACGTGCCCCCCCTCCATTGCGTCCCCCCCGTTTCCGCGCACGGGGTTCTTCCCCCAGTTTCCTTTCCTTCGGCACCCACGGGCAGCGTCGGAGAGGGGATGGGCTCCTGGGGGGGCGACGGGTTCCAGGCTCGAGGTTTTCGGACGTTTTCGTGGGCTCCTGTGTGTCTTCCAGCCACGGGGTGCGCCCCAGCAGGTGCGCCTCGCCGAGGGCCTTCGGGGGCGCTTGCATCGTGCCGAGCGGGCGCCAGGCACCCGAGCTGTACGACCCGCAAGCCCAGACCGGTGGGGGCCGAGGGCCCGTTCCGCTCGGGGGCGCTCGGAGGCGCCTCGCCGGGCCGCGGGGTGCCTCCCGCGCGGCACGCGCGACCGCGCCTCTCCGTGGCGTCGGCCCCGGAGCCCGGACAGCGAGCGGCCGCGGCGCTCGCCACGGGACACCCGCCGCTGGCGGGCGGCAGCGGTGCCCCCCCCGCCCGTGCCTCTCCCCCCTCGCGCGCGGAGCCCCGCGGCCGCCCCGGCTCGTGCGTCGGGCCGGGCGTCGCCCCGCATCGGCTCCCGCCGCCGCCGCCGCCGCAGCTGCAGATGGCGGCCGCCACGCCCCCCGTGCGGGCCCCGCCCGCGGCCTGCGGCGTGGACGCCGCCGTGTGGGCCGCCGTCGAGAGGCAGCTCGAGGATCGGCACGGGCGGGAAGGGTACTTGCTCGGGGGCGGCCACGAGGGGGGGGGATGACTAGGGGGGGGTGGATCTCATGGCGGGGGCCATGATATTTCCCAGATTTCATGGCGCCTCTTCTTATTTCATTACGTCCCTGGCCCCCCCGCTGGGCCGCGCACATGCCGCCAGTCATGATTTGCACCCCCCCCTCTTGGGCACCCCCCTCCTGGCCGCTCCCGAGGTACGTGCCCAGACCTCTGGCGAGGTGATCCGTTCGGTCCAGTCGGTCTTCCGCCATGCCGCTGGGCCTCCCAGATGGAGTCGGAGTAGATGGGGTCGGAGGATCGCGCCGCATCGCCGATGCGTCGCCGATGCGGCTCGATGTGCAGCCCGCTTGGCTTCACGTCGACGTCGCCGATGCATCGCCGATTTATCGGCGATGCGGCGCGATCCTCCGACCGCATCTACTCCGACCCCATCTAGGCGGCCTCAAATTTCGAGGCCTGTTAGTGGGCCCTGGGGCCATCAAACATGGATCCGTACAAAGATGTGCCTCCAGAGAAGGGGTCGGCACCAGGGCCGCGCATTCAACAAGCTCTAAGAAAGTCGGGTGTCACGTATGGCTACGGGAAGAATGGGGACGAAAGTTATCAGCCGGCCCTGCCCATTCTGAGCAGGACTCGCTGTCGGTGCCGCTGCGAAGACGTCGCCTACTTGAGGCAAGAATCCGCCTGCTCAAGATCGGCCGCTGCCTGTTTTGGACAGCCTCGATTGTCGACCATCGTGCAGTGGAGACCCATGCCAAGAAACCCTGCTTGCCTCCAGGGTGCCCTGGGTTGCTTGGGTTTCGATGGTTTTTCGATGGAAAGCGTGGCGCTCCCACACCAAAAGTCCATGGAAGTCCTGGGGTCTCAGGGCTGGGTTTCTTGTGGATGGCTTCTTGTGGTCGGGCCCGTCCCAAAAGGCTTTTGAGACGTGCCCGCAGGTGCCTAAGCGGTCCCGGGGGGCACCGAGTTGCCGAGCAAATGTTCCCAGACGCTCCTGATGGCCTCCCAAGTGGCTCAAAGCACCCCCAAAGACGCTCAAAAAGCTTCTGGACGGCCCAAAACGCTTTCGAGACGCTCCACGAGGGTTCCAAGGGGCACCCAAAGAAGACCCCAGGAGGAGGAGGAGGAGGAGGAGGAGGAGGAGGAGGAGGAGGAGGAGGAGGAGGAGGAGGAGGAGGAGGAGGAGGAGGAGGAGGAGGAGGAGGCGGAGGAGGAGGAGGAGGAGGAGGAGGAGGAGGAGGAGGAGGAGGAGGAGGAAGTCGAGAACACGGCCCTGGACCCCCGCCCCGACGGCGACGGCACAGCGGCGTGACCGCCGCTGCGTTGGCTCAAGGCCACATGCAGGACGCGCGCGCGGGGCGCATGCGTGGGCCCGAGGGCCCTGGAGCATTGCGTGGTGCACCGAGGGCACTACGAGCGGGGAAAAGAGGCCCCGCGACTTGGTAGCGGAGCCCTGGTCCACTTCGGGCTAGGGCTCAGCGCTGCCACTGCGCGGCAGTCGGAGGAGTCCGGCTTCAAGCGGGTCATCGAGGTGACCCACGGCGCGGAGGAGGTTTTCATCGAGGTGAAGTCCAGCCCCTCCGCAGACTACGACATCCGCTACGACGGCTTCGGCACTGGACAGCTTCGGTGCGAATAAGCATTATATCACTGGAGTGAGCTTGCTCACAGATTACGTGCATCCGAGAGTTTGGGAGATGGAGCATCTTCATCTCGAGGTTATGGGCAGCCTCAAGGTCCTGCCGGCTTGGAGCCCAGAGCAAGACAGGCAGTACCCCTTTCGATTCTGGCTGACAGATGTGACGATGTGGGCTGCAGCGGCGGCGAGAGAGGTCATGCCCAAGCAACAAGGACCAGCAGTCGCACTACGACTCGGAGGCGCAGCGAGGAGCTTAGCGAGGGAGATTCCACCAGAACAGCTACGAGATGGAACCATCGCAGACCCAGGTGATGGAGCAGGAGCGCGACAACTCACAGGACTGCAACTACTGCTGCTCGTTCTTTCCAGATCATTCGCCCCGCTCGGTGACGAGAACGAGAGCAGGGCAACCTCAGACTTGTTGGGCTTCTACCGCAAGAGCTACGAGAACATAGATCAGACGCTCAGCAGGTTCGAGGTCACACGACGACGAGCAGCAGCGCTTGGAGGATTTCAGATGGGACCTCAGGGCTACGCCTGGATGTTGATGACGGCCCTGGGCTGTAGCCCTGCGGAGTGGAACGAGTTGCTGATCCACTTCAGAGGCCACCTGCCGAGGACGGAGCAGCAGTTCGCGGAGTTGGTAGAATACATTCGACGGTACGGACATGTCCTGGAGAAGGGACCGATGTCGGCGAATCGAAGCAGCAAAGGCAAGGGCCACAGCCAGTTCTTCTTCCCAACGTTCAACTTCGGCGGCGGCGATGGACATCAAGCTGATTCAGCAGATGGCTACACTGGCGGAGGCGCGGCAGCATCGCGGGCCCCCTCGGCTCCCTGGGCGCCTGCTGCTGCAGCACCGCCGGCGCCAGATCCGTGGCAGGCCTACTACGGCAACGAATACGAGGACAACGACACGGACGCCGACGACGACGACGGAGAGGACTTGGACGGCTCGGATTTCCCTGAACAGATCGGCCAAGATGACGCGGTCATCAAACAGTACCTCTACCAGAACTACGTCTTTCACCAGAAGCGCTGGCGACGGTTTACAGGCAGACCTACGAGATTCCACAGGTTTGGAAAAGGCAAAAGTGGTAAGGGATCTCTGATCCCGTTTCGTGGAGGTGGAGCCTTTGGTCAACGCGGACAGGGCAAAGGCTACCACTTCGAAGGAAAAGGGCGACGAAATCCTACTGGACGTGACGGCAAGGTCATGAAGTGCCTCACGAAGGGTTGTGAGAGCGAGTCTCACCTGATTAAAGACTGCCCCCACCGACGAGGAAAAGGGCAAGGAAAAGGCAATTTCGTCACGAATGGACCTCGACCGGTATCAGCAGCCTCGGCAGCGGTGCCATGGTTCGGATTCAACAACACGTCAGCTACAGCGACAGCAGCGACTACAGGCAGCTCGGCCTGCGGTTCTGGATCGGTGAGCTTCTTTGCCACAGAGACACCCAAGAACGACAACGAGCAGAAGGTGAGCGCGAGTATGGAGGGCTCGCACGGTTTCACCGGCGTGGTGATATCGCCAGCGCAGCCAAAGGCCATCGAGGACAAGGCCCCTGAGTGGTTTGGACCGAGACCGATGGTGGAAAGCATGGAGCCCCCAACCACAGGGTCGGCGTTGCCCCCGGGCGAAGGACCCTACTTCCCGATGCTGCCGACCATGGGAACCACCAAGTTCGGGGAGATCACGGACGTGCCATCGAGACCTACGTTTGGAATCGGACATATCTTGGGACTTTCATTGATAGTGGCCCCGAAGGACGAGGACGGAGATAGAGTAACAGAGCCGCATACCGCTGGAATTCCTCTTCCGAAGGCAGCGATGGAAACACCAGCGAAGACGCATCCGATGGTCTCGGAGATACTCGGCATCAAGAAGGCAGACGAGAAGCAGGACCCCCCCTCGATCAACGTAGGCGGCTTGACTTTCAGTCCCGTTCCAGCGAAGATGGTGACCCCCCCGAGCGCGAGCAGCGGAGTTCAGGACTCAGCGGCGAGCTGGGACAAGGTGTCGAGCGTGCCCGAGCAGCAGGTGGATCTGTCATCCTTCGACCTCGACTCCGAGAGCTACTTCCAGCCCGGACATCCTCATGAACGTGAACGCCCAGAACTACTGAGAGGAGCGGGCGAGGTCGCCATTCCAGATGATGACGAACACACCGAGCATGACGGGCAACACGAAGAATCTAGAGAGGACAACGACGGCCAGCAGATCCCGCCGGACAATCACACAGGCGGAGTGGATCTTAGCGATGATCGTGGAGACTTCACTGGAGTTGTCTGGACCTTGGGGGGAAACCGTGAGGACGCCTACCTGGGGCGCGAGCGCGCCCAGCTTGACGGCGGCGAGATGGGCATCCTCGTGGACCCGGGAGCGCACGGCAACCTCGTCGGAGAACGCTGGGCGCGACAACAAGCGGAGAAAGCCTAGCAGTACCAGCGCGACACGGAGAAGACTGAATTGCGAGAGCCCCTGGAGGTTAATGGAGTTGGAAAAGGGCCCGACTACTGCCACCAGCAGTGGAAGATCCCTATCGGTACGCAGGAGATCTACCTGGAGGGCGATGGCAGCGGCAACCTGGACACGTACACGGCACCCATCATTCCTGGAAGCGACGTTTCTGCGCTGTTGGACAACAGTTCTCTAAAGAAGCTCGATGCGATTCAGGAGTGCGGCCCTGGTATACTACATCTATGCGGACCCGGGCGCAGAGAGCTTGTCCTTCCAGCAGGGGCTCGCAGCTACAACCTGAAGGAAAGCAGAAGCGGACATTGGCTACTACCCTGCTCACGATTCAGAGAGGCATCGACCTCCAGCGGCAAGACAGGATACCCTATTGATGGACTGTGCAACTTCACCCCGAGCATTTGGACTTCATGTGGGAGGATTTCCTGGGGGAGATGAGCGGCCTTGGCTTGACGCTCAATGAAATGTCACAGATGTGCGCCGAGTGCAAGCAGCGCGTGCAGAATTAGAGTTGGAATGGATTTCAACATTCGCTGAAGGTTCATGGCAGCTACAAGGAGTGCATTCCGAGCAAGAAGTGGGCCAGCATCAAGGAGATTTTCGGTGACAAGAAGGAGAAGGAGGTGCGTTTCGAGGTGCTGCCGGATCCGGCAGACTCCTTGGGCCTGTGAAGGGGCAGGGTTCCGGCCGCGGCGGCCGGAGCAGCTGCCGAACGCCGTTTGGCGACGCCGCATTATCATTTTCATGCTCATGTTCTTGGCCACCGGTTGGGATTGGCAACTACGACGCGCGCGGCGCGAGAAGGAGGATGGCCCGTGACACAGGTGATGGCCTACGACCAGGTGATAGGCAAGGAAGCGCGAGATCTGAAACGACACCTCACCGAAGGACGCTTCCGGCTACTGTGGGCAGATCTACCGGGGCGTCGAGGAGTTGAGCGAGGACAGCGACCCCGACAGCGCCTGCGACTTCTTGAAGACTGCGTAAGAGCACAGTTGGCCGGGGGCGGAGACGCCATGCTAGTTGCTGAGCGTGGGAGCTCTACGTGGGCGGACCCGACGATCCTGAAGCTTAGGCGAGAGGTCCCCCACGAGGTGGAAGCACATTGGTGTTCTTTCGATGTGCAGTCTCTACCGGACGAGGCAGGAGAACGAGGATGGAGTGATCGAGTAGACCGAATACAGTCCACCTTTACAGTTCGAGCCCAACCATGTCAACGCCAAGGAGAAGGACGTCGGCACAGGAGTGATTGGAGGAGCTCGTCCGGGAACGACGAGCGCCGACGACAGCGAGGCGAACAACATGCACAATACTTGGTGGCGATGTTTCGGGAGATCAACGACGCCCTCTTGTTAGAGGGTAACCGTTCACCACCAGAGTCGAGAACTATGGAAGCGCCTACGGGCGAGAACACGGCAGGCAATGACGAGAACTCCTACCCGACGGAGGCGAGGATGCGCGCGAAGATGAAGTCGCTGACCGACAAACCGAAGGAGGCCAAGAAGCAGAAGTTTGAGATTGAGAACCATTTCGACGACTGCGGAGACAGCATAGAAGGTCTGGCCATGGACGACTCCCTCTTCGCCATCTACGAGGACACGGACATCTACTCGGATGACGACGACGACGTTATTCTGTTCGTGGAGGAGGAGTTCTACGACGGCAACAGTTATGCATCATGCCTGCGGGGAGTTGCCGGAGACGATGGAGCAACCTGGCACGAGGGACCAGCAGTCAGGAAAGCAGCAAGTCTCTCTCACCGCGCGGCCTGCCTGGCGAAGGCGGCCTCCGGCATGGATGTATTGGAGATTTGCGGAGAACGAGGCTACGTATCCAGGATTTGTGTGCGAAGAAAATGCAGAGTGGGACCCGACTTCGACATCGTCTGTGGTGTGGACCTATCGGATCCCAACGAGCAGTGGACGTTGTGGCACTACTTCGAGCGTGGAGTGATGGTTGTTATCATGACACCTCCATGCGCCCCCTACGGACGTTTCTCCAGCGTGAATATGATCAATGCGACGGATAGCTGGAGGGAGAGTCTCGAGCGATGCAGGCCACTGGCCCTGCTATGCGGAGAAGTGGACTGTGCCAGCTGCGGAGAGACCGAGCCTTCATCAATGAGAATCCAGCCGGATCCAAGCTATATCAAGAACCACCGTGGCAAGCAGTCGCTCAGTTTCCTGGAGTTGTGCACGCTATGGTGGATCAGTGTATGGCGGGTCTGCAGAGTGCTCGAGGCATGCCACAACAGAAGAGGACGGAGCTATGGGCATCCCACGAGGCACTACTACGACACGTGGTTGGATTTCAATGCGACGGGAGTCACGTGCATGATACTATTGAAGGACGAGAAGCCACGTCGAGGGCCAGTTTGTGGCCTTTGAGATTCGCGGTGGCTATCGCCCATGGCGTCACGGACTACCTGTCAAAGAAGAGAAACGCAGAAGTTAAGACGCACCTGCAGAACACTACGGCGTATCCCGGGGCAGCGGCAGCAGCACCACTCGAGGAACATGGACCCTGGGTTCCGCCCTGGGATCTGCCAAACCTTCCAGATGCAGCGCCGGAAGGAGGGGGCCGAAGGAGAATATCCAGAATGACAGAGGACGCCGGAGTACCAGCACCTGCACCTGAAGACATTCAAGCACCAGCACCAGGACCACCGGCGGCAGCGATTCGGCCCCCAGATCCGAGGGCGCAGCTACGACGAGTGCGAGAATGGGAATGCCGAGCGTGCAACGGAGCTTATGTTCCACATTCTCGGGTGCCTGGAAAATGTCGGATTGCCGCGCCGGGAGTACGAACGCGGAGATGCAAGCAGTGCCAGCGAGGCAAACCCGAAGACGCACCTGGACATACTCTCGTGGCAGGACAGTGTAGATGGGCAACTGAAGTGGGCCAGAGACCAGCTGGAGGGGGGCGCCGACGAGCGCGAGCAGCTGCCCACGACCCAGCGCCAGGAGCAGCTGAACCAAGACCAGACGGACCGGTGGACGCTGCCGATGTCCCAGACTCGCCAGCGCGACCTGAAGCAGATCAAGGCATGGAGGTGGACTGGTCGAGCTGGGATCTTGGATCCGCCCGGCGGGCGCTGTTCGGCAACGACGAGGCAGTGGCGCGAAGAGTGCTACGTCGACTGCGTCTGAGGTGGTTCCACGCCAACAAGAAGGCCATGAAGCGCATGCTCTCAGCCGGAGGCGTGCCGCCTAAGGTCTTGCAGATGGTCGACGACATCGTGGACACCTGCAGAGTTTGCCGATTGTGGATGAAGAAGGGAACCAGGGCGACCACGACGATCAAGCTGAGTGTACAGTTCAACGACGAGGTGCAGTTGGATCTTCTATTATATGAAAGACGCGTTGTTGGACATCTCATCGACGGTTGTATCAGGTTCACCGTGGCGCGAGAACTCCCAGACAAGACGATCGTGACGCTCTTGGATTTCATATGGGTGAACTGGATACAGGTCTTCGGGCCTATGGCGGTACTGACCGTCGATGGCGAAGGAGCTATGGCATCCGAAGAGGCTGGGGTGGCTCTCGGACGCATGGGAACCACGCGCAAACTGAAGGCCCCAGGACAACATGCGCAAGTGGTTGAACGACATCACGATATACTACGCCGACAGATGCATGTCATAGACGCACATCTCCGAGAGTTCGGCATCAAGCTGCCCTTCGCTCGAAGATTGGCCGAAGCAGTTCTCGCCAAGAACTCTTTCCTGACCATTGGAGAAGGTACGCCATACAAAGCACTTTATGGACGTGTGCCTCTTGTGCTCAGGGACTTCGACAGGAGTGGAGCTCAAGAGTTGGATGATGAAGATGGACTGAAGATGTTCAGGCACTCGCAGAGGCTTCGAGAGATCGTGACCATGTCGATCATCGAGGCCACGGCGCCGGCGAGGACGGAGCGAGCTGCCAAGGCACGAACGGCCCCGGCGACGGAGGATTTGCATTTGGAGATCGGAGACCTCGTGGACTTCCACAAGCCGGGGAAAGCGCCCGAGGACGTGCCGAGCTGGAAGGGACCGGCCAAAGTTGTCTCGGCACAAGCACCAGAGACGGGGACGATCACCATACATTGGCAGGGACGCGACGTGATAGTCAACACTCCTGATGTCAGACGTGCAATACTGTATAGCTATTCCGTATCTTACATGGCGGTGGAGAGCGACCCAGCGCTGATCCTATTGGATCTCGTACATAATATCAGAGAAGGTTGCGAGCATCTTGGCTGGGCGAGCACGTCATCGGGATGGGCCTTGACGAAGATATCTAAGGGCTATCCCATCGTGGTGGCTGCCATGCTTCAAGTCGCCTCTTGTGGGCTACATATCAACGGAGCAGTGGCCGCCCGAGTTGGCAGAAAAGTACCAGCGCTTCCTGGACTTCACGATTTCGAGCACTACACTTTGTGTTGGTGGACTGCGAGGCGTCTGGACAAAGGAGAGTCAGGAGTGGAGGCCATGTGTTATGGTGAAGGATCTGCAGCAGAACATCTCAGCCTTCGATATATCTTCGGCGAGAAGGAATGGGCTTCGTGCTACTTCATGCAGTTCCTGGCTGTGGAGCCTGATGTTCTGGATGTTTCGCAAGGACAGGCCCCGCAGATACCACGCATGGGTGGGCCGCACCTACCAGGAGTTGACGCATGGATGCGCGAGCATCGAGAGATACGGAAAAAGGGCCCGTTCGGAAGGATCGCAAGGCTCGGAGAACCCAGCAGAGCATCTAGCAAGAAGGTTGGAAGACGAACCGCCAGATAGACCAGAGCTACCTCCTGGGCTGCCAACGCCAGCCGAACCTACTCAAGCAGCAGACGATGGCGCCGGCACACCAGCCAGCGGTAGCACGGTTCCAGCGGCGGCAGCGTCGTCGTCAGAAGAGCTGTACAGCCTGGAGGCCGTCTGGGCAATACCGAAGGAGGACTCGGACTTGGCGAGGGACGTAGACGAGAACGACTTCATGGACATGATCGGTTACCTCACGGAAGAGCCAGACGTGTCCGTCCTCGAGCGGAACGAGATTATCCAGGACTACGACGTAATAGAGGCCTGGAACACGCAGAGTACCACACGCGCGAAGGCGACCGACGACATAGTGGAGTCACTACAATCGGAGAAGGTCTTCCAGATAGGATTCGCAGCAGGAGCCTGGAATATGCTAAACGAGCCGACCATCAACGGAGACCCTACGCACGGGGACGATGTGGCTGTGTTAAGTTTCTACGAGGATGGATCCGCCAAGGCCGTGATAGAGAGAGATGACAACCTGCTGACGCCTACCGAGAAGATCGAACACCGAGAAGCAGTTCGAGCGGCACGACTCAAGGAGCTACGGCACTGGGTAGGATTCAAGGCAATGTCGAGGCGACCTCGTAAGCAAGCCAGGAATCGCATCGACGCGAAGTGGGTCGATACATGGAAATGGGTACAAGCAGCAGACGGAACTATGACCAGGATCATACGATGCAGACTTACGGTACGTGGATTCAAAGACAGACACAAGGACGAGGTGAAGACGTTCACCGCGACCAGCACGAGATGGGGCCAGAGAATGGTGAATATTCTTGCGGCGCAGCATCGTTGGAAGCTATGTAGTGCGGACATCTCGTCGGCTTTCCTGCAGGGAAAGACTTTCGAGGAGGTTGCGAAGCTGCTCAACGAACCGATTAGAGATATTTGCTTTGAGTTGCCGAGGGGCACAGCCGAGCTGTTATGTGAAGTGGAAGGCTTCGAGGGTTTCAACTCGATTTTGGAGGTCCTGCATATGGAGAAAGGAGGATTTTGGTCTCAATGACGCCCCGAGGTTATTCGGACTTCGACGTGATCAAGTTCTGTTGTCGAGTGGGCTTAGACCAACACATGCAGACCCTCAACTCTGGCTGAAGCACATCCAGGGGGTTTTGATGATGGTTGTTTTTCACATCTAGACGATTTGAAGTACGCGGGGACCGACAAGGCGACCGGCGAGATGATTGCATCACTGGAGGCAGTTTTCGGCAAGATGACTATGAGTGAGAGCAATTTCGTGCACTGTGGCTTGCGCCACAGACAGCTGGAGGATATGAACATCGAGGTTGACCAGACTGAGTATATCAAGAATTTGAATTGTATCGACGAAAAGGAACTGCAAGGCCGGGGAGACGACGATCCACCGGAGAAGCACGTGAAGCTCTACCCATCTTTGCTTGGAGCTATCGCGTGGTGTATCATGACGAGGATTGACATATGTATTTATGTCGCAGCACTCCAACGACACGGCAAGGCACCGAAGGTTGGACATATTAGGTAGATGAACGTGCTGCTCAAGTATATGAAGGAGAATCCTCTGGTTTTGACGGCACAGAGGTTGACTCCCCCTGTGAAGCTGATGGCCGTTGGAGATGCGGCCTTTCGGAGAGAACCTGATGACAAGGGTTTGGCTATGCGTGGAGCTGTTTATTTATTGATCGAGACGAAGCAGGAGCTTGGAGGCAGATGCAATGTTTTGGAGTAGTATTCACGGAAACAAGCTCATGTGGTGCGATCCACTTGGGGAGCAGAGTTATGTCAGCTATCAGATTGCTGTGATTATCATCAGACCTACCGGTGTGATCTCGCACTGCTTTGTTTCGACCGACCGTGTGCCCATAATGCGGTCGTGCTGGTGGTTGTGCTGGCGGCCGTGCTGGTGGTCGTGGTTGGTGGACGTGCTGGTGGTCGTGCTGGTGGTCGTGCTGCTGGCCGTTCTGGTGGAGGTGCTGGCAGTCGTGCTGGTGGTCGTGCTGGTACTTGTGCTGGTAGTCGTGCTGGGAAGTGCTGGTGGTCGAGCTGGCGGTCGTGCTGCTGGCTGGTCGTGCTGGTGGTCGTGCTGGTGGTCGTGCTGGGCTGGTGGTCGTGCTGGTGGTCGTGCTGGCGGTTGTGCTGGTGGTCGTGCTGGTGGCTGGTCGCGTTGGTGGTTGTGCTGGTGATCGTGCTGGCGGTCGTGTTGGTGGCCGTTCTGGTGGAGGTGCTGGTGATCGTGCTGGTGGTCGTGCTGGTGGTCGTGCTGGTGGTTGTGCTGGTGGTCGTGCTGGTGGCTGGCCGTGCTGGAGGTGCTGGTGGTCGTGTTGGTGGTCGTGCTTGGTCGTGCTGGTGGCTGGCCGTGCTGGAGGTGCTGGTGGCTGGTCGTGCTGGTGGTCGTGCTGGTGGTCGTGCTGGTGGTCGTGCTGGTGCTTGTGCTGGTGGTCGTGCTGGCGGTCGTGTTGGTGGCCGTTCTGGTGGAGGTGCTGGTGGTCGTGCTGGTGATCGTGCTGGTGGTCGTGCTGGTGGTTGTGCTGGTGGTCGTGCTGGTGGCTGGGCGTGCCGGTGCTTGTGCTGGTGGTCGTGCTGGCGGTCGTGTTGGTGGCCGTTCTGGTGGAGGTGCTGGTGGTCGTGCTGGTGGTCGTGCTGGTGGTTCTGCTGGTGGTCGTGCTGGTGGCTGGCCGTGCTGGAGGTGCTGGTGGTCGTGTTGGTGGTCGTGCTGGTGGTCGTGCTCGCGGTCGTGTTGCTGGCCGTTCTGGTGGAGGTGCTGGTGGTCGTGCTGGTGGTCGTGCTGGCCCCTCCCCCTCCCCCCCTGCGCCCCCGTCCCCTTATTCCGACCGACCGTGGGCCACCCCCCCCCGCTCCTCCCCTGCGCCCCCCTCCCCTTATTTCGACCGACCGTGGGCCACCCCCTCCGCTCCCCCCTTG
>CAUYUJ010016087.1:178020-179513 GCA_963575745.1 Prorocentrum cordatum | reverse complement strand
CCCGCTCCGGGCATGCCGCGAGGACGAGCTCGACGAGGCCCACGCCACCATGGAGCACGTGGAACTCCTCGCCGCGGCAGAGGTCGCCGCGCTGCGCCGGCGCTCCGTGCGCGCGAAAGGGTGCCCGCCCCCCACGTGCGGGCCGGAGCAGCGCAGCCTGTGCCTGCACTTCTCGGCGGCGAGCGAGGGGGGACGTGTTAAGTCGGGGGTGTCCCTCTACAGGGGGAATATCCCAAAATAGTAAGTCAAATTGAGTATTTTTGGGTTATTTTTAAACGTGTTTTTCATTTTTTACACAAGATCCCCCTGTAGGGGGACACGCCCGACTTAAGGGAAGTGAGACGGGAGAAGTTTCAGAGGAGGAAGAGGTTCCCATACCCCTACCCTTTCTTCGTTGTCCCTTTTTTGGGCCTCGGAGGCCCTCGTCGCCACCGCCAGGTTCGCCTCGAAGTCCTGGTCAGAACGCACCCCGGGAGTGGTCCAGGGAGTAGCGGTATCGGTACTTTTTCCCCAAACTTTCGGGCTCGAGGGAGATTCAAGGTCTTCGAACGGTTTCGTCGGTCCTCGGCGACTTTCCAGCCTCGGGGTGCGTTCCAGCGGCTGCGCCTCGCCGAGGGCGTTCCTGGGGTGTCGGGATCGCCCCGAACGGTCACCAGAGAGCCGAGTTATGGCCCGAAAAACCACCAGGCGTCCGAGAAGGAGAAGGCCTTCTCAGAAGCCCTCGCGCCTTCTGAGAAGTATTTCTTTCTGTCTTCGGGAAAGGCTTATAGAAAGCTCCTCGGAGGGATTCCCGAGCCTTCTGAGAAGGCCTTCTCCTCCTCGCTTTCCCGCCCCGCTTGCCGCCGAACTTCCTGAGCGAGATGGCGCGGTCGGGCCAGAGCTTGCTGCAGTGCTTCTTCCGGGCGATGAGCACGTTCGACGACAGCCTCGCGGTGGTCGTGGGCGAGCCGCCCCTCTCGGAGAACCGCCGCGCCCTCACCCGCGCCGCGGCGGTGTGGCTCGTGACCTCGAAGTGCGAGGGGCGCGCGGTCCAGGGCATGGCGACGACGCTGCAGATGGTCACGCTGCGCGTCTCGCAGCTCTCTGAGCTCACGGGCGGCCCCCCGATCCTCGCCGACGACGTCAGGGAGGAGGACTCGGGGGTGGACAGACCTCCTACCCCGACACGTCGATCAGTGAATGGTCCGTTTTCGTTTCTCGAGGGTGCGCCGCGGCCGTCGTTTTCCAGGCCTGCGGCCGCCAGGTTTGGGCCCGAGGTCTTTTTCACTAAACCACGTTTTTCTCAAGGGGGGGTCTGTCCATCCCCGAAGGAACGTGGGCTGCTGAAGGCCAGCCTGCCGAACCTGTACGCGCCGACGATGCTGCAGTGGATCGACCTGTTGCGCGAGCGCTTCGACGTCGTCTCCCGGCGCCGCGCCATGGGCGTGTTCCAGGCCTAGAAGAAGAACAAACGCCCTCAACATAAACTGTTGGCGCTCCGCTCGGATTTCTTG
>CAUYUJ010016087.1:163020-173020 GCA_963575745.1 Prorocentrum cordatum | reverse complement strand
GAAGGGATTCTTAGCATGGCGTTCTTTCTCGCGCGTCGGCCCAGACAGCGCGGCGCTCCCGCCGTTGAGCGCGCGGCGGGGAAGCCGCGCAGGCGCGCGCAGGTTAGTCTCGCATCCGTGCCGCGCAGGCTCAAATTCAAAAGAGGGCGCCTGCGCGGGCGCCCGTGACGTGGATTGAGCTCGGAATTTTCGCGTGGATTCCCGCCGAGCAAGTGTTCAACAGGACCCCCGCGCGACGCGTGGCCAACAGATTTGCCCGCGCAACGCGTTGTCAGTTGGGCTCCCAGGCCGCGGGTGCCCAGTGGGATTTCTGCGCGATGGGTTGCCAATGCGATTCGCGTGCGCTGCGTCTCCATTAGGGCGCCTGCGCAATTGGTTTCCAAACCTGACCTTCGTGTGCGATTGGCTATATCACCCTTGTGCTGTTCTCTGACGAGCGTCCGGCGAAATTGTCGTCGTCGTCGTCTTCTTTGGCGTCGTCGTCGTTTCCGTCATCGTTGTCGCCGTGGTCGTCGTTCGTCCTCCCTCGTCGTCGTCGTCGTCGTCGGCCGTCGTCGGCGTCTCGTCGTCGTCCCTCCTATTTTGTCGCCGTCGTCGTCGTCGTCGTCGTCGGCGTCGCCGTCCTTCTTTTTTCGTCGTTCGCGTCGTCGCCGTCCTCCTTCCTCCTTCGTCGTTGTCGTCGTTGTCGTCGTTGTCGCCGTCGTCGTCCTCCCTCCTCGTCATCGTCGTCGTCGTCGTCGTTTTCGTTGGCGACGTCGTCATCGTCGTCGTCGTCGTCGGCGTCTTCGTCTTCGTCGTCGTTGTCGTCGTCGTCGGCGTCGGCGTCGTCGTCGTCGTCGGCGTTGTTATCGTCGTCGTCGTCGGCGTCGGCGTCGTCGTCGTCGGCGTCGTCGTCGGCGTCGTCGTCGTCGTTGTCGTCGTTGTCGAACTCGTTGGAGACGTCGTCGGTGTCGTCGTAGTCGGTGTCGTCGTCGTCGGTGTCGTCGTTGTCGCTGCCGTCGTCGGCGTCGGTGTCGCTGCGTAGTGCCATTCGGTACCTGCCGTCACGGTCTCAGAAGGTCTCGCGACCAAGTTGCGGGTGGGAGGGTGGGGTGTTTGCACGAGCAGTGGAGAGGACAGCTGCAAGACAGTCAAAGTGAATTACACGGCAGATATTCTTCTTTCAAACAAGAAGATAAGTTCTACCACCTTCCCCCCGGGGTTAAATGCTAGCACATTCATATTGCAATTTGCGCATGATTCTGCCCCAACTTCCATCATAGTTGAGTTCTTACTATCGCAGCTAGGCCGGTAGCGCCCCCCCCCCCCCCTCCGCCACCCTGTACAACCAATTTTGTGCGCGCGCGCTCGTCTATTCAAAACCATAAGTTGCCAGCGATCCTTTGCGGCAGGTTGGGCGAAATGCGCGCGCGTCGTCGGGCGCGCGCGCCGCAATCCCCCGGGCGTCTTCGGTTTTGGAAGGATTCCAAAATCGAATATCCAAGCAAATATTTAGAAAACAAACACAGGGTTTCGCAATGCGGGTTTGCCCAACAAGCTTTCGCGCGCGATCGAGCAAATTCTTAATAACAAGCATTTTTCAACGTTTTCCGAACATGCTACCAAACGGGTTTCGCGCGCGCATGTCGGAATCGTTCGGGCGACCTTGCGCTCGTGCAGGAGTGGCGCGATCCGTGTGAATGTATACCATGCGGGCCGCTCTCGTGCGTCTGCTGCGCGCGCATTTCGATTTTTTCCAAAACCTTCATCGCCGACGCGACGACGCCGTCATCGTCGTCGGCGTGATCAGCATCGACGCCGTTGCTGGCTGCCCCGTCGTCGCAGTCAGCATCGCCACCAACATCGCTACAGTACTGTCATCATCGTGTCTACCGTTGTCGACGTTGCCATGATACCGCGCCCGCCCCAGTCGCCGACTCGCACTGGAGTGCCCGCTGGGATGTACCGAGCGGTCAGCGCCACCGCGGTCGTGTCGGTCGCGCCAAACTAGCTGGCCGCTGCGCGCGCGAGTATGCACGGGCTAGCGCGGCCGCAGAGATGCACCAGCCAACGCCAAACACTCATCGCAATCGCTTCCGCATTGGTTTCGCAATCCAATTTGCGGGTGGGTGGGTGGGATGACTGCGCGAGCAATGGAGTTGACAACCTCAAGTTCGTCAAGTGATTCCCACCACTTAGTGTGCACCGTAATCTGTTCACGCCCACAGCGCGCCCCGCGTGGATTTTTTTCCATAAAAAGAAATGGGTTCTACCACCATCCCCCCCGGGTTTAAAACCCCCCCGGGAACCGATGCAAAACGCAGGATTCGGACCCATAGTCCATCCGAAATATGATTTTGCCATATCCCTGGGGGGCCGGTATCGACCCCCCCCGCCATCCTCTGCAAAACATCCTATGCGCGCGCGCCCGTTTATCCGAAATCACAAGTTTCCAATAGTCCCTGGCAAACACCGGGACGAATTGCGCACGCGCGCGTCGTCGTGCGCGCATGCCGAAATCATTCAAGAACTTGATGTTTCGGAAGGATTTCGAAATCGAGGGTCCAAAAACATATAAAACATATGGCTTCGCAACACGATTTTTTTCTTCTTTTTTTATCTATATTTATATATATATATATATATATATATATAAAAAAACGACCTACGCCCTCAAGATTATCAAACAAAAGCTACCAAACGGGCTTTGCGCGCGCGTGTCGAAATCTTTTTAACGCCCTTGCGCGGGTGCCGTCGCGAGAACCGTTTTTGCAAAACGTGTAACGAAGTGCGCGCTCGCGCGTTGTCGCGCGCGCGCGCCGCAATCTTTCAACAAACGTCGGTTCCGGAACTATTTCAAGATCCGCGGATTTTCAGTACAAGCGTGCGCGCGCGCTCTTGCGTCGTCGTCGTCGTCGTCGCCGTCCTCCCTCCTCCGTCGTCGTCGTCGTCGTCGTCGTCGTCGTGTGTCTTTCGTCGTCGTTGTCGTCGTCCTGTTTGGCGGCGTCGTCGTTTCCGTCGTCGTTGTCGCCGTGGTCGTCGTTCCCCCTCCCTCGTCGTCGTCGTCGTCCGTCGTCGTCGTCGTCTTCCCTCCTCCCTCGTCGTTGTCGTCGTCGGCGTCGCCGTCCTCCCTCCTTCTTCGTCGTTCGCGTCGTCGCCGTCCTCCTTCCTCCTTCGTCGTTGTCGTCGTTGTCGCCGTCGTCGTCCTCCCTCCTCCCTCGTCGTCGTCGTCGTCGTCGGCGTCGTCGTCGTCGGCGTCGTCGTCGTCGGCGTCGTCGGCATCGTCGTCGTCGTCGGCGTTGCCATCGTCGTCGTCGTCGTCGGTGTCGGTGTCGTCGTCGTCGTCGTCGTCGGCGTCGGCGTCGTCGTTGTCGTCGTCGTCGTCGTCGTCGTCGTCGTCGTCGTCGTCGTAGTCGAAGTCGTTGGAGACGTCGTCGGTGTCGTCGTAGTCGGTGGCGGCGGCGTCGTCGTCGTCGTCTTTGTCGCTGCCGTCGTCGGCGTCGGTGTCGTTGCCAAGTGCAATGTGGTTATTACCGTCACGGTCGCAATAAGTATTGCGGCCAAGTTGCGGGGTGGTGGGTGGGATGTTTGCACGAGCAGTGGAGAGGACAGCGTCGAGTTGAGCAGATGATTGATTCTCCGTTCTAAAAGAAGAATATACGTACCCCCCCGGAGTTATTCACACTCGCCCATCTTATGTATGAGCTCATACCATCCAGCCATGCCGGTATCGTCCCCCCCCGCCACCCCTGTCAAACCATACTATGCGCGCACACGTTCTCATCTCAAGAAAGCAAAGTTCAATAATCCTTTGCAAAAATAGCCACAGCGTCATCACGCGCGCGTCCATGCCAAAATGGTACCACACACAATGTCTCTGCAAGCATTTCAGCATACAAATCTAAAAACCCAAGGGTTTTGCAACACAGAATTGCAAAGCTCCTGTCCGCGCGCTCATGCTAAAATCATACACAACGGGTTCTTATGAGTTTTGTCAAACCCAGCGATATCATGTCACCGCGCGGTGCGCCCGCGATACTCCTGTCATGCGCCGAGGGCGCGAATCCTTTTGTAAAAAAATCCACGCGGGCCACATGCGCGCACCGCCGCGCGCGCATGATCAGTCTGACGGATTTGTTGAACGTCCGCGCGCGCGGATCTCCTTGTCAACCTTATTGGCATCACCGCGATCACCTACCTCATCGACAGATGGACATCCGCATCGTCAACGTGTTTGCCATCATTGGCGCCGTTATCGTTCGTGCCGTCGCCCTCTTGAGCATCGTCGTCGCTGGTGCCATCTTGTCATCGTCGCAGACATTGCCGACGTCACCTTGTCATCGCGCACGTACGAGTATCGTCGATATGTTCACTTTCGTCATCGACTCACGCTGGCGAGCATCGGCAGTGAGGATGTTGTCGTCGATGTCATCGGTGGCGCCGCCGTCCCCCGCATCTTGCGTTTTACCAAACAAGTTGCGGATGGGAATATGGGATGTTTGCGCAAACAGTGGTGATGTCGACTTCAATTTCAGCATCGTGGCTTACGCCGCATCATTCCCACCACTGCTGTGCAATAGCGCCTCGTTGCCTTGATGCTGCCGCGCGGTGTTGCATCGTTGCCGGATTGTTCGCTACGGGGCTCTCTTGAGGATTCGCCGCGTTGCCGCCATTTGTCGCCCCGTTACCGCCATGTGGCCGCGACGCATAGGAGTGACGAGCAACGAGGATTTGGTTCGTTGGGTTTGGGAGTGGTCATGGGCGGGCGCAAAATAAAAGGCACCACGTAGCTTATACCAAATTCCTTGTACCACACGGCTTTCGCATCCACAGCGCAATGACGTATTGCTTGGGTCCACTCTGGCAAACAAATAGCGGTAAGACAAACATATGGGCAGCAACAATAGTAACCGTAGTAATTTTATTGTTGGTAGTTGTTGCACCAGTTGTCGTAGTCATGGAATGGAATGGAAGTCCGTAGAGGGAAGCACGCAAAAGTGAAACGGCCAGCTCGGCGCACCCGCCTGAGCCGCTGAGAGGCTCGCCTCCGCGCGTGGCCTCATGTACTCCTTAATGTATCGCAGGTTTCCTGTCGTGGCTCTGGCACGCCGCCGCTGACGCCAGCGATTGACGGCCGCTTCCACGCCTTCCCCAGTCATTGAAAAGGCTGTCAAAATATCAGCCCTGGTCAGCATGCGCCTGGGCGCCCCGCTCCCCATTGGAGGTGTTGCCATGGGGTCTGCGGCTGGTGCGCGGCCAAGGTCCGGCACCAGGCGCGCGGCGAAGTCCGCTGCAGTTGGCTCCCGCAGCCGAGCGAGGACCCACGTTCGGCACTGCCGGTGCCTTGGGTGCCAGCCGTCAGCCAGTTGGGTCTTCCGGCTCTGCCGCGTGGTTGAGATGTCAGTTCGTATTGCCCCATTTGACCTTGATTCGAGCCCTCGTGGGCCGTCTTTGGGGCCCATGGGGCCTTCTTGGGGCCCTCTTGGGATTGTGTTGGGCCGTGTTGGACGCTGTCAAGACGAGAAAGGCGAGGATGTCGAATATGCATGTATTCCGAAGGGAATGGGGCGATTTCTGCGTCATGTGGCCCTTTCGGCGGTCCTCTGGGAGCACAATTGGGGGTTCCTGGTATTTTCGTGCATTGTCTTGACGCCATCTTGGACCGTCGCGGGGTTACCCCAGGCCCCAGGCCGTCTCGACACTGACTTGGATAGTTTCGGCGCTCTGTTTAACCCCTCTTGGGCTGTTTTGGGGTTCTGTGGAGGCTCCCGAAAGCTCCTGGGGTGCGGTGAGGAGCTCGTCCCCCCACCCCCCACCTCCCCCTTTACACGGGATTTTGGACCCCTGTCAAGGTGGAAGGGGGAGAGGGTTACATCAATGTCTCACACGCCTCTCCAGCCCCAGCAAGCGGTGTCGGCGGATTCCTATCCTCTTCCTCCTCCTCCTTCTCTTCCGCTTCCTCCTCGTCGTCGTCCTCCTCCTCATCCTCGTCCTCATCCTCTTTTGCCTCCTACTCCACTTTGCCTCCTTATGAATAACTCCTTCCATTCGCACCCCGAGGCCCGTCGAAAGGGCGGGCCGGGCGTTTCGCCTGAGAAATCTTCACTAGTTATGACCCTGAAGGTTGTGGTTCTCGCTTCAGCTCCGCGCGCATTCGTTCAAACATGTGTAAGAGCTTTACGGATTGAAGGCGGGTCGTTTTCAAAATGTGGCTTCCGCCTTGGCGCCGCGCAGACTCGTTTTAAGAATCTGCAAGAATTTCACGGATTGATGGCGGGCCGTTTTCAAAATGTGGTTCTCGCCTTGGCGCCGCGCTTATTCGCTTGAGAAATTTGCAAGAGCTTCACGGATTGAGGGCGGATCGTTTTCAAAACGTGGTTCTCGCCTCGGCGCCGCGCACATTGTTTTCAAACGTTGGCAATAATTGGTAACGTGCCAGAAACAGTGCATTGGAACGATTCAGGATAACCAGGGCGCAACAGTTACATTGATTCGCGGTGTTGAAGTCCCAGGAGCAGTATTCTGGGACGGTTCAGAATCGTCAAGATGGTACTGTCAGGTTCATTCGTGACGCTGAAGTCCCGAGAACGCTGTTTTTTTGCACGCGTCAGGATCTTCAAACAGTTGTCCCCCAACGGGACACGTTCCTCCTCCTAGCATCATCATTCTTATCATCATCACCTCCATCCTCATTCTCATTCCCATCCTCATGCTCATCCTCATCCTCATCCTTGTCCGCATCCCAACCTCTCCGTCCCCCTCACCACGTTTGCTGTACGATCGCTATTGCACATCAGCCCGCGCGAGGCCTGGACCCTTTGAAGCCTGCCGCAATTCTTGGCGGCAGCGCGCTTCAACGCGCCTGGGCACTTGATGCTGGTATCTCACATATATGCCTTACGATTCCACGTTTATATATTTTGCCAGTGGAAGTCGAGGCGGCAACACTTGTAGTGCTTACACAAGAAGGCGCGCGACCGCGGCGCGCGCGACCGCGACTTGGTTCCTCCTCTCTCTTACAGTGGATATTCATGCCATGGAACACCCTGCTTGTCTCCAGGGTGCCTTGGGTTTCTTGGGTTTCGATTGTTTGCTATTGAAGGCGTGATGTTCCCACACCAAAATTCGATGAACTTCCTGGGGTCTCAGGTTTGGGTTTCTTGTAGAAGGTTTCTTGTGGTCGGGCCCCTACTGTAAATTTTGGAGCCTCTGGAGGTTCTCCTGGCCACGGCTGGACGCAGCTCAGAAAGCTTGCTGCGATAGGCCCCAGGAGGGGTCCAGAACTTCGTTTGGAACGGATCCTGCCTAGGGTCGAGGGCCGACAAATGCGAACAAGTTGATCCCGAGTTTGTATTGGCCACAAGTGTCAGGCGCTCCGTTGCAGGGCTTGCTTCGATTCCTCCGGTTCGGTTCGATTCGACTTCGATGGCTTCGGTTCCGATTTCTCATTGGAGGCACACGAGCCTGCCGATGTCCGCCGATTCGACTTCTCCCGACTCGGCTGCCGATTTCCGCCGTTCCAATTCATGCCGATCGCCGATCCGACTTGTCGTTTCGGTCCTGGGCTCTCTCGCCGTTGGTCGACGACGGAAGCCTCAGCGACTCGACACCCGGCGCACGGTCTGCAACTTCCCCAGGGTTTCCGTCCTCGCGGGCGTCATTTTGACCAGCGATCTCGTGCGTAACCCGCGCGTGGAGGCTCGTGGATGCCCAGGCCCGTGTCGAAACACCTCGGGGGCAGCCTCGGCCCCGCGGCAGGCGTGCGGGCGTTGCCCCCGTGCACTGGTAGAAGGCGGTGCGCAGGCCCGCCAGGCAGGCAGGATCCCGGCGGAGAGCGTCAGCTCTCGGGTCGGCTCGGCCCAGCCTGGCCCCCAGGGTTCCTGGGATCGCCAGCGGGCCCCTGGGATCCCAGACTGGCGCTCCGAGAGCCCCGCGAGGCCTCAAGGTGGCCCCAAGCGGCTCCAGGAGGGCCCCTGGGGAGCCCATGAGCTTCAATGGTGTTTCAATGGGGCTCCAGCCAGCGATCTCTCGCGCCCTCTCAGGATTGGACTGCAACGATTGACGCCAGGGAGGAGAGAAAGAGAGAGAGAGAGAGAGAGAGAAAAAAAAAAACGAGAAAGAGGATATATATATATATATATAGAGAGAGAGAGAGAGAGAGAGAGAGAGAGAGAGAGAGAGAGAGAGAGAGAGAGAGAGCTAGGGAGAGGGAGAGAGAGAGAGAGAGGGAGAGAGAGAGAGATAAACACGACCTCCTCTGGTAGGCTGCACGAACCCCCCCGGTAAGGACGCAACCCCTCCGTAAGCGGCGCGCTCCCAGCACGCGCGAAACCCAGCCCCGACGCGCGAATCTTACCAGGACGGGCCGGAACACGGCGGCGGCATTGCATCCCAGGGCCGTGCCGGAACACGGCGGCACTGTTCTTCTCTACGCGGCCGTGCCGTCGACCCCCCACAGCGGCTCTCGGGAGTTGCGCCGCAGCCTCTCGTATTGTGGCCACGAGCCGCAATACGAGAGGCTGCGGCGGAACAAAGGCGAGCAGACGCGAATAGAGAGCACAAGGCGAGCACACGCCACACTTCGACAGGGAGCCACCCTTCCCAACCGCCCCCCTGCCCCCCCCCCGACCCACCCCCCACTCCCACCCCCCCACTCCCACAGGGGGGGGGGGGGAGCCCAGGTAGACGCAGTGCGGCCTGCAGAACCCCCCGGTAAAGCGGCAAGGGGGGGGTGTTCTAAGCCGCTGGCGGCACCCGGTGCGGGCTGCACGAAACTTCCCGGTAGTGCACGAAACCCCCCGGTAGTGCTGGGGGGGGGGTTTCGTGCCACGGCGCACTGCCGACATATATAGACAGCGAGACGTGAGAGGTAGAGATACAGGGATGGATTGCACGTAGGTGTTCTCATTTCTGTTCTAAGGAGTTTGGCCTGGTTGGTGGGGGGGGGTAGGTCCTCGACTTTGTTCAGAAGGGAACAGTACGTGGTGCAATCCATGTGATGCAATCTATATTGTGCAATCTATTATGTTTTTAGCCACTTGCCGAACTTGAAGTTGTCAACTCCACTGCTCGCGCAATCATCCTACCCACCCACCCGCAACTTGATTTGCAAAACACATGCTGGAGCGATTGCGATGAGTGCTGGGTGCTGGATGTCGTCGACGACGGTGGCGACGACGACGACGACGCTGACGTCGACGACGACGAAGACGACGACGACGACGACGAAGACGACGACGACGTCGCCAACGAAGACGACGACGGGAGGAAGGAGGACGACGACGGCGACAACGACGACAACGACGACCACGACGAGGGAGGAGGGAGGACGGCGACGACGCGAACGACGAAGAAGGAGGAAGGACGGCGACGCCGACGACGACAACGACGAGGGAGGAGGGAAGACGACGACGACGACAACGATGACGACGACGACGACGGCGACGAAATAGGAGGAACGACGACGAGACGCCGACGACGGGCGACGACGACGACGAGGAAGGAGGAGGAAGGACGACCACGGCGACAACGACGACGGAAACGACCACGACGCCAAAGAGGACGACGACGACGAACACGAGGAAAGACAGAGGACGACGTAGGCGACGACGACGACGACGCGGGAGGAGGGAGGACGACGACGACAACGCAAGAGCGCGCGCGCACGCTTTTGTTGAAAATCCGTGTTGCGAAACCTTGTGTTTTTGTATATTTTTTGGACACACGATTTTGAAATCCTTCCGAAACCGATGGGTTTTGAAGGTTTTCGGCATACGCGCGCGACGACGCGCGCGTCTGCACTTCGTCTTACTTTTTTGCAGAGGATTCTCGCGACGGCACACGCGCAAGGGCGTTCGACAGACTTTGACATGCGAGCGCGCGAAGCCCGTTTGAGTGCATTTTGTGAAAATCTTGAAAAACCGATGGTTTTCTCAAGATTTCGCAAGAGCTCGCGCGGAAGCTTCTTTAGCAAATCAGTGTTGCGAAATCCTGTGCTTTTGTATGTTTTTTGGAAACTCGA
>CAUYUJ010016087.1:135520-158020 GCA_963575745.1 Prorocentrum cordatum | reverse complement strand
GATGATGAGGACGAGGACGACGACGAAGAGGAGGACGAGGACGAGGACCAGTAAGATGATGACGATGTCGATGACGATGACGTTGACGAAGACGAAGACGATGACGATAACGATGGCGATAACGATGACGATGACGATGCTGATGATGACGATGACGATGGCGATGACGATGACGACGACGATGCTGCTGATGATGATGATGATGCCGATTGCTGATAATGATGATGCTGCTGATGATGATGCTGATCATGACGATGATGCTGATGGTGCTGATGCTGATGATGGTGGTGGTGGTGGAGGAGGAGGAGGAGGCCCAGTGTAAACCCAAGAGGTGCATCAACGATGTTGGAATAAACCTTCCTCCAAGCTCCCTCTTCATGGGCCCCTACAACGGTTCATTTTTACTGAGCGAAGTGCCTCGTTGGAAGGCAACTGGTTGAAGACCATGAAGCATGCCAAAACATTGTTCTTTGGATTCCCAGGCCACGGATCAACCTGACTGTTGCGTCTTGACGGTCCTGGATCGTGCCAGAGCACCAGTCTTGGGGCTTGAACACAGCGAATCAACATAACGTGTGCACCCCCATACGCTTGAATCCGTCCAAAACACAGTCTCTGATACGTTGATCATGGGAGCCCGTGGAACTCTGTCATTTTTTAAAGACGAGCGTGCGCGGCGCTAAGGAGAGAGCCACATTGTGAAACCGACCCGCCCTCAATCAGGGCCGGGCTCGTTTTCAGCAAACAGTCACACACTTCGTGCTCTTCGACCTCCCAGAACTCCATTCCCGGGCCACATTTTGAATGCCCGGACCCAACTGTAGGCCACTTCGTGCTCTTCGACTTCCCAGAAGTCCATTCCCGGGCCACATTGTGGATGCCCGGAGCCAACCGTAGGCCATTTCGTGTTCTTCGTGTTCCCGGAACACCATTCCCGGGCCACATTTTGGATGCCCGGAGCCAACTGTAGGCCACTTCGTGTTCTTGGACTTCCCAGAACACCATTCCCAGGCCACATTTTGAATGCCCGGAGCCAACTGTACGCCACTTCGTGCTCTTCCACTTCCCAGAACTACACTCCCGGGCCACATTTTGAATGCCCGGAGCCAACTGTACGCCACTTCGTGCTCTTCCATTTCCCAGACTTCCAAGACTCATCATCTCCATCGTCATCATCGTCCCCGTAGCCTTCTTGGCTACAGCCCTGCTTTCGAAGATTTCCTTTCAAAGGAACTGCGCAGCGCCTACTGCGCACCTTACTGCCGGGACATGCTGATAGTTCTCGGTCTGGCGGCGGTGCTCCTGAACCTGCTGCATTGAACAGCGGTGCTCCTCAGCCTGCGGCAGGGAACAGCGCTGCTCCTCAGCGTGCTGCATTGAGCGGTCCTCTGCAAACGCTCGTCGAGCACGTGAAGCAGTTCGGCCGGATACCGAAGCGAAATAAAGGAACGTCCGAACAATCTCGGGCCGAAAACAAGTTGGCCAATTGTTTCTCGGACCATCGGACCATCGAGACCGAGGAGCTCAAGCGGAAGCAGAAGACCGAGGAGCTCATGCAGCAAAAGCGAGACAAGACCGAGGAGCTCATGCAGCAAGTGCGAGACCTCGGCCGCCACCCGAAGGAGCATGCCGGGCGCAGCCTCGCAGAGCGGCAGCTGGCAGAGAAAGTCCGGAAAGCACGGAAGGCCAACCAGTTCTCCCCGGAGCAGGACGCCGAGCTCCAGCAAGCAGGCGGAGAGCGAAGCCACATCAAAGACTCGCATCGCGGAGGCGGAGGGCCTTCCAAACCCAACTGTTACTATTACTACTGCTGCTGCTGTTGCTGCTGCTAGTGTAGCTATTGCTACTGCAACTACTGGCAGTGCCACTGCGACTGCCGCTGATGTTGCCACTGCGACTGCCACTGCGAATCCGAATGCGACTGCGAGAACACAAGAATTCTACAACCGCACTCTTGCATGAATACCACAGGCAATGTTTCCAGCTATGCTTCTACACATCGCTGTTCGGTTTCTTTGCCGGGATGTTTTTTAACGAGTGTGCGCAGCGCTAAGGCGAACGCCCTTTCTTGATGAGGAACCGCCCTCAACCCGTGAAGCTCTCGTACCATTTTAAAACGAGTGTGCGCCGCGCTAAGGCGAGAGCCGCATTTTGAAAACGACTCGCCCTTAATCCGTGAAGCTCTTGCAAAATGTTAAGACGAGTGCGCGCGGCGCCCAGGCGAGGGCCACATTTCGAAAACTACCCGCCCTCACCCAGAGGAAATCGTGTCATTTTCTAGACGAGTGTGCGCGGCGCTGAGGCGAGAACCACATTTTGAAAACCACCCGTCCTCCATCTGTGAAGCTCTTGTCAGCTCTGAAGCTTCAAAGTCATAAACGGTGAGGAAGTCTCAGGCGAAATGCCCGGCCCGCCCTAAAACTGGCTTCGGGGTGCGACAGGGAGAAGTTATTTATACATAGAAGGGATGGAGGAGGATGGGGGGGGGAGCACGGGCGGGAGGAGGAGGAAGAGGAGGAGGAGGAGGCGGAAGAGGAGCAGGGGGCTCATGGCGGGGTGACCTGCCAGGAGCAGCCCCGCACAGATTTTGTCGGTCGCCCCAGTCGCCAGGTGCCTCTGGATGCCCCTCACCCCCCGAAGGTCTCCAGGGGCACCCAGAGGCACCCTAAGGTTTCCCGAGGCATCCAGAGGTTTCCAGAGGCCCAGAGAGGGTGCCAGAGGCTCCCAACTTTTTGACCTCCAACGTATTGGCAATTCGAATGCGAATGTTGTTCGCCGTTTTTTTCAGCATCTTGGGTCCCTCGCGGGGCCCCAGGACAGTCAAACAACTACACATGTCAGGATGCCCGGGTCGGACTTCTGCGGGCCCCGTATTGAACATGCATGGGATTTTTGGCCATGTCGCTCCCGGGTCCTGGAGCCTCCATGCGCTGACGCCCTGCTGATGGCAGTCGTGGTCGGTCTGGCAGCCTGGGGACCCTCTCCAGGAGCGAAAGAGGGACGTACACGTACATGAATCCACGTTGGTTTCGGGAGCACGCATTGCGCGAACGTTCGTATCACGCGGCTGGTCTCGCTGATTCGGGGGCCGTGTTCATTTCCTGGTTGGGCACGTGCGTCTTGTGTGGGCTCGGGCTTCGAGCTTTGAGCTGGGGGCTGGTCTGTCGCGCATGACGGGAGCCGTCAAGCGGGCCACCTCGACCCCAGGAACGGGCAGTGCTCTACGGAAGGCCACCTTTTGATGGGCAGGCCTGGGCGATGAGGGAGGAAGGAGGTGAACGACAATTCGGCGGGACGACGGAGTTTCTTCCTCTCCCCCTTCTCCCCCTCCTCCTCCTCCTCAAGCGGGCCACCTCGACCCCAGGAACGGGCAGTGCTCTACGGAAGGCCACCTTTTGATGGGCAGGCCTGGGCGATGAGGGAGGAAGGAGGTGAACGACAATTCGGCGGGACGACGGAGTTTCTTCCTCTCCCCCTTCTCCCCCTCCTCCTCCTCCTCCTCCTCCTCCTCCTCCTCCTCCTCCTCCTCCCCTTCTCTACGCCTCCTCCTCCCCCTCCTCCTCCTCCTCCTCACTCCCTCCTCCTCCTCCTCCTCCTCCTCCTCCTCCTTTTCCTCAACTCCTCCTCCTCCTCCCCCCCCTCCTCGCCTCCTCCTCCTCCTCCTTCTCCTCCCCCCTTCCTCCGCCTCCCCTTCCTCCCCATCTCCTCGCTTCCTCCTCATCCTCTTCCTCCTCCTCCTTCTGCTCCTCCTCCTCCTCCTCCTCCTCCCGCTCCTCCCCCCTCCTCCCCCTCCTTCCTCCTCCTCCTCCTCCTCCTCCTCTCCTCCTGCCTCTTCCTCCTCCTCCGCCTCCTCCTTCGCCTCCTACCTCCTCCTCCTCCTCCTCCTCCTCCCCTCCTCTCCGCCTCCTCCTCCTCCTCCTCCTCCTCCTCCTCCTCCTCCCGCCTCCTCCTCCTACCTCCTCCTCCTCCTCACTCCTCCTCCTCCTCCTCCTCCTCCTCCTCCTTCCTCCTCCTCCTCCTCCTCACCTCCTCCTACCTCTTCTCCTCCTCGCTCCTCCTCCTCCCTCCTCCTCCTCTCCTCCTCCTCCCTCCTCCTCCCCCCACAAATTACTCAATAGGAATTCTACTCTCCCTCTTCCCCTGATGACGTTCTGAAAATATTAGCCCCCCCCCCGAGTGCTGTTTTTTCACACAGGATTCCCCGGAGTTGAGTTTTCGATTGCATGTTTTTCCAAAATGCTGATCTCGCTGAGGCGCTGGCCTCATTTTCGGGCCCCGCTCGTTCCGAACCGTGCTCCCGCTGCAGCGCTGGCCTCATTTCCGTGCTTCCGCTCGGTCCGAATCGTGCTCCCGCTGCAGCGTTGGCCTCATTTCCGCGCTTCCGCTCGTTCCGACTCGTGCTCCCGCTGCAGCGCTGGCGTCATTTCCCGTGCCATGCCACGGCATGCAATGCAATGCTAGGTTGATACTACGCTTTGCGGTGCTCTTCTACGCCATGCCATGCCGTGCTCTGCAATGCATCGCGTACCCTTTCGGGATCATTGCCCTGCTCGACATCCGACTGTGCGAGTAGAGAGTTGATCTACGCCATGGTAAAGGATGGGAGGGAGGGGTAGGATGTCAGATATGACGCGAGCGCACCTAGCTTGTCCTCCTCCCCCTCCCCCTCCTCTTCCTCCTCCTCCTCCTCCTCCTCCTCCTTCTCCTCCTCCTCCTCCTCCTCCTCCTCCTCCTCCGCCTCCTCCTCCTCCTCCTCCTCCTACTTACTCCTCCTCCTCCTCTCTGTCTCCTCCTCCTCCTCCTCTCCTCCTGCTCCTCCTGGTTTCTCCTCCTCCTCCTCGTCCCCCATCCTCGTCCCCTCCTCCCCTACCGCCTCCTCCTCCTCCTCCCTCCTCCTCCTCCTCTCTCCTCTCCTCCTCCTCCTCCTCCTCCTACTCCCTCCTCCTACCGCCTCATCCTCCTCCTCCTCCTTCTACTACTCCCCTTCTCCGCCTCCCCTTCCTCCTCCATCTCCTCCTCTTCCTCCTCCTACCTGCCTCTTCCTCCTCCTCCTTCTTCTCCTCTCCCCCCCTTCTCTCCTCCTCTCACTCCTCCTTTTATCTCTCCTCCTCCTATCCTCCTCCTCCTCCTCTCCTCCTCCTCCTCCTCCCCCCCCCCGCTCCTCCTCCTCCTCCTTCTCCTCCTCCTCCTCCTCCTCCTCCTCCTCCTCCTCCTCCACGACTCTTTAACCTCTCCTGCACGCCGAGTCGCCCTTCACGGGCAGAGTCCCACTGGTTATCCTGTGATGATGTGCGCCGTGGAGGCACGCCTGGCGGTGCCCACCGCGAAGCCTTAAGTCGGGCGTGTCCCTCGACTCTACAGAAAAGAAATATTCAAACATAGTAAAAATAGTATGGGGAGTATTTGTTTGATCCTTTGTTTGATCCTTTGTTATATTTTTCGTCCAAATCCCCCTGCAGGAGGACATGCCCGACCAAAGCGAAGCCTCGCCTTTGACCAGGTGAGGGTGAGGGCTTCCCGATCCGTGCGGAGGCCATCCGTCATATCTCTAGGCCTCCTAGATGGGGTCCGAGCAGATGGGGTCGGAAGATCGCGCCGCATCGCGCCGCATCGCCGATACATCGACGATGCGGCTCCATGTGGAGCCCGATTTTCCCCTCGCCGACGTCGCGGATGCGTCGCCGACGTCGCCATTGCATCGCCGATGCATCGCCGATACATCGGCGATGATGCATCGACGATACGCCGACGTCGCGGATGCGTGGCCGACGTCGCCGATGTGTCGCCGATGCATCGCCGATACATCGGCGATGCATTGGCGATGCGGCGCGATCCTTCGACCCCATGTATTCGAACCCCATCCAGGAGGCCTCTAATATTTCCCCACATCCTGAGTGGGGTTCTTGTTTTCCCAGAGCATCCTCTCCTTCTCCCTCCCGCCTCCCGCCTCCCATATCAATACCATGCCTACCATTCCAGCCTCCCATATCATACCATGCCTACCATTCCATACCATACCATACCATACCTACCATACCATACTGTAGCCTCCAGGGAGGCGCCGCCTGAGCGAGGAGGGTATCGGAAACCCATACTGTTTACATGGTTTCGTGCTCTTCCCACCTCTCCAGGGAGGCCCGGCCTGAGCGAGGAGGGTATCGGAAACCCATACTATTTACATGGTTTCGTGCCCCTCCCACCCCTCCAGGGAGGCCCTGCCTGAGCGAGGAGGGTATCGGAAACCCATGCTATTTACATGGTTTCGTGCCCCTCCCCCCTTCCAGCGGGGCCCCGCCAGAGCGAGAGGGTATCAAGAACCGTACTATTTACAAGGCTTCGTTTCCTGAGCACCTGTCCTCCCTCTTCCGTTCTTTCGTCTGCCCTTTCGTGCGTACTTGCTCGTTCGATGAGCTTCTCCGTCGTGTTGCTGTTGTCGTACCCCATGGGTCCCACGAAACCGTTAATATTTTTCTGTGGGGAACTCCGTTAGCATAATTCTTTTCTTGATACAGCCAACGCGTCTAGTAAGGACGCGCGCCTTCATCTGGGGTGCCCTTGTGTCCTTGCCTCTGCGGCCCGCCCTTGGCCGCTTGCGCCGGTCGACCGCCGCCCCCAATCACTCAGATTTCCGCCTCCACGGGTCTGGCGTTTTTACCACCTGTCCTCAATGCAGAATCCTCCTCCTCCTTCTCCTCCTCCTCCTCCTCCTCCTCCTCCTCCTCCTCCTCCTCCTCCTCCTCCTCCTCCTCCTCCTCCTCCTCCTCCTCCTCCTCCTCCTCCTCCCCCCCCTCCTCCTCCTCCTCCTCCTCCTCCTCCTCCTCCTCTAATCCTCCTTCTCCTCCTCCTCCTCCTCCTCCGCCTCCTCCTAAGATCGAGGTCGGTTCGGGGCGGGTGCTCTTATGTTCTTCGTGCTTGTTGGATGCCCTTGTGCATCCTGGGGAGGGCACCCTTGGATGTTCTGTGTGTTTTGGCCGACGGAGGATCTCGTGCTCTTGAGGGATGTTCTCCTGGCCCAGGTCCGGCTCTACACGATTCGCCTCTGCCCCCCAAGGTCCCTCCGGCCCCCGCTCCGTCGTGCGCAGCCTACTGGCGTAGCGACTTCGGTTTAGCAAAGTTGAGTGCCCTATCAGAATTATAGCTGTAGTTGTCTCAAGTGCAAGTGTATTCACCGAAACCGCAACTACACTTATACGGCGCCCATAACCATACTTATACAACAAGCTATAACCGACATCTAACCATCTGATAACTTTCATAACTTTTGTAATTTCCATGCCCCTCCCCCTCCTCCCCCCCGATGCGCTGGTGAGGCACTGTGGAAGCGATCTACTCGCTAGGGATTGGGGACAGGAATTCGGTAGCCAGTAATACGGCGAGGAAAAAGGAGGGAGGAAAGGGCGATGACAGCGATGCATTCGCTAACACATTCTTGGGTCTGAGCGATAAATTCGCTATGCAATTCTTTGAGCGATCAACTCGCTATAGCAATTCTCTGAGCGATCAAATTCGCTATCTCTGAGCGATCACTTCGCTATGCAATGCGCTAAGCACAAAGCGATGAATTCGCTATGCGACTCCTGCCCAAACCGCCCCCTCTGCGCCATTAATCGAAGCCGTTTGCTTGCGCAAGCCCGTGCGTTTTTTTTTTTTTTTTTTTCCTTGGCGGGGGGGCCGTAGCTATGGCAGCCCGGCGCCTGCGCGACCAAGTCGATGCCGTCGGGCGATTGCCGGAGGCAGTGCAAGGGCAGCCCTGTTTCGAGACGGTGGCGGCCGCGCAGGTAAAGATGCTCACGCATGCTTTCGGGAGCGCGAGGCTGCAGCCCACGGAGGTGACGAACCTCTCGTCTCCCGTCGCAGCGCAACCGTGGTCCGAGGTTTCCAAGGGGAGGCTGTTGGAGAAGCTCGGCAGCATCGTGGCTTCTGGTGGCGCCGTGGGTTTGCGAATGTCTCAGCAGGATTACGAGTGCATCTTCAGATGCCTTACAGCGGGCTCGTGGCACCAGTTGGCGAGGGCCGACGTGACCGAGGAAGCGAAGCTCAACGTGCTGGTAGATGCTGCGATTAGCTTGGGGCTTCGCAACCCAACCGAAGGCACGCATCAGGTGTTGATGACGATGTGGCGCATGGCCGTGGACGGAGCCGAGGCCGCGACGAATTTGGCGTGGGCTGCAAAGTACTCGTTCCTCCAGCAGACCAAGCGCGTGTTCAAGCGCCAGGCTGCGGTTGAAATTGCGGCCCTCGTCGTCGACCGTCTCGCCTTCACCTTCCCTGCCCCAATTCCCCCCTCCCCCTAAGCCGCAATTTCACCCGCGAAGGTTTCGAGGCTTCCTGCGCCCCCCGCTCGGCTGACCGAGCTGCCTGCGCCCCCGTCGACGTTCGGCGAGAACCGCCCTGGCATCTTCAAGCAAGTGTGTGGCGACGAGTTGCCAGCGGTATGCCCCGCGTCAGAGGCTATGATTCGCTCCACCCAGGCCACGCGCCCGTGCCGCAGCGCAAAGCAGCAGGCCACGGGGGCGCAGATGACTAGCGCCTCGGCGCCGCAGACCGACGTTTTGCAGATGATGCAGCTCATGTTCGACAACTTGCGGCGGGCGGACGCCGGCAGCCAGGCAGGCCCTTTGAACCTCAAGATCCTAGGAGGTGGCGGCGCGAAGCGCGCCTCGGTCTCGGCGTTCTCGGCCCTGAAGGGCGCTGCCCCGAGTCCTCTTCCAGCTTCCGCCTCAGAAGGGTCACCGTCGCCAGCAGCAGCGCCAGCGCCGCCGTCGCCAGCGCCGCCGGCAGCAGCCAGCGTCGGAAGGCAAAGGCGAATGCGAAGGCAAAGGCGAAGGCTGGTGATAAGACGAAAGGCAAGGGCCACGGGGAGGGCGTCGTCGCGCCACCTCTGCTCAAGCCCATCAAAAAGCTTGGGTGCTCGAAGTGCCGTTGCGCCAAGATGGGGTGCTCGAGTTGCAAGGGGCGGCTCAGGATTTCGAAGCTGCTGGGGAAATATTTCATCATCTGTGTAGTTTTGCTGACGCGCTCTCGGCCGCGCTGGGCCCGCCGCGCATTTTGCCCATGGTCATGCGGCGGTGTTCAGGACAGAGTGTCCGATAGATTTCGCAGCCGCGCTTCTGTTGGGCGCCCTGGAGAGCGCATTCTAGCGTTTGGGTAAGCCGCGCGAGCGCCCCAGGGAAGCCTGCCGCTATCTTGTGCCCTCGCGAGGTCGAGCAAACAAAGAAGCGATTCATTTGCTGAGCGATTTGTTTGCTCCGTGGGGTAGACAGGGTGAGAGGGGTGAGGCGGGGGTGGGGGGGGGTGGGGGGGGTGGGGTGGGGTGGGGTGGGGTGGGGGGGTGGGGGGGGGGGTGGGGGGGGCGAGGAGGGGAGGGGGCAAGGGAGACTGGCAAGCTAACGACCCCTATTGTTTCGGTGGCCTTCCTTTCACTGGAAGGGGGGCGCCGACCCCTCAAGCCAGCCGTCAACCCTGCGTCAGCGATGCATTCGCTTTCCCTCAACCCTCATCTAAGCAGCATTCCCTCAACCTCAACCCTGCGTCAGCGATGCGTTCGCTTGCTCGCGGAGCGCCCCTGCGACCGCGCCTTCGCATTGCCGCTTCGGCTCGAGACCTCGGCGGTCGCGCCATCAACAGGGGCCGACGACGCGGAGAGGCCCTGGCAATCGTTGCTGTCGCTGGGCACCCCATTTGCGCAGTTCCAGGTTAGGGCCCAGGAGACTGGTGAAAGCAGGGGGAGCGAGGGCGCTGGTGGCGACGATCGCTGGAGTCCCAGTTCAGAGCCCTGGAGTCCGATCACAGACATCGAGGGGCCGAAGGCCGCCGACAAAGGCAAGGGCGGCAAAGGCGAGGGGCGCGCCAGCGGCAGGCGCGAGCTCGGCAGCAGCGAAGCGGAGACCCCTTGGGAGAAAAAGCGGAAGCAAGCGACGACGGTTGCTTCGTGGAATTCCCCGCAAGCTCGCAAGGGCGAGGCGGTCATGGCAAAGCAGTTCGGCGTGCCGTGGGCTCTGCGCGGCCCGCCTCCTCCAAGCGAGGGGGGGCGGCCGTCGACGTGGCGCTGCAACTCCTGGTCAGAAGGCGAGCAGCGCCGGAAGAAACGCGGTGGCTCGTCCAGGGAGTTCTTCGCGGAGAAGTGCGGCCCAGGCGGCTGGGGCCGGCAAGAAGGCCACGCGCCGAAGCGGCCTTGGGACTACAGCGCGGGCAAGGACGGCGGCAAGGGCGCTTCCTCCCAGAGTGGCAAAGGTCAGGGGCAGGACAGGGGCGGCGCCTTCTCCGAGCGCGGCGAGAGCGCCAAGGGTTCCTTCTGGCAGGGCCGCGCGGGCGACGAGGGCGGCGAGGCCGCGTTCTCCCAGAACAACAAGGGCAGCAAGGGCAGCGCCCCCGAGGGTGCGCGGGCGCCGCGCACCCCCGAGGGCAGGCGGGCGCCGCGTGCGCAGGCCGCCTGGTGGGGCCCCGCCGACCCCGAGGACATTTGAGAGAGAAAAAACGATTAAATCGCTATGCAGCCAACCTCTCTAAGCGATTGAATCTCTATGCAGCCAACTTCTCTCTCTCTCTCTCTCTCTCTCTCTCTCTCTCTCTCTCTCTCTCTCTCTCTCTCCCATTTCCCTTTGTCCCTCTCTCTTCTATTTCTCTTTGTCCGTTGGTTGTGCGCGTAAAGAGTGCAGGGTAGTTCTCGCAGTAGCTGGTTGAGCCACCTGGGAGCTATCTTGGGCCGTTCGTGGCCTGTGTTGAAGCGATTCGTCGCGCCGATGTGCGAGCCTTTTTTTCCGAAAAGTTGCTTCGCATGACAAAAAAAGAAGATAGTTTTTTGGTTTTCGAGCCCAAATTTGCGGTTGGCCCTCGCAGGGGGGCGCCGGGGGCTCGGCGGTGCGCTTCTCCCTAGTCTCATATCTCCCGCCCGATGTTCGGATGTGGCCATCTTCCAGGTGAGGTGCGGTGCCCCCCCCTTCGGTCGCCTCGGCTTGCTCGGCCTCTTTGCTCAGTGCCCTTCGATGCGTCGGCATCCCTGCGCCCCTGCCCGTTGCCTTTCTTCAATGCGATTGCATTCGCTCCATGGGGCGGGCTGCGCGCATTGTCATCTGCATGTGTACTGGCTCAATATGTTCAGAGCGGTTGTCTTTCTTAGCGGCCAAGGCGCGCCCGACGGGCAGCCATGCGCGAAGGTTATGATGCCGCGGCCTCTAGCGGCGCGGAATGGCAGTGGCGCGGCTTTTCCCCTCGCGGAAATTGCGCAAACGGTGGTTCTTGCCTCGCCCAGGACCCTGACAGGGATGTCGTGAAGGAGAAGGTGGCGAACCACTTGTATGCCTCCACCTACCGCAACATGGACAACACCCTTGAGTGGGACGCGGCGTTGCAAGAGGCTGATGATGACGCGTTCATCGTCTACGAGCTGTGCGAGCCGAAGAGCAGGGGGCGCCCGCCACCCCCAGTGGAACCAACGCCAGGGCGTGCCGTCCAACATCGGTCTTCAGGAGGCGTCGGTCAGTACCAGTCGAAGACAGTGGCGGCGCGGGGCACCACGGTGCGCAAGGGCGAGCTGCAGCAGATCATGGACTGCCTTGACAGGTCGCACGCGGCGACCGAGCGCGCCGCGACCATCGCGCGCAGTGCATCGAAGGCGTTCGAGGACAGCGCTGCTGCGATCTCGGGCGCCAAGCAGATGCTCGAGAGCATCTGCATGCGCAGCGTGGGCTGAGCCACCCCCCAGACGCGGCCTGCCGCCACGCGCTCGGCCTGCCTCGGAAGCCCGCGGCTGCTCTGAGAAAAAAGACAGCCCCGTCGTAACCCAACTTGAGCGATCGAGTCGCGGGCTCTTCCTTGAAACCCAATCTGGGCGATCGGATCGCTGGCTCTTCCTTGAAGCCCAATCTGAGCGATCGAATCGCTGGCTGCTTCTCGGCCCATCCTTGCGCGACTCGCCCAGAGGAGAGGGGGGGGGGGGGTGAGCAAGTAAAGAGGAGGGTTGAGAGAGGATGAGGTTGAATAAGAGTAGGAGGAGGAGGGGAATGAGGATAAGAAGAAGAAGCAAACCGAGAAGTACAGAGGAGAGGAGAGAGAGGGAGAGAGAGAGAGAGAGAGAGAGAGAGAGAGAGAGAGAGAGAGAGAGAGAGGGAGAGAGGGAGAGATAGAGAGAGAGAGAGAGGGAGAGAGAGAGAGAGAGAGAGAAAGAGAGAGAGGGAGAAAGAGAGAGAGAGAGAGAGGGAGAGAGAGAGAGAGGGAGAGAGAGAAAAGTGTGGGAGAGAAGAGGAGGGACAGCAGTAGCACCAGGGCGTAACGGCGATTGGTGGTCCAACGGTTGTCCAACATGGGTGGTCCAACAGAAGGTGGTCCAACGTGGATCAACGGTGGTCCAGCGGTGGTTCAACGGTGGTCCAACAGGGGTCCAACATGTTGGACCACCGTGGTCGAACGGTGGTCCAACGGTGGTCCAACGTGGGTGGTCCAACGGTGGTCCAACATGACGTCGTCATCCGTGGTCGGCGCTTCTCTGTTTGAAGGGGGCGGCGGGGAAGGCGAAAGCGATGCGCTCGCTGAAGCTGGCGATGCACTCGCTGAAGCTAGCGATGCGCTCGCTCAGTCAAGCGATTCACTCGCTCAGACAAGCGATTCACTCGCTCAGACTAGCGATTCACTCGCTCGGACGCGCCCCCGAGCTCGCGACGCCACTGCGCCCTGCTGCAGCCACTGTGGGCTCAAAGCAGTTCGCCCTGCTCTCGGGTGGCTCGGGAGCGCTCGCGCAACGAGGGCATGGGCGCGCCTGTGGCATGCCTGCTGCAGCAGATGTCGGCCGCCGCCCCGCCGCGCGTCTCCGCCCCGCGCGAGCGCGTGGAGGTCAAGAAGCAGCTCTCGCTGTTCGAGTTCTCCATGGCCGCTTCGGCGGGCCCAGCAGAGCAGCGAGGCGAGGCGGGGGCGAAAGTGGACTTTCCCGACGAGCCAGAGGAAGCCCCTGAGGGAGATCCAGAGGAACTTGCCGAGGAGCCAGGGGGGGCCCCAGAGGAGGCCGCCGAAGTGGCCGCGCACAGACCCAGCTGCGCAGGCAAGGGCAGGGGCCCTCCCAAGAAAGCAAGGGCCAGGGCAGCCAAGGCAGAGGCAGGCCCCGCGCCTTTGGAGGACGACTGGCCTTCGGAGTGGGGGCCCAAACCCGAGCGCCTCGACGAAGGGGGCGACCGCGGCGGCGCGGGTGCTCCCGCAGCTGACCGAAAAGAAGAGGAGGGCTGGCAAGAAGAGGAGGGCCTCCGAAGGCTCTGAGGGCTCGCCAGCCGACGCCGACGGCGACGGCGACGGCGCCGACGCAGGCGACGCCGGAACTGGCGGAGGCGGCGGCACCGAGGGCGCCGGCTGCGACCTCAGCGGCGACGGGGGCGAGGGGGCCGAGAAAAAGGATAAGAAGAAGAGTAAGAATAATAAGAATAATAAGAAGAAGCAAGGAACGCGCTCCAAGACCGCCACGAAGAAACGCCAGAGAAAGGCCACGCCGAGGAGCCCAGAAGTCCCGACCGAACGCGCAGAGGTCCAGCCACGGAGCGCCGATGCCCCTGACGAGGGGGCTATCGACGCGATGCCACGCTTCGAGCGCCACCCCCTGTGCAACACGTGCAAGAAGCCCGTGGAGCCGCTCGCAGCAAGGATTATTGGCAAGAAAAGGAATGTCTGGCAGTGCTCTATGTGCAGCGCGAGGTACACTCAGCTCCACCGGATTTTCGACGGGTGGCCGCCAGCAAACTTTAAGGCCCTCGCGCAAGATGAAAAGGACACATTCTGGAACGATGTCAAAGATGCGAACGGGAAGGCAGAGGTCGAGAACATTGCAATGTATGCGTTCCCGAAGGTATACCGCGAGGGCCGTGCCTCAGGCAGGCAGGGGAAATACCTCCCCCTGAGCGTCTACAAAAAGCAGGGCTACTCCGCAAAGAGGATTAATATGATTTGTAAAGACACAAAATACCCAGTCCTCGGCACGCTCTACTGCGTGAACATTGACTACGAGGACGACACGAGCGTCGAGGAAGAGGCCCTCAAGTCCCTCATCGTCGCAAAGGAGCGCAGCGCCAGCTCGAAGCAGCACGAAAGCAAGTCAGGGCAAAGGCAAAGGCAAGGGCAAGGAGCAACTCCAGCCAACCACAGCCACCAAGAAGATAACGAACGACGCCGTCAAGATCCTGGCCAGGGTGAGCCCTCTGATTTTCAAGGCAAATGGGTTGGTGAACAGCCCCAAAGCAAGCAAGCTGCACAAGGACCGCAGCAAAGCCCTGGCGTGGCACGTCAAAGACCTCGAGGCTCTCGCTGCAGCGGCCCAGGAGACCCTGGCCAAGAACGCCGTGCTCTCCAGTCATATTGCAGCGGTGAAGGAGCAGGCAGACGCGGCTGAGAAGAAGTGCGCGCAGGTGGAGACAGCGCTCAACACTTTCGACGACTGAGGCTTCCCTGCGGGAGGGGCGGACGGGGGAGGAGGCAACAATGAGCGAGGAGGGGCGGGGGGAGGGGAATACGTGCTACAACGAGCATGCTGCATGAGTGGCCGCCTACTTTTCTTGACATCTCTTGGGCTGAGACGCGGCGCCTGGGAAAATCTCATGTGCAGGGGGGGGGGGGGGGGGGGGGGGCGGGGGTCAAGCGATCAATTGCTCAATTCGTCGGCGATGCACTCGCTATCTGCAGGCGGGGGCCAAGCGGTCAATCGCTCAATTCGTCAGCGATGCACTCGCTATCTGGGCGGGGGTCAAGCGATCCATCGCTCAAATCGTCAGCGATGCACTCGCTATCTGGCGCTGTGCATAAATGCGACGAAGCGGCGCCCTCGCTCGGCAGCGATTGAATCGCTCGGCGCGACCGCTTCAACCCTTCGCCCGCTTTACATTCAGCGCTTGGGCTCAGGGGCGCCCGAGTCCCGCGCCCCAGCGCCAGCGTGGCCACCGTGGGCAAGGGCGTTCTCGAGAAGCGCCGCCGCCTTGGGAGGCTGGTGAGCATTCCAGGCGCGACGCGCGCTGGTTTGCGCGAGGTCCTCCGCCGGCTGAAGCAAGCGCCCGTCGAAGAGGACGTCTCTGCGCATGAGGCCAAGGCCGCCGCGAAGATGGAGTGCGATAGATAGATGCCACGTTCTTTGGACTTGCCTTTGTGCGGCGGCGGACCCTTTGAGCGGCGCAGTGCAAGGGCGCCGCGGGGCGCGCCAGGCAGCGCGCCCTTCCTTGACAGAAAAACAGAGGCATCTGGGCGACCTTTTTCTTTTCGGGCGCCCGTTTGTCTCCGCCCCCTGCACCCCCCCCCCTCCCCCGCGCCGCGCCCTCCCCGGCGGGGGGGGGGGGGGGCGTGCTGGGGTTCGCGGCGCGCCTGCGTGGCGCGTCCCGCTGAGGCCCGCCCGCTTGGTTCAACGGTCCGTCGAGGTGCCCCCAGCGCTGAGGCGCGTGTTCGCGCGCGCCCCCAGCGCCCCAGCAAGGCCTTGGAACATAGTCCTTGCGCATGGCGAGGTCGCGCCTGGATCGGCACTGCGCCCGCGTAGCCGCAGGAAGTTCGTTGCGTTTCACGTTTCGTCTTTAGAATTCAAACACGCCCTTCGGCGCGAATGCCGTTGGCCCCCCCTGGGCATGATCAGGTCGGCACAGGTGGAGAAAGTGCGCGGCGGACTCTCGGGCGCGGTCAAGTTGTCGCTGCGGCGCCTGCTTCTTGAGGGCGGCGATCTCGCGGGCGGCGTGGCCTTGTCGCTACAAAGCGGGCCGAACATGTTTTTTTTTTTGTTCCCGGAGGTTCTCTGTGCGCTTGGGAGGCGAAGTCGCGTTGTCCAGGGGCCTCGGCGCGAAGGGGTCTGCAGGTGTCCGACCGTGTCTGAAGTGCGTCAACGTGCTTAAGAAAAACTCAGGCATTGTTGGCGCCGCGCCCCATCGGCTGGTGGAAATTACATGCAGGGGCCGCAGCGCATTCATTTGCAATTCTGACGAGGCTGCATGGGGAGCCCATGGCGAGTTGACGCACTTGCAGGGGGCAATCTCGCAAGCCGCGTTGGTGCGCCACGAGAAGTCGCACGGGGTCTATTTAATGCCTGATGGGTTGTTGGCGGACACAAGCCTCCGAGGGCACATCGGCCCCGTTTCGTCGCTGCATTTTGATTGGATGCATGTGCATGTGTGCAATGGCGTTGCGTCCCAGGAGACGCGTTGTTTCATGTCGGCATGCAAAGCCATTCCCGCCCTGAACGACATCTACTCGACCTTGGAGCGGCGCCGCCAGGCAGACTGGTTTTTGTTCCCCAGCAACGCGGACGCAAGTGTCGGGAGGCTCACGTTGTTTTCTGCAAGGCCAGGGAGAACGCATCCAAAGTGCACTGGCGAAGCAGCGCCTCAGAGTTGTTGTGCATTTACCCGCTGGTGAGACATGTTGCTTGCGCTCTTATCTCACCGCATGTCTATGAGCTACGTGACGAGGTCACGTCACTCTGTCATTTCTTCGCTGTGGCTGACAAAATTCAGAGAGCGAAGGCGGGCGATATCGATGTCTCGGCCCTCGAAGCTGCAATTCACCGCCATGCGGGCGCCCATGCAAAAGCACGCGGGACCGACGGTTGGAAGCCAAAGTTTCATTCGGCGACGCACATTCCCCAGCAAGTGGAGAAATTTGACGTTGTGTTGGGTTGCTTCGTCGTTGAGAGGTCGCACCTTCGGCCGAAGTGATCCTGGATGACCAAGATATGGTGAACAAAAGGCTTCGAGAGCTGCGATTTCCCGCGTGCTGCTGGCGCGCCTGCAGGAGCTCGAAAATTTCGACGAGCGCCCAGGGCTTAGGGGGGGCGATGCGGAGTTGTCGCCCCTGCTTGCTGAAGCGGTCGGCGGCGACGTCGTCCTTTCATCCAGCGTTGCTTTAAATGGCTTGCTTGTTTGGGCAGGCGACGTGGCGCGCAGCTTTTGGGCCAGCGGGGTGACGATTTATTCTTTCTTGGGCGCGAGTGCGTCGTGATAGAGAAGAGGACACCGAACGCGTCAGTCCTGCGGAATGACGACGGCTTGCTTCTTGCGTGGTGGAGCGGCGAATCGGTCGAGATGTGCCACGCTTGGTCGGAGCTCGCCTCTGACGACATTCTTGCCTTGCACTGGGCGGAAAAAAGGACAGCGATCGAGTCGCTCATCAAAAAATTGCCACGAGCAACGATTGAATCGCTCATCCTCCTCGCAATCCGCCTCCCTCTTCTGTCTGCGATCGGAAATTTCTGCAGCCACGCGGCGTCGGGAGGGTGGGGGGGAGGGGGAAGGGCGGGCGGAGGGGGAGTGCGATATTTAAGGATTTCGATCGTGCCCAAGGGGGCCGAAAGCTAACTTATTTCACCCAGTTGCAAATCGTTTACAAGTTAATTGTAACTTCCATAAGTTCTTTTGCCTGCAACTTACAACTCGCAATTACGATCGTTACATGGCAGGGGTAATCTAAGCAGCCGCATTTTTCAGTGGTAAACAATGCAGCCACATGCGCTAACATGAGGTTGGGTAGTTGCATGTCAGTTCTTCAGATGACCTTAGCTATGCATCAACTTACACCATAGTGTAACCAAAGTTGGCCAGCTTCAAGTTTCCCAACCCGAAGTCGCTACGCCAGTATGCGAGCTGTGCAAGCGGGGTCCGGCGCCCGGAACTCCACCCGCTCCCGCGCGCGCCTCCCGCGGCCGCGCGTGCCGTTCCGCTTGAGACGTCCTCCGCAACTGCGCCCGGGGCCCGTCGGGCGGGGCTGGGGCGAGGACGGATCCGTTCCAGAGCGTTCCGGACCGCTGCGAGAGCGGCCCGGAGCGCTCTGTCGGGGGCGGCAAAGAGGGGGGTGATGACTACGGGGGGGGTGGATCTCATTGCGGGGGCCATGATGTTTCCTCAGATTTCATGGCGCCTCTTCTTATTTCATTACGCTCTTGGTCCCCCCGGTGGGCCGCGCACGTGCCGCCGGTCATGATTTGCACCCCCCCCTCTTGGACACCCCCCTCTTGGCCGCTCCCGACTCTGGGAAGGCCGCGGCACCCGAGACAGACATCCTCCCGAGCCGCCGGCTCTCAGAGATTCCCGATTCATCCTCGTCCGAAGTTGTTTCGTCCTGGCTTTGAGTCGGGCGCGTCCCTCTACAGGAGGAGTATTCAGGAATGGTGCAACACTAGTCTGGGGACGATTCGTCGACCATCTTTGGGCGATTTCCTCGAGGATCGTTGAACTACTACTCTTCTTTTTCCTCCCACATCCGCCTGTAGGAGGACATGCCTGGCCTAGTCCTGGCTTCGTTTTGGCCCGGGGGGGGCGCACGGACCTTCCCCCCAGGGCTCATTTCGATTCTTCCGATCCGATTCGATTCGATTTCGATGTTCTCCCATTCCGATTCGACTCGACTTCGGAGTCCGATTTGGATGCCGATTCCTCCATGGAGGCTCACCAGCCTGCCGATGTCTGCCGATTCGACTCTTCCCGGCTCGGCTGCCGATATTTCTGCGGATCCAGCTCGTTGCGATCGCCGACCCGACTGATCGATTCGATGCTGGGCTCTCCTGGCCCCCCCCCACTCGGGGACGGCAACGAGGGGGGTGATGACAAGAGGGGGGTGGACATCATGGCGGGGGCCATGATATTTCCCCAGGTTTCATGGTGCCTCTTCTTGCTTCATTACATCCCTGGCCCCCCCGCTGGGCCGCGCACATGCCGCCGGTCATGATTTGCACCCCCCCTCTTGGACACCCCCCTCTTGGCCGCTCCCGACCCCCAGGAGTGCATGACCACCGCCGAGACCTTCGAGGCGGAGGTCAAGAGCAGGGCGGAGGAGCTGAAGGCGCTGGCGGAGGCGCGGCCCCCGGCGCCCACCCGCCGCTCCCCGCTCCCTCGCTGGCCCGGCAGGGCGCTCCTGGCCTCGCGCGGGCCTGTGCTGATGGGCGAATCTTCCACCACCGCTGCCATGTGCAGGACGCGGGAGGAAGGAGGAGGAGGAGGTCCTCCTCCTCCTCCTCCTCCGCCTCCTCCTCCTCCTCCTCCTCCGCCTCCTCCTCCCTCTCCTCCTCCCTCTCCTACCTATGGTAGCGATGACGAAACAGAAGCGCGCATGACATCGAGACAAATGTAAGGGGAATGGCCGTCCAAGCGATGGCGAGGGGGCCTGGCAGGGCGTGGGCTGCACAGCGCCGACATGCTGGCCACGCGACGGCCCCCCGAGGAGAACAGATGCCCAGGTCCCCCCCCTTGCGCCCCGTTTGTTTCAGGCCGGGCGTTTTTTTGTTGGCATCGCCCAGGCGTGTGCGTTTTTATTTTTTATTTTGGTGAAGACTATCGAGAAGCATCTCGGTTTCTCGGGTCATCGTGCGAAGAATAGACGCACGAATCATAATCATATACGGGGAGTGGACGTCCGAGCGATGGCAGGTGGCAGGGCGCAGGCTGCACACCGCCGATGCTGGCCACGCACCGGTCCCCCGAGGAGGTGGACGCGTGTGCGTTTCGTTTCTCGGCGAGGACCGCCGAGGAGCATCCTCCTCCTCCTCCTCCTCCTCCTGCTCCTGCTCCTGCTCCTCCTCCTCCTCCTGCTCCTCCTCCTCCTCCTCCTCATCCTCCTCCTCCTCCTCCCCCTCCCCCCCCTCCACCTCCTCCTCCGCCTCCCCCCCCTCCTCCCCTCTCCCGCCCCGCCCGTCTGTCTCCCTTTCTCTCTCTCTCTCTTGATTTTTTGTTGTTTTCTCTCTCTCTCTCTCTCTCTCTCTCTCTCTCTCCCCACACACACTTCCCTGCCGCTCCGCCCCCTCCCCAGGCGCGCAGCGCGCCCTAGCTTATTCGACATGCGCGGCCCCCCGGCAGTTCTAGCTTTCTCCTCAGACTAGGTCTGCGTACCGAGTATTTTTTTGGGGCGGTCCCAGGGCTGGCGAGGGCTCCCGGAGGGCGAACGTGGCCCGGGCTTCCCCGCCTGGCCTCTCTTCTCACTGCGCGACACTGTCTGAGGCCGCTAGGACGGGGCTAGGGCGAGGGCGAATCCGTTCCAGAGCGTCCCGGAACGCTCTCAGAGCGTTCCAGACGGCTCTGAAAAGGCCGCGGCGCCCGAAACATCTTCCAGGGCCGCCAGCTCTCAGAGATTCTTTATTTATCTTCATTAGAATTTATCCTCGTCCTGTCGTCGTCTTTCGCCGTCCAGACGCGGGCCCGGCCCCTCTTCGCATGCCCGCCGCCTCTGCTTCTGCTGGAGCCCGGGCAGGCGAAGAAGGTCATCACCGAGAACACTTCTGGCGCAGCGCCCTTAGATTGAGGAAGACAGTGAGGACAAGGGGTGTGGGGGGTGGCCATGGAGGAGGAGGAGGAGGAGGAGGAGGAGGAGGAGGAGGAGGAGGAGGAGGAGGAGGCAGAGGAGGAGGATGAGGGGGACTAGTGAAATCCCCAGACGCGTCGACGATGTTGCAAAAAAACCTCCTTCCGAGCTGCCTCTTCATAGGTCCCTACAATAACTTGTTTTTATTCTTGAAGAGCTCCGGCCAAGGTTCCTGTTTTTATTCTCTTGCACAGGGTGTCTAGAGCTCCGACCATTTTATTTCAGCACGGCACCGCCCCCCCCATCCCGCGCTCCACCTCCGCATCACCCCGACCAACAGCCAGCGCGCTCCCTCTGCCCCTTTTATTTCGGCACGGCCCCGCCCCTTATCCCGCACGCCCCCTCCGCATCACCCCTCGGCACGGCACCGCCCCCCCATCCCGAACGCCCCTTCTGCATCAACCCGCCCACCAGCCAGCGCGCCCCCTCCGCCCCGATCCCTTTAAGCCGGCAAGGTACCGCCTCCCCCATCCCGAGCGCCACCTCCATCGCCCTATCCACAAGCTAGCGCGCCCCCTCCGCCCCGACTCCTTTATTTCGGCACAGCACCGTCCCCGTCCCATCCCGCGCGCCCCCAGTGCATCCCTTCACCCACTTGCCAGAGCGCCCCCTCCGCCCCGACCCCCTGATTTCGGCACGGCACCGCACCCCCCCCATCCCGCTTCCGCACCCCCCCAACCCACCACCCTGCGCGCGCTCCCCTTACTATAGACCCCCCGTATCCTTCCACCTACCAACCAGCGCGCCCCTTCCGGCCCGCGCCCCCTCCGCGTCCCCGCATCCGCCAGCCAGCACGTCCCCTCCGCCACGACCCCTTTTATTTCGACACGGCACCGCCGGCCCCAGCCCGACCCTTTGATTTCATTTCGGCACGGCACCGCCCCCCTCCCATCCCGCGCCGCCCCCCCCCTCCACATCACCCCAACCACCAGCCAGCGCGCCCCCTCCGTCCCGACCCCTTTACTCGGCACGGCGCCGCCCCCCTCCCCTCCCATCCCGCGCGCCCCCTCTGCATCCCCCCACCCGCTAGCCAAAGCGCCTCCTCCGCCCCGGCCCACTTGTTTCGGCACGGCACCGCCCCCCCGCATCCCGCGCGCTTCTTCCACATCCCACACCCAACAGCCAGAGCCGCACCTCCGCCCAGACCCCTTTTCTTCCGGCACGGCTCCGCCCCGCCCCGACCCCTTACTATAGGCCCTCCGCATCCTCCCACCCGCCAGCCAGCGCGACCCCTCCGGCCCGCGCCCCCTCCGCACCCCCCCACCCGCCAGCCAGCCACCGCGCCCCCTCCGCCCCGACCCCGTTGTTTCGGCGCTGCACCGCTCCCCTCCGCCCTGACCCCTTTAGTTTGGCACGGCACCGCCCCCCTCATCCCGCGCGCCCCCTCTGCATCACTCCACCCGCCAGCCAACGCGCCCCCTCCGCCCCGACCTTTCGTTCGGCACGGCACCGCCCCCCCCCCCCCTCCCATCCCGCGCGCCCCCTCTGCATCCCCCCACCCGCCAGCCCCTTCTGCATCACCCCACCCAGCAGCCAACGCGCCCCCTCCGGCCCGTCCACTCTTTCGGCACGGCGCCGCCCCCCCATCTCGAGTGCCCCTTCCATCACCCCATCCACCAGCCAGCGCGCCCCCTCCGCCTCCTCCCCCTTCCTTCCGGTGCAAGAGCCGTGGCAAGCGTACCACTTTGTTGGCGGGCCAAAGGCCCTCCACCAGAGGGGTTTCGAGCAGCGGCGCCCGACATGGACACGTGAAGATAGATGTGCGGAGGGGGGGCGCCTCGAAAAGTAGTCTCGGCGTGCGTTTGTTCGGCACGTGTTTTTACACGTTTCTGGCCACGACGGGGCCGCAGGCGAGGTACTCAATCATCCTGCCGGAATTGGACACGCAACAAGAACTCCGGGAGGGACCTGCCTCGTGCCCGCCGGACTCTTCACACGTGAAAATACGTGTGCGCTGTTGGCGCCTGGCGCGTGCACTCGGGGCACGTATTTTCACGTGTCCACGGCCCCAAGGGGGGACCCAACCTGGGTCCGCCAGGTTCTTTACATGTAAAGGAGGAGGAGGAGGAGGAGGAGGAGGAGGAGGAGGAGGAGGAGGAGGAGGAGGAGGGGGCGGGCCCAGCGTGCGCCTGCCGCGTGCGCGCGAGCACGCATTTTCACGAGGCCGCGGTCTCGAAGGGGGGGGACCCAATTGGGGCGCGCCGGATTCTT